>CM075185.1:27738373-28155873 GCA_037577475.1 Chaunax sp. Z400
GTGAATGGCTTCTGTTGGCTATTTTTGTTCCTTAGTGATTTAAGTGTTTATGTTCCTGCCTCTTATCATATTTCCAGTACTGCAGACTGATTGTGACATGCAGCGCTGGAGGATGCTGCACCATGAACACAGAGTAATGGGAAGTCAAGTCAGGAAAATCACTTTTGTCAATTAAATCAGATCCTCCTCAACTTGCTTCCTCACTCGTCTACAGGCTTCTACACAAAAGAAAAATGGCGCAATGTCACTGTTGTCCAGAAGATTTATTAAAACACACTGAACAAATACACAGAATACAAATAAAAAGATGACAATTCACTTGTTCATTCAGTTGCTATACAGCACAAATATCAGAACCATTAACACTGCTCGGAGCTCATTGTCTGTTAATGCTAGATACACCGCCTCCCATAAGTGAACCGTCATATCAAACGCCTCACTGCAACAAAGGTGCCTTTAATCAGGGTCTTTTGGCAGCTTTTGAAGCCATATTAATAAGCATGTACATACATTGTTAACATATTTATACTATTAGACTGAAGCCTTTTTTTACCAACAGACATTACATTCATACTGACTTCAGTTTGATTGCATTTCATTTCAGTATTGTGTTTTTGACGTCATCTCATTTTCATCACTCCAGAGGGAGAAGGACATGATTTTGATTGATGAGCACAAACGTTGCACACTGCAGTTCTATGGCAACATCATCCAGCAGACATTCATCTTTTTTTCAGCCCGATACATAAATCGCTATGAGATGGACTCGCTGAAAAGTCTTTCAAGTATTTACATGTTTCTGAGGTTCTTGTCTGTCAGGCAACCTAATACACGTCACGGTCACTTGATGGCATGAACAGAGACACAATGAACAAAGCAGCACTGATTAGCACGGCAGATGCAAGTCAAGGTTTATTTGATGCTTTCAAACTGACTTTTTGCTGTAAGTTCAAGCATTTTGTCTGAGAGATGAGGGGTGAGGAGGATGCAATGACACAATGTAGAGGTGAAAGAGAGCACCGCAGGACAACCATTCCAAATGGCAAAAGTAGAGTAAGAAAATACACTCACTGACTCTGTACAACACTACCTCTTTAGCTTAGGTTAGTCCATCACAATCATCATCCCAACAATATCAAATAAGTGCTGTTGTGGCAATGGCAAGAATAATACAACCAGGTAATGCCACTGGTCATCAGGAAAAGCAAAAAAACTAAACAAATATATGTCAAGAACAATCAGCATTTTGAGTCCAAACATTCAAGCAACGCCTCCATAGAATAGGAAATATAGTATGCTTGAATTTATAAAAGATTGTGTCACTCAGTGGACAGTCACTTTAGCACATAGTAGTAGAGGGAATGGACAAGATATGCAGCTAAACCATGCTAACGTCGTCTTCACAGCAGGTAAATAAATAGGCAGCAAGATACACTCTGGAAAGAACCCGAACATAACTGAGGAAACTATCTGACGAGTAATGCTGTGAAACTTCCTTCAAATGTAGGTTGAGACTGAGACACGACCAATCCCAGTCTTCACCTCTGTGAAGGAAATGGACTGCATCGAACAAATGGTCCTGGATTATCTTCCTTAATGGCACCAAATACTTCTTACTTTACCTTAACGTAAAAATAAGCTGACAAAAAGCTCATTTTGCAACAATACTAGACTTATGCGCCATAAGCACACATGTTCTTATTCAGTTCTAATGAGGAAAAGGAACAGGGAAAGTCCCTGGGATGTATGCGAGAGGGAAAAAAGGCCACTTTCCACTGTTCTCAGTTGGGCCTGAACATTACAGGCCTGTATGTGGATGTCGACCAGATGAGTTCCTGTTTATAGTGCAGTCCCACTGGTTATGGCCCCAGGGTTAAACTCTACAGCCACTAGTAACATTCAAATATAATAAGAACCACAAATATTCTAGCAGACACAGAAATACCTCTCTGAAATGTGTTAAAAATCATTTTTGCCTCGTCTGCAGCTTTTTCTTCTCTGCTTGATCTTCATCTGAGTCAGGAATCCTGACTTCCATCCATGTCTGTATACACATGTTCAGCATGGTTAGACCTATGTGAGGTCAAATAAACAGCTGTCTTTGAGTAGACGCGGCACAAGAAGCCAATCCTCAGACGATGTGGACTCTGTGTGTGTGCAGGCTTGGCAGAGAGTAATTTCTCCAAGTCACCACCAGGTGGCAGTCTTTAAGGGATTCAGGCAGACTTTGTCCAGCTACTGCATACATGAGAACAGTTTGAATGCCTTAAAATAAATAATTAATCCACCGATTACCACATGAATGACCAAACACATATTCATTTAAAGTAAGAATATCAGGAAATCCGCCTCCAATCAAAGTATGACTAAAGACATCTTTAACTCCTCTTCACAGGGAACACGCTCCAGTGGAGCACAGTCACAGTGACTAGGCAGATGGAAAAAAGCAACAGGGGCACACAGAACAAAGAAGTCGAGGCTGCTATGAACAAAATGCACATTTCCAAGGTCAGAATGAGCCCAATGGAGAGAAACTCAGTCATGCCAACTCGCTTGAGTTTCACCTTTTAGTGCAGGGCTGGAAAAAAGTCCCCCTTCAGAAAAGCTGCTTCATTTTGCCGCCTTATCCTCAGCTCTCCAGCTCAGCTTAACAAAAGCAAATATTTGCTGAAATACTCCTATGGAATACTTGAGAGATAAAAGTGCAAATGTTAAGATAGATACAACTGCATGAATCAGAAGGTGAATCGCCTTATCCGTAGTCAGAGAGCTGGATTATGGAGACTTGGAGTCAGGTAGGAGCAGGAGAAAGAGGAGGATGTGGTAGAAGAGATGAGGCAGCTGTCATCCATACAGAATCCATCCCTGGGAGTTTCTGACCTCAGGTCAGTGGTGCAGAGATGTTCTAGTCCTCAATACAGATGACATCACTAGGTTTGCCTGACTTGAGGTCAGGCGTGGCCACATCTCTCAAGGAGTCAAGTGACTTCTTGTCCAGATGGCTTGAAGGTGGTGGAGGGCCATTTGTGGACACTAGAGAGTAAAGAGAAGTCATATCTTAGTGGTTCCTTTTAAATAGAATATTTAACAACATATTTAACAACTTTTCTCACTGGAGGGTTTGTTAAAAACATGTATGACTTTGTGTGTTGTTTTCACTATCTGACTTCTTTGTGAGTGTCAGACAGTGTTTCACATGGTTCAGAATGATTATATGAATTATGACATAAATACATTCTGAATGATTATATGAATTATGACATAAATACATTCTGAATGATTATAGAAATTATGACATAATTACAGAGAAGCAAAGGGCAGAATGGGGCGGCATGGTGGTGTAGTGAGTAGTGCTGTTGCCTGACAACAAGAAGGTCCTGGGTTCAAATCCACCTGAGGACCTGGGACTTTTCTGTGAGGTGTTTGCATGTTCTCCCCGTGTCTTAATGGGTTCTCTCCCCGTGTCTTAATGGGTTCTCTCCCCGTGTCTTAATGGGTTCTCTCCCCGTGTCTTAATGGGTTCTCTCCAGGTTCTCCGGCTTCCTCCCACCATCAAAAACATGCAGTAGAGGTGAAATGGTGACTCCAAACTGACCGTAGGTGTGAGTGTGAATGTTTGTTTGTCTTTCTATATGGCCTTGTGATGACCTGGTGACTTGTCCAGGGTGAACCCCACCTCTTGCCCAAAGTCAGCTGGGATAGGCTCTGACTGTAAATGTTGATCCTTACCGCTGACGTAGGGTCCCAGAGGCATCTGACTGTAGTTGACTATAGGCTGTCCACCCGGTCCTCTGAATCCTCCACCAAAACTGCTGCTGTACATCTGGGAGCAGCCAAATCCACCCTGACTAAAAGGCTGACAAACAAACATCACAGATGAGTTCTCCTGCTTACATGTTACAACTCCATGATAAGAAGAGAGTGAGTTCTGAATTCTTCTATACAGCATTCAGCAGGTTGGAGAAGCTAAGACAAGAAAAACAAGCACATATCAAGAGAAGAGTTGGCATAAAAACCCAACGCAGCTCAGTTTGAGCACATGACGAATCACAATGCTTGGCTAAAATGGCCTCTTGTATAACACAGAATAACACAGACAGGTGGTGAACAGGTGCAGGAGGGATGACACACTGTACAGCCTTTGTTAAATCCTTTGGGACTGAAACGTGGAGCTTAGTGGTGGAAGCAAACAACTTAAGGGAGATTCTTCTTTGTTTCATTACACCTGGGGAAACTCTTCCATGGGGGATAAGGAGTGTAAGTACTGTATCAACAAGTTACTGAAGGAATAATGTGGCTGTTGAGTCATGGCTACAGAATACTTTAAAGGTTTTGGCCCACAGCCTTTTATTTCTGAAATGTATTCAGGCTGACGGCACATTTTAGTGAGATTTGTTTCGTTTGTTTCCTAACCAAATCATTAAGGAGAGACACTCCTCAGTTCATCTATGGCTCCTTTCAAAGCGAAGGAGCAGAAGGAATCTCAGAATCCTACCTCAGAATCTCCAAGGCTGAACCCGAAAAACCCCATTTCAGCAGCACGTATCCTCAGTCTTATTCTTTCAGTCACTGCCCAGAGCTAATGTACGTAGTTGGAATGGAGATCGACTGGTAAATCGAAAAGCTTTGTCTCTCGGCCCCCTAAAAGACTTGCCACCTTAATGCGGTGGAGAGGTTTGTGTGTCTTTATGATGCTGGGAGATGTATTGATGGGGGCACTAGTCCCTGGGAGGGTTTCCTCAGGCAAAGAGGTGAGAGGTGACACTAAGAGCAATTCTAATGACCAGGAGGAACTGAAGCACCTTTTACAGAGCAGGGAAACCGGGGCCTCCTTCCTGAGCCAGACGTGGGAGAGGAGCTCACTGGCAAACATCTGGTGGTTGTAGGGTGACCAGATCCCAACAAACCAAATGTGGGGCAAATAGTACGTTTGTGTGGGACAATGAGGGACACATTACCAATTTAACTTCAAAAATAAACACACACAATACATTATGCAGGTTACAGGGTAGCTCTTAAGCGTGTGAAACATGAACCTATTTTAACTGAATGCAACTTTCACAACTTCCACGCTATGTAAATATAATAAGCATGAAAGGAATCTAAAGCTTCCAAGTCCTTATTGTCTTGTGTCATTATCTGCTTGTACTCATGTTTTCCCTATTTGTATCCCAATAACTTTTAAATGTTATTGTTTTTCATTGTTGTTTTTTTTCCATCAACAGTGAATCTGACTAAACTAAGCACAATAAAACAGAACAGACAGGTTGTTGATGTGGGGATCTATTCTTTGAAGTATTCTACTGGTGTTTTAAAAAGGCATATATCATGTGGACATATAAAAATGAGGTAGTATAGTAGCCCATAGTATATCCACAAAAGAAAAATAACACATTTAGACCAAGAAACATTCTGCATTCAAAGTCTGATCCTACCTATATTTCCTCCAACAACAGATATTAACACATGACTTGACTGTGACTCCAAACACCATAATATTAAAGTTATTCACACTTGTCATGTATAAAAATAATAGAACCATATACTAAAGCAAAGCAGCAGCATTATTCACATCAAGTCTTTCAATTCACCCTCCTATCCCAAATTAAACGACTGCATTTTATAAAAAATGTAGGCATAAAATAAAACAATAGATAAAATAAAACCTGAAGCCACAGAAAATAGTTGATGTCTTTTTGACTTTGGAGTTGAACCATTGGTGTTTCTGGTACTAAATTCTCTAACTATGGCCACTGCTTCTGTAGATTGCATCACTTTTTTTCCTGCTATATCTGAGTGTGGAAAAATGGAAGGTGCTACTTTACTACAACAGTCTGTTGATCTGTATGACTGGGAGTGTTACAGTGTGGTAAACACTGGTTATTTCAGCTTCCTGTCTGTCTGGCAGTCATCTTTTGGTTTCAGTAGGAATGCATTCATAGATTGGCACATCTCTTTTTGAGCCTCAGCTCACTTCGTATTCTCCCCCATGTGAGACTGAAAAATAACTCAAGCAAAAACCGACTTTTCAAAACTCGAGCTAATCAAGATGCGGGACACTGTCTCAATGTGTGGGACGGGGGAAAGGCATAAAAATGCTGTGCAGTCTTGCATAAAGCGAGACATCTGGTCACCCTATTGGTTGGGCCTCGATCACGAGGTTTGGCGCGGGAACAGCTACATGGGGTCGCTGCCCTGTAGGCCCACCACGGGCTGGGCTGGGCTCTGAGGTCAGGTGCATCCAGGTGGCAGGAACACGAGGGGAACTAGCTGTGCTGACTCCTGGCTTTGCAACTTGGCAACTGTAATGTTCCATTCTGCAGAACAATCATTGCTCAGACAGGTTTTTCCGTGGCAGAGTCCTTGAACTCACCACCCGATCATTTAAAACCTGCTGCATACCTTATTATTTTCGAGAGAACTACAAAATCCTGGTTAAGCCGGCAACAAACATGAACTTGTGTTGAGTTGTTTTTTAGTATCTGTCTCTATTAAATAAAACAGCCATGAGAGGAATGAAATGAAATGAAGGAGAAGACTGGCTTCTATTTTTCCTGAATTTAATATTGCTACCAAAGAAGTAATTAGTTGATTAGACCTTCTAACCCACCGTGTCCCATTTCACCTGCTGAGGCTCACTCCCTCGGCTGGTGAGGCGGCTCAGGATGCTCCTCTCAGACATCTGCAGACGTGCCGACACCGGCGGGATCCTGGACAACATGTTGGGCAGTCGTGTCACATCTGCTTTCATGTCACTCAGAAGTTCCTCCAGCTGGTTCAGCACTGCAAGAGCATGACAACAACAACAACAACAACAACAAACACACACACACACACCGTATCATTGACCTGGTAATTATAGTATACTGCATTCTGGCATACTTAGTAGTGTGAACACACTTATACACTCACTCTGTGTGTAAGTGTGTGATTTTGGACACAGCAGCAGACACACATTACGTCATGCTTACAGAGGAAAGTCAGCATTCAACAACAAGAATGTCAAACTGACTCACGTTTTAATAGAAGTGCTGTCAAACTGTTAACACTGACCAAGCAATCAGAGTCAGTCCGACTGTTTAAACTGCTGTTAATGAAAGAGAAAATGTCCTGAGATGTTTTAAACTCACCCTCTGGAGTCTGAGGGCATTTTCTCTATCGTATCAGATTGTCTTAAATGTGCCTTTTTAAGGGACTTGCACATGTAATACCCAAGTGATTCATATCAGAATTTAATGCACAACCTTAGAAATCGCTCCCATGAGGCCCAGACAAATGTTTAAAAAGATAACTTGACCCAAAATCTGCTAAGTTTAACTCCGGTCTTTGAAATTCTTCAAATCTCTAGTGAAAACACACCTTTACTCATATTGATGAACCAGAGTCTTCGGTTCACAGAGGTGGAATTATAAATAAAATAGTACATGAATGTATGATAAATAACAAAATGGCATTTTGTAAAATTCCTTCACAATATCATGTGAGTACAAAAGCTCTCTGTGACTCTATGTCCACCACATATAAGAGGGACTGAAAGAAAAATGGACTTCATATCACATATGAAGCTTAATCAAATATTTATGATGTATAAAAATCTCAGAAAAAACACACAGAAGTCCACCAATCCGTGTAGGAGGAGGCAGATGATGAGCGTTTCAAGCTCTCGTCTCTGCGTCTCACAGGTTCCTGTGAGTCACGTATGATCTCATGAGAGAAAGGGTGAGGAGGAGGGGAGTCTGCACATCCCAGCAACATTTAAACCTCTTTTCCACACAATCGTATCACAAACACATGAATAGAAAAAACACAAAAACATGCCAGAGTGTCCTTAAACCTCAGAGGCTTAGAATCCTTCCATTAAAGGGGGAAACTACAGTTTGTCATGTGAGCCATGGAGGAGTAGTCCGGTATTAAGAGTTTGATCACATGCAATGTGTATCTAGAACATACAGTAGTTCATTGTGTTGAACCAGGTTCGTTCATATGAAGGTAAATATTTCAGACATTTGATATAGTGGAGTTATGGAGACATATAAAATATTCTTATTAATCCAGAAGGTGGGAGTTTATGATTAACTGATAAAGCCAATCCAGAAATACCATAACAGAGCCACTAGCCATGTTCAGGGTCACAAGAGCAACCAGCATGCAGTGGGTTGGAGGAAACACTCCAGGGTAGGAGGTCAAATCCAGCACCTTCTTTCTGCTAAACAACAGCGTTAACCGTTGACCCATCATGCTGCCTTGTCTTAAGATCTACCTTTTCTATCAGCCTTCAACACAGAAGATTTAATGTAAGAAAACCCCACATCTTTGCTCTTTGTTGCACATTCATTGAAGACTGTGTGTGTTATCATTCTCTTCCTGGACAGCTAGCAAACTGCAAAAACACACCGATATTTTAGCTCATTGTTACATCTCTGCACACACAGTCTTGCTCATAGCATTTCAATGAAATGTCAAACCAGTTAAACAAAAACATTGGCTGCAACATCAATTCCATAGAATATTTCTGTCCCTGCCAGTTTCATTTTATCCACATGGGAACAGTTCAGGTACACATTTAAGTAACATAACCTGGTGGAGGCCCTACACGTCTCAGCAGAGCTTAGCTTAGCTTCTACATTCACATGGACAACATTTTTAAAAAGTGGATGAAGCTGACGTATGCAGTACAACTACCTCACTGAAATGTGTTCCTGACATCTCATCTGCTGAATTATTAGCATTTAAGTACTCTCTGCACCCCGTGGTCTTTAAAGTGGACACTGCAACCATTCAGTCTGTTCTGTTCTGTTCTGTTCATCACCGTCTGGTTTGGGTCGGCCACCAAACTAGACAGGAACAGACTGCAACGGACCATCAGGACTGCAGAAAAAAATAATCAGTGCCGACCCGCCGTCCATTCAGGACATCGCTGCAGATCCATCTCACCCTGGACACAAACTGTTTGACCTCCTCCCCTCCAGTAGGCGCTACAGAGCACTGCATGCCAAAACAACCAGACACAAGAACAGGTTCTTCCCACAGGCCATCACTCTGATGAACACACAATCAGTAACCCTGTAGAATGTACAAACCATCCTGCACTGTCACTTTCATATAATTCTGCACACTGTATATAAGTCCTATGTAATTTTCTGTCCTGTATATTTTCTTGCTTAACTTACTGTCCAGTACCTTGAGTGCAGTGCAATGCAATGACCGGAGTCAAACTCCTCGTATGTGTACACATACTTGGCCAATAAAGCTGATTCTGATTCTGATTTATTCTGATGGTAGGGTGGCATTTTCAAAAGATTCCACTCTGGAGCCGGCAAGTCAGCAGTGAAGGTGGTAACAGCATCAAATTCACGTCTGTATCAAAGGAGCGTGGCGGGAGGAAAGGACGGGGTTGTGACATTTTGAAAATGTGTTATATGTGTCTGACCCACTGCTGGGAGATTTAAAAAACAGCTAGAAGCAGTTAGCAGCTAACTCAAAGAACAAAATCTATAAATAATGACCTGAAGTTGGGGAAACAAGCAGAGTGCAGATCAACCCATGTAACAGGGACAGTAAAGGAACACTTTGCCACGTTATTGTCATTGTTTACAAAGCACTAAATCAGTTGCTGTTTGTAGGGATTGTGTTTTATCTTGGTAAATTTAGTTTTCATGGGCTTTTAGCCAAGTTTCTTCCCTTAAAGTGAGTGTGCTACATTTATATGTTGCTAAATGGTTAGCGTGCCCTTATACAGTATTGTCCTACTGAGGGAGCTCGGCATGTGGAGGTTATTAAGATACTCATATTCACAATTTATTAGTTGACCCCTTGAACCAGTGCATGAATTTGTTCAAAAAAGTGATGTGTGTAGTATATATTATATTAAGACACATACCATGGTATTATATCCAACTTAAAATGTATTTTTAATCACCGAAATACATCTGCTGCTTCAGCTGATGTACAGAGGTACATCAGCTGAAGCAGCATTTCAGCACCAGATTATTCTGACTAGTCAAGCAACTTTCCAAAAAGAGCAGGTCTAGACCGACTTCATTCTAAAGAGACCCAACAATCCACCACGAGCAAGCACTTTGGCGACAGTGGCGACGAAAAACTGCCCTTTTTTAAAAAGGGAGAAACGTCGAGCAGATCCGAGACTCAAGGTGGGCGGTCCTCTGCTTTGACCGGTTGGGGTGAGAGAGAGAGAGAGAGAGAGAGAGAGAGAGAGAGAGATGGGGAGAGGGGGACATAGATGGGGAGAGAGAGAGAGAGAGAGAGATAGATGGGGAGAGGGGGACATAGATGGGGAGAGAGAGAGCGAGAGAGAGATGGGGAGATAGATAGGGAGAGGGGAGAGAGAGAGAGATAGATGTGGAGACAGATACTTCCTGGAGGTCCTACTGATGACGGAGGCTCTGGGTTGGTGGACCACTCAGCTCTGTGAGGGCAGGATGAAGCTGGAGTTCTGTCAGAGGGACTCGCTTGTAAGGGTTTCTAGTTAAACACAAACCCAGCAGTGACTTCACCTCTGAAACGCAAGAGAGAAATGAGAAGATCAGATGTTTCAAAGGGCAGGTGCAGTGATCCAATGAAAACAAAACTGAAAACTGCTTTGTATTATGAAACTGTGTGGGTGTGTTTGTGTGTCTGACCTGTGGAGAGTGAACGGTTGATTCCAATCCTGTGTTGTAGAAAATCCTCCGTTGAAAATTTCCTATGTCCTCTCAGCAAAGAATAAAAAAGTGCTCCCAGCTGCCAAACAGAGGTGGGACGGGCCTGGTAGGTCTCAGTGCTGAACCACTCTGGAGGGAAGTATCTCTCGGTACCTAGACACACATCACCAGATCAATGGAAGGAGACGGACAGAAAGATGGACGTTAAAAGACAGAAAAAGGACGAAGGGAAGATTTTTAACATAGTCATTATTTTGTAGATTGACAAATGAGTGAGGAGTAGAAGCCAGATATCGTACCACTGAAGTCATGATAAAAGGCCTCCGTCGAGAAGGCACCACAGCCGAAGTCCACCACATGCACTCTAGGCTGACCGCTGACCGTGGTAACCAGGACATTTTGTAGTTTAATGTCCCGGTGAAAGACGCCCTTTGAATGCATGTCGACCGTTGCATCCACCAGCTGTTTCAGGATCACCTGAGACAGAAGACAAGAAGTAGAATTTCAAACAGCTATTCATGGCTTGTATTTAATGGATCTGAGCCATAAAATTCAACACATCTTCTTTGTAGTGGCCATGTTGTTCCCACAATACAAATTAAAAGCTCATGAACACAATACATTTGGAACAATGACTTCCAAACTTGGTAAATGGGACCATCAGAGGAGCACATGAACGCACCATTATCTAACCTCCTCTGGTAGGATGTAAACATGTTCACAAAACAGGCAGGGTTTACAGACCGGTAACCTGTTTCATATGAACTTGTCCTGTTAACAACTGATCTAGGATCAGCTAGCTAAAGACTGCTAACACACACAAACATTTAATGTTACATTCAGCTTCTGTACCTTAGCCTCATGTTCTGTCAGAGATCCTCCTTGCTGTTTCAGGTGGCTGTAGAGGCTCGTGCAGCGCTTCGGTCTCTCCATCACCAGGATCAACTTCCTGTCCAGTTGGTACCAGTCCAGAAGAGATACAGCGGCCGATTGTCCAGATGATCCTGGCAGACCCGCAGCCTTTAGCATGAGAGCCACCTCCAGAATTATTCTGTACTTCTTCCCCTGGCTTTTCTAAAGGAAATAAACACATAATGTACCAAGTGGTCAATGATCTGTTGGAAACTCTGACATTGAATTTCATTTAAAGGAGACAAAGTTAACATGTGTTTACTCATCCACAGTATAGCAGTGAAAGAAATATTTAACATTCACAGTTAGTCTGAAGTTCAACAGTTTGTGTTAATAATCAGATCAAATTACTCACCACTTTCAGCCATTCCACGTTCCTAATGGGGATGTACTTGATGGCCACCTGTAAGACAGAAAGACAAATAATTTAATTGGTAAGAAGTTTACGTCCATGATTAAACTATAGTTAGCATTTCCTGTGTATTAGTAGATGTTATAATGTTTACAAGCATGTGTTTGTAAGACTTACTGGAAAACAGTCCAATACACGCAGGCCGGCGTAGACTGAGCCGAAGCCTCCTTCACCAATGGAGTAAAACTCGACGTACTTCTTGTTAAAGTCAGCTAAAAACACACAGAAACATTCATATTAAACATTTGATTACATGTCTATTTTGCTAACATTAATATGAAAACTGTAGCAAAAGTCATCTCGTTTCAAACTGTTAGCTTACCCGCTGCTCGTGTTCGCTGATGAGGCTAACTCATAAATCCAATGGTCGGTGGAGGCACCGCCCGCCTCCTGACGGACGGGCCTCGCCGGGTCACGTTGCTGACGCCTCACCTTTCCTTGAGGTACCACATCATCGTCTCTGGTCCGTCTTTTGCGCTTCTTCGTGGGATTCATCCCTGACGTTTTTGCTGGTCTTTCCATCGTTGATGCTGTAGTTGGTTCGTGAAATGCTTTTGCTCGCCTGGCTTTTTTCTGGCTTGCAGAGTAATCGAATGTTGTCAAATGTTAAAAACCGTCGTCCAAACTCCAAACGACAAACAGCTTCAGACACCGCAACAGTTCGTAGTGAGAGAATCACCTGACGTGAGCCGAACAAGTCGTCCGTTATACAGGAAATACGTCGTATTCTTACCACGTTCTAAAGTTCTAGCGCCGGATAGAAGCTGTTTGTTTCCGGCTTTTCGGCTCATGCTTGTTGTCCATCTCCACAATAACATTATGAATGGTCTCCGTTTCTTACTTTTATCCACCACACTACTCATTGGTCCTCCCATGATTACACACATTTCATATTTTATTTTTATTATTTTATTTTATCTATCTCTGTGTTTCTGTGCTTGAAGAGCAATTTGTTGCTATTATTGCGTTTTCTTTTCTCTAAAAGTATGTGTCCCCCCCAACACCAGTAAATATATTTTTATTTTTATTTTTTATTGTCTATTAACATTATTTCAACAGCCTCACAAGTTAGATTTCCATCCATTTTTAAGTTTCAGTCAAATTTCTAAAATATAATCTACCTAAATGTACATTTCTGTATTTTTCCATCAATAGTTGTACCTTTATATGTATGTGTTCATAAACTCTGATATATGATGGGATTTAAACTGCGTCCCTCCACCCAGTAGCATGTTTTTAATGAATTCATTTGTCCCTTTTTGAACCACGTGTAAACTTTTTATTATCAGCCAAGTGGTGATACAGGATGGTGACATGCAATAAGGGCCCCATGTTGCAGTTAATTACTGTATATACTGAATTTATTTATTTTTTCTGATGATAACAGAACGAGACAGAACTCAGACACCGCATACCGTTGTCATTAAAACATTGTCATTTCTTTTTTGTTAAAAGGAAGTAAAATATCAGCACTTTTTAAATAAAATATTTCCTAATATGTAGCTATGATTTTCTGAAATTGTCTGTTGTCATTTATTCAAAAGTGAATTTGGTCATATTTCATGTTGTATGATGTATAATTATCCTCATAAAACTGTTGTTAATGTGATGCTCTGTCGTATTTTTTGTGATGCGTTTCCATTATGCTCAGTTTGTTGTGTTGGATTAATCAGTATTATGGTCCTCTTAAACAACAGTTCAATTTTAAAAGGGAAAACACAAAATGTTTGACTCTCTTTTAGTTGTTGTGTCGGTGTCTGACACATTGTAACACCTCCATGATTTAAACTCCATCCATTAAGATTAGAACTGAAAAATGGCTAGATGTGCTTAAAACATCACAGAAAGCTGGAGCTCCTGGATTTAGTGCTATGCAGAGAACACATTTGATATTTTATGTAGACTATTGATGGTTAAGAAAACGCTTGGTGGACATAAGCCAAGAAACAACTCTTCTTAGAACAGAGAGAGGGAAACAAAAAGAGGATCCCGGTGTTGAGTCTGTTTAACAGAACATTTAACTGAGAAACTGTGTTTCTTTTTTAACACATCTCAGTAGCAATTAGGGAGGATTGGTCAGCACGTGCTAGAAGTTTTGGTGCTCAGGCATCACAACCACATAGCTAACTGCTGTCATCACGACTTGGGATCCACCAGAGCCTGAACAATCACAACGGCCTGTGTTCTCGTGAATATGTCACATTAAATTTGCGCTGACAGATAGGAAGGAGGGAAGTGAGGACAGAAATGCTGCAGGGATTAACGTTGAGCCTGGAAGCCCATTTCTCCAAGGCATTAGCTGCCTGGTGAAGCGCTGAGGGCCTGACAGGGAACTATGACACAGCATGTTGAGAGAGTCACAGCTGAACACATTTTCTTGGCCTCTACGTGTGTCTGAGTATAAGCTACTGTACAGTATATTAGATGCTCTAAACATAGCAGTGATGTGGAAACATGTTTCTGCACTTCCTTCTGCACCATCTACACTTCTGGATAAACCTGTTTCCACTTGAGATGATCTTTTTCCTACAAATACGTGTCGTCCTTGAAGCAAGAAAGAGTGAAGCAAGAGAATTTCTTCTAATGGTGAAGCTTAGAAATGCAGCAAAAGAAAAATACATGACCAAGTACTTTACTTAATAAAATATGTCTTCTGAATATACAGTAATGGTGACATTTTGATAATTCCAGAGGGGAATTAAACTTTATTTTCTCTTTCCTCTTTAATGATTTTTCATGCACCATTAACACACACACATACTCACACACACACACCCAGCACAGACAACCTGTGGGCTGACAAATGTCTTATGAAAAATGTATGTCCTTGCCCTATGAAGTCTTTTTTTGCAGGATTATTTCCTGGTTATTGCAGCTTTTAGTAGGTGATGCAGAAATTCTGACAAACATCTGAGGCTATTTTTGGAACGGGACCACAGACCTTTGTGCAGCACGGCATTGGCAGGCTTGTTCCCGGCCAGAGACTCTTTGGACAGGTGCTGGTGGGACTCAGCCAGACATTCCACCTCAGTGAAGCGAGTGTTGAGGGCCATGGCTGGGTGACTGGGGTCCTGAGTCATATTCAGGTAAGCTGCCCGCCTCAGCTGCTCCTCGATCACCAGAGCCTGCTCCAACAACTGCAGAGAGACAGGAAGGGAAAAAGAGTCACAGACAGAGGGGGATACAGTTTGAGAGGCTGTTTTAATTTGCATTCAGATACTACAAATCCTTTAATCCTTGAATTAATTCAGTCTTCTGTGGTTATTTTTCATTATAAAGACTGATTACCTTAAAGCGGCGAGCCAGGAACTTGTTCTTCATCTCTAAGTAGTTGCCCTTATGTATCTCAGTCTTGAAGGGCTCATTCAGAATAGCGTAGCGTGGGTCATTCTGAATGTCCTGCCAGCGCGCATAGCCATGTCTGAGATAGCTTTTCAGTCAAGGAAAACAAATGGTTGATTGGTTTGTGGAAAGTTCTACATCGCTCCTCACAGTGTGCAGATATCAGACCTTCGACTGCAGCTCCCCCCCCCCCCCCCCCCCCCCCCCCCCCGGGTCAAAAGTAATTACATTACTTTTCCAGATGCTGAGCTTCTCGCTCCTACATCTGGGAAAGGATACGTTACGATGCCGGCCAAAAGCCAGTAGTCATGGCGACGGTGCCAGATGTCGTGCATCTTTCCAGAGGACAGTGCCGCTCGCTCCTCAGTTTGCCAGAGGGTGTGCAACTCTGACGGGAAAAGTGCAAAGACAGGCCGTTTTCACAAACACACAAAGACATATTCAAGATGTTTCCAGCACATAAAGAGAGGAAGAAGCACATCGACAACACAGACACGTTTTAGGACTAAACAAAGCGATTAATAAACAAGCTGTGGAGAGTCACTGGATCACACTTAAACTGTATTAAAAGAGGGGTAAATATCTTCATGTGGCGTCAAGGTGATCCTGCAGTATCGTCTTTGGATACCTTTGGACAGTCTACAGTACATGCATCTGTTTACTGGACACTATTAGTGGCCCGTCTTTCACTAATGTTGAATTTGGATGTTTTTATTTAAATGTGGGGCAGTGATACAGAAAATACAGGCTATCTGCTTCACGTCCTAACAGTTGTTTCATTATACACTGTGTACTGATTTGTCATTAGATAACAACACAACAGTTTTGTCTCCCTGGTCTGTGACTTAAGAAAATGGACAAATTAAAACTGAGCGCTAATATATTATATCAAACTTCTATTATGGAAATGAGTCAGACCTATTGAATATCATACTGTATTTCTACCACGGTAGCCTCTGCAACCACTGCATTCATGCATGCTTGTGTTGTAAAGTGCTTTGAGTGGTCAGTCAGACTAGAAAGGCGCTTTATAAACACAGTTCATTTACCAGTGCCTGAATTGAACCTAAAAAGGTGCCAGTATTGTATTGTTTGTATTTTTGTATGCATTTCATTACATATGACAGACATTTCCAGAGTTTATATGTAGATAATTGTATATTTGCATTCATCGATCTTTCTTCCGAGACAAAAAAAAAAGTCCTTGTCCACAGGGTTGTCTCTGCAAATTAGGCATTCAGTCTCATCATTCACTACGTGCCTTCCTGTCTGCTGCCAACTACAGAAGTGTCAAACTATCCATCATGTGCACAGTGCCCCTGACTGCTGGACAAGTGACGTTGACTATATCTGCAAGACAAATGATTGGTGAGAGTTGGTGCTGCTAAGAGTACTGACAGCATCTGAGTTATCTGCAGTGCAGCTAGCTGCTAACAGCTCAGGTACATCAGCAGCACTGACTAAGCAATCCTCATGGGTTTGCTTTCTGTTTTCTTAGCATTAAACTGGCTTTGTGATTGCACAGAGACGCAGTTATGAGTAACCTGATGGGCTAAATGGTTCTTGCCAAAGCAGCTGCCCTGGAAACCAAGCTACCTGGTTGGTGGTGGTGATAACCGGTACGAAACAAGCATAAAATACTCAGCATCCCACACCATGGGTTTGATTTCATTGGAGAAAGACAGTTTCAAGGAAGTTATTTAAGGTGTTGCATATCTGAGAAAATGTTACATTTTCAAAATGTGTTAAATAAATAAATAAAATGTGTAGAATTCCCAAAATATCAAAAGGCACCTCTCCAGCACACATGGCTGATGTGTAAATAGAGTTCTGTGAAAACATAATGTACTATTTTGTTGTACTATTGTACTATTGTGTTGTACACCTTCATCTGAGACAAATCCCACTCACAGAATGGGCCTAAGTTCAACTCGTAACCATGGAAACAAATAAAATAAAAATGACAAAAATAAATAGCAAAAGGCACCACCTCATGTTATCATATGAAAAACAACGTCTTTGAGTTATCATCCGGAACTGAACCCCGTCCTAATAAGGGTATTAGTCTGACCCGTTTCAGACACTGATTTCTCTCCTTTTTTAAACCATGTACAAATGTGTCCTGGTGACCAGCACACTACAGTAGCTTTAAGCTCATTTTGAACTTTAAATAAAATCAGCTTTGGACTAAATAATCAGACACATACTGTAGCCAAATAGAGTCAGTCTTAGAGTTCATTATGTAATGTGCATTAGTGAAAGCTAGTTACTTATCTGCTCTCCCATTAGGGAATTCTGTTCATTAATTTTACACTTTGACTACAGCTTCCTTTCTCTACATGTACAGTATCCTGCTGAGAGGGCCTTTTGTCTTCTTTCATCAATGCTGCTTCATTATGATCAAAACAACTGGATTCTTTATTTATTTATTTATTCTTACCTGTAAAACCTCCATCAGCGATATTAAACATGAACTTTGCTTTAAATCCGTTTTTGTCCTCCTTCCTGCTCTCGTCCATCTCATCCAAAGTGTCTTTGTCTCCATTCAATCGACCCTCTAATGCTTCCTCACTCTTCACATCCTCTGCAACAGCAACAGAGACGACAGGAGGATTTATTTAGACTTTGTATAGTTGCTTAAAGCGAGGATTCGTGACATGCATACCTGACTTGTTTTCCTTGTCTTCAGTTTTTGCAAGGGGAGAATCAGTATCTTCTTTTTCTGAAGACTTTCCTGTTTCTTTGCAGGTTTCCACTGTGTATAAGAAGAAGAAGAAAAAGACTTAATCAAAGCTCAACCTCACAGAAAAATGTCATTTGCTGTATGCTCATCATGCACCACTCACTTTTGGCTGAGGTCTGACTGTATGACAACTCTGTCTGTTTCAAAGCGGACTCTTTGGGGTCGGCAGGTGGCTCTGTCTTTGTGGAGGGTGACTCGGTTCTGTCCCTCTCATCTCCTGTTTTCTCCTCTGAGCTGGCCTTGCTCTCTTCACTGTCAGCTGCCTTCTCAGGTACAGATGCTGGCTCTGCATTTGAGGTCTGCTGAGGGGGAAACAGGCAGGGCAACACGAGGAGAAAGAAGGAAGTAGAGGGCAGAGACAAGATAAAAGTGTCTCCTAGTGATGCCTGAAAGAGCGTGACGATAAAGGAAAGAAATGGAAGTGAAGGCTAGCAGAAGAAAAACAGGACTCACTTCCTTCTCTGACAGTTTCTTACTATCTTGCTCTGCGGTCTCCTTGTCCTCAGTGATACCCGAGAGGGACTCAGTTTTCTCTACAATCCAGAAAACAACAACTCAGACTTTTTTTTATCCAAACCTCTTCTAAGCATGGACTTTACAGTCAGAGAAGAATAAAGAATGATCAGCACAGCCATTTTGTTCTGACCCGGAGGGATGGGAGTGCCCGGCTGTGTAGTGACGGGACTGGCTGGCACAGGGGTGTTGGGATCAGAAGATAAACTCTCAGTCAGCTTCTTCAGCTCCATGCCGATGGGAATCAGATCTGGAGAACTCAGCTTTCCATTTACGTGCTCAAACTCTTGCACCTACAAAAAAAAGACGTGTTCAACTGTAATAAAATGAAAATCCTAGTTCATCATGCTGGTTTTCCTTAAATAAAGCATTAGGAAGAGCGCTATTGTACTATGTACAAAAAACATGAATTAACAAATCAATCTCATAATCATAAGAAAGGAGATACCAGAGTTTGAAATACAATCAATGTTAAACTTTCTGGGATTCACGCATCACTAAATCAAAACGACAGCCCCACACAAACGAGTCCTTATATGGAGATTTGAAAACAACGAAACACAACCCATAGCAAACTGAACCAACTATCAAAGCTGCAGTAACATTAGCTGGCAGATGCATGACCCGTTGTAGCGGAATTCATTTAATTTCACAAAAAACATTATACAATATTACAATGTAGGGCCAATAGGAGTTAGGGCCAGATTGAGAGAAAAAATTGGAGATTTCCAGTATAAAGTTGAAGTATTATGAGAAAAAAGTCACAGTATAAAGTGAATAGTCATAATCTTAAAAGAAAAAAGTCTTAATATTATGAGAATAAAGTCATAATAGAACGTTGATCGCTAGAAATAGGCAAAAATTCCAGACACCTCTTGGTAGCCTTTTTCCGCACCTCTTTAGCTCCAAACCAAGCTAACAAAGATCTAAATATGTGTGGCTTGTATGATGAGTAACACAGCAACATACCCAAACAGAACTTTCACTCTTGCCTGCATTTGCTTGGCTTTACCTACTTTTCCTCAGAGCTCCAGCAGACTTATTCACTGTTAAAGATGTGATTGGTTGAATAACCGGTACCTTTTTCCTGACGAGTGACATGACTCCGATCCTGGTCAGAACATGCTGACGAGACAGTCCCTCACGTGGAACTCCGTCAGCAAACGTCTCTGCTCCATCAGCCCCCGGCTCACATAGATGTCTCATGAACAGAGACACATAGGCCCTGATGGAAAGACATCAACATTCTAAAAGTCACTATAAACATTTGAGAAGTATGTAAAAGTATACTTGAAGTTATAATTGATGTTCAGGAGACACTGTATCTTGTTACAGTATATCATTGAATTCCAGTGCAGGTTGACTAATCTCAGTTACACCAATTTATTTTGGCCTTGTCAAAACAACATGCTAACGTTTCGGCCTAGTGGAAAATGGAGAAAGAAAGAAAATGGAGATCAGGTCATTTATAAGCAGGAAGTGCTATGCGATTGGCTCAGTACCAGCTGTATTTGTGATGTTAGCACTTATAGTAATTATTGGTAGCAGTAACCATATCAGCAGTGATAGCAGTAATTAAGTGCAGGTGCTTTACTTAAATAACAGACATAACTCTGGGCTACTTCCAATCTAAATATCTATTTATGTAAAGTTTGGCTCCACTCTGAGGAGAAACATCCCTGAAATCATTCGGACCAACCTTTCCTGTATAAAGAATTACACTATAATTAATTAAATATCATCATTTAGCATAATAACAAATATTAGTGCATTACCTGAACTCACGCTCACTTTTCCCTCTCAGGTCTCTAACCAGCCAATGGGAGTTGAAGGCATCCTGGGGGGGCATGCCCCAGCGCATGATGGCATTGAGGAAGGCTTTCCTCTGGCGAGCATTGAAGCCCAGGACCTTATAATAAGAGACGGAACAGCTTAAGAGTATTATGGTGGGACAATCTGTGGATACATTAAATCAGTAATGCATTTAAGTAAGCTGCCCAATGTCTATTTGATACTGTAAATGTGATGTTTTATTGATCCCAACTCTGTCCTTGTCTGCCTGTCCAAGGAGGTCGGGTAGGTTAAAATGTCGGTAGTCGGTATATACCTGTGAAAGACCTACAACCTGTGATTCATACCTCTATACTGCCTCCAACTCGTGCCAATAAGGGTGGCAGAGGTTTGTCTTTCTCGCTCCTCAGCCGACGAGAATGTCTGCGTCCACCTGGATAAAATAAAACCAAACACTTTGTCAGGACGCCCTTCCTCCATGAGCACAAAATGATCAGGAATAATTAGTGCCAAGTATCAGAGAGTGTTATATAGTAGAGTCAGACCAAAACAGCACAATAGTTTTATTTGTTGACGCTGTTTTTATGTTTTACCTTCAGGTTTCTCCTCGAAATCTTCATCCTCGTCCTCGGACCCCACAGAGTACTCCGACTGATTGTCTGAAAGATCATCCTGCCATTCTGAGCCACACATCAGAGAAACAGCACATTGCATTCGCTTCTGTTGGTGGCCACCTGAGGGCGCCATGGCACTGCAGATTACTACAGACCATTACCACTTGTCATGCACACACTGTTCTCTCCACTGGGAGTGAGGTGAGAGTTGACAACGCTGCCCGACAATCACTTTAAACTTAGAGTGTACTCTAACCTGAAATCTTTACGCTCTCTTTGTCGACTGCTGTTAAACTGTGGCACTGAGTGTCACTGAAGCAGACAGGGAAACTGTTTAACTACTGAATAGGAGAGCTTCAAACCCTCTCTGAAGACTATATAATTGCATGAGATACAAGAGAGCATTAGGCCAGTATAACACGCCCAGTGGCAGATTTAATGGAGATCAACAGCTCTTGTTGAGACTTAGAACCAAAGAGGATTTAACAAACGAGGTGATGATTCTTGACTGAGCACCCAAATTATTCTGTCTTAGGTTAATGTCACCTTGGTGACTCACTAATGAAGCCAAGCATGTGAGGCTAAGGCAGCAGCATGGGTGGCACTGTTCTGTTATAGACCATAGAGCACACAGAGTTAGCTACACACCAGAGTCAGTCACAGTCTTCATGAGCTGTTGAGCAGCACGGAAGCCAACAGAGTTGCCTTCATCGCAGCGGCACATTGAAGAATCAGGTTGGACATCGTCAAAGCTCTGATACAAATGTCTCACTTTAATATCAATGAGCAAATTTCTCTCGTGCAGACACTGCAGAAAAGAATGTCTGCTCAGAAAGTTATCCACGGCACAAGAAAACAAAGACCAAATAAAGATCTTTACAAAAATCTCTTTAAAGGTGTTTGGTGGGATGATGTGTGTTTTAATGGGCAAACGCTCCCAGAATGCCATTAACCAAAACAATGCTTGCATACAACTGACCCGTTGATTGGTTTATTAGGACAAATTATTTTAGAAAATAATGTCTCTTCTTTCTTGTCCACAAGCCAATGCTGAGTCAGTGACCAAGCCAAAAAGCTCACCTCCTCTGTGTGCTCTTGCATATTTCTACTCATATTAAAATATGAGCAGTTATGCCAGATACTGGCACCAATATGTATAATTGCTATGCAGAATTGTCCTAAACCCATAAGACCAAAGGTGACCTGATAGGTAAATGTATCTGCAGACAGAGCCTACCTTGGTCCTCCTGGGTCGTATCGTTGTAGTTGACCTGCTTTCGGATGCGCTTGCCTTTGCCGAGGTTTCGGGCCAGATCCTCCTGCTGCTGCTCGTAGTGGTGGCGAAGGAGCTTTTCCCAATAGTCTGGATCCACGTTCTCCTCCTGCTTGATGATCTCCCGCTCCACCTCCTCCTACACACAGCCACACACAAAGGCAAATGTAACCATCGATGTTTTAGAGTAAAAACAGTCAGGGACATTTTTACATCACGAAAAAACATTTTAAAAATACTCTTTTCTTCACTTGAAACATCTATTAGGCCGATTCAAACATTATGGTTGGTCAACTGTGGCCCGAGGGCCCCACTTTGGGCCGCCGTGTTACACAGATATGCATGATGATCAGTTTGTCTTCACATGTATGCCTTTACGTGGTTATATGTGTTTGTCTTCACATGTATGCCTTTACGTGGTTATATGTGTTTGTGTTTCATGTTTACGTCCACCTTATGTGTCAATATGTTCTTGTATTATTTTGCTGCCGTGTGCCGACGTGAAGCCACAAGACAACAAGTCAACACTGTTCTTTTTACACGCAGATTTACACCTAATTTGTGGATCGTCAAGGTTTTACAACACATTCAAAGTCTTTTCTACATCGTATAACATTTATAAATCTTAATAAGTCTTTTTTAAAGTTTTGCTTAATGTTTTTTTTATTTGTCCAATGATACATTTTCCAGTGTCCAGGCCCTTTAAAGGACCTGCTCATCAAAGCTTTCTCTTTAAAGTAATGCTGGTTTCAAATCGTAAAAGTGGAAGTTATGCAAACAGAGTCATATAATCATCTCTTGAGAGTCTGCCATACAACATACTGGTGGTCTCTTTTTCACTCATCCTGATTCTTCAGGCTGCAGATCCAGGTTGTGTCCTCACCTCTCCGTCCTCTTCTTTCACCACATACTGAGCCACCTTGAAGGAGCTGAGGTACTCGTTCATATTCTGAATCTCTGTGTCCTCAGTGGCGTCCTGGCTGCGGTCCAACAGCTTTGAGATAGCATCGTCATCATAGTGGATCACATTGCCCTCCTCGCCATCTTTGTTGTCACCTGTTGACGACAAGCTCTTAGTTAATGACTAACAGGAGCCATTTTCCAGCAGAGAAAACACGTTTGCCCACGTCTAAAGCTTCGACCTTGGAAAAAAAGGATTTGACCTAAAAAGAAATGACTGGACAACCCACAGTTATATGGAATCACTGGTATTGTGTCCTCTCTGCATTTTAAATGACAGGATAAATGCAAGCTTCTTATTGAGGAACAAAAGAAATACCAACACCTCCAATTGTCTCACCATCAAACAACAATCATACCCATGGTTCGTGCTGCTTCCATTTCATCCTTGAAAAGCTCCTCCGTGCCAAACTTGAGGATGTCGTCCAGTTCTTGTTTGGACATGGAGCCTGTTTTGGAGCCCAGGCCGGGCCGCACCACCAGGTGGGTCAGCATCATCTTCCTCTTTGCCACCTGAGTGATTCGCTCCTCCACTGAGCCGCGTGTCACAAACCGATAGATCATCACCTTCCTGTTTTGGCCTATACGGTGGGCTCTGCTAAAAGCCTGGGAGAGGTAAGATGGGGCAAGAGGTATGGGACAGTCTCAGGGGATGACACAGAGAGTTTATATAGTTTATATATGTTTTTTAGTTTATAAAAGTTTTTTTTTTCATTATCAAAGATCTGCTGGTTAAAAGCCACGACAAAAGCATGCGAGTGCCCACGTAAAAACCAGTACTTGGATGTCGTTGTGGGGATTCCAGTCGGAGTCGTATATGACGACGGTGTCTGCGCTCGCAAGGTTGATGCCCAGACCTCCAGCTCGCGTCGAAAGCAAGAAGCAGAACTGCTGAGCGCCCGGAGCTGCAATGAAAACCAAGGCAGAGAGACAGTTTGTGTGTGAAAGTGAGTGAAAGCCATGTAGAAGGACGCATGAATCAGTGTGAACCCTCACAGAGAGATTCCAGATTAACAAACTCACCATTGAAGCGGTCGATGGCCTCCTGCCTTAGGCCTCCGGTAATCCCTCCATCAATACGTTCATATTTATAGCCCTCGAACTCCAGAAAATCCTCAAGCAGATCCAGCATCTTTGTCATCTGTGAAAAGCAGGTTTATGCAGCTGGGGGCTAATCCCAGTTCAATTCAAACTTTATTTCAGACTCATAGCAATCCAGAGAGGGTGATTTCTTATGAGCCTGGACGAGAACAGAGAGCAGCTCTTCTGAGGGCTGATTAAAGGATCTATGATGCTGCTCCGTGATTCACAAAGCCACAGAGAACTGTACCTCCATTGTCTCAAAAGTGACTCTACAGAGCCCCTAAAGGGGGACTCTCTTATAGATTTTTTATTTTTGCCCATGTCCCTTTAGGGGCTCCGTAGTGCCTCATGTAGAAACACCAGAAAATACAAGTAAAACTAAATGGATTGGTTACATCTATGAAATGTCTGCACTTTCACTTGAAATATCTTGGATTAGATGTCCAACCCTTACACTAAATCAGCTGATTTACCACCTACAACTGGCACAGGGAAGGGCTAAAATATGGATTGTTGGGTTTTCTCTGTTTCATAGTCTCCGGTCAATAAGAGCTATGGCTTCCAGCCCAGACACAATATTTAGTGGACTGTTACCTGAGAGAAAATCAGAACTCTGTGTCCTTCATCTTTGAGTTTCCTCAGCATTTTCTGAAGCAGTGTCAGTTTTCCTGAGGACTTCACCAGTAGGTTGCCATCATATGAGCCGTTCGGTAACACAGGAGCCTCCTGCATAGGCAAAGTAGACATCAAGTGACAAAAATATGAATATTTGTGGAGTATAATTAACTTCAAGTCATAGTACTATATGTCCAACCAGGTAAAATGAATATAAGTTGTAGTATAGGTTGGTAACTTGTGCCAAACAGCCATGGTTCCATCAATCCATACCCTTTTCCATGCCAACCACAACCCATTTCATCATTTTTCACTCAGATCAAACATGGAGTTAAAAATGCTGCCTTACCACAGCGGCCACAGGGAACAGGTAGGGATGGTTGCAGCACTTCTTCAGATCCATCATAATGTTGAGCAGGGACACTTGGTTCCCGCCACCTTTGGAGTTCAGAGCCTCAAAGTTTCGTGTCAAAATAAACTTGTAATATTTCCTGCATGTCAGAGAAGAGACGAGATTGAAAATCACAGTCAGTTACTTTCATTCTTTAAAAATACTCCCCATCACAATTACTGGTGTAATTACTTCACACCATCATTTATCATACCAGACATGCAATATCACAGTTAACCTGTGAAGTACAGATTACGAGCCAGTGTCATCTGAAATGGTGATTTAAAGTCTTCACTGCATGCAAAGTTGGAAAGCCTTTTTTTTTTTTTTTGAGATACTGTATTCATTCCACAGGGGGAAATTCTTTCTCTGCATTTGACCCATCCCTTTACTTTAGCTGGTGCATGGGGAACATGTAACTGCTTACAGCTAAATCCTACATAACAGCAATTTTAATCACTTTCCTTTTTTGCAATTTGCATTTGATATTTTGCTCACATAAGTATTTAGTTTATCTCATCTGTATAATTTTCCATCACGGTATAAAGGAATAAATGAAAAAAGAAATTAAGTTATGAACAGTTTCATCAGATGGACACACAGCAGCAACACACACTATCAGCTCCTACGAACAAATGCTTCATCTGCTTACTTCTGCATGGGGCTGAGCTCCACTCTGACAATCAACTCTGTCTTTGCAGGCATGTTCTTGAACACGTCTGCTTTCAGCCTCCTGAGCATGTGAGGGCCGAGGAGGTCGTGGAGCTTCTTGATCTGGTCCTCCTTTGAGATATCGGCAAACTCCTCCAGGAAGCCTTCCAGGTTACTGCACACACCACGAGTCAAACAAACAAGAGATAAACAACGAATTAAAGCTACTAACCAAAGTTTAAATGGATTGTATACATCCAACAACACAAAATCTATCCATCAATCTAAGGAAGGACTAGGATACTGGTGAGATGGAGAAGCGTAAAAAAGGTGATAACGTAGAAGAGTGGAAGGACTTACTTGAAGCGGTCTGGGGTGAGGAAGTTAAGCAGGTGGAACAACTCTTCCAGGTTGTTCTGAAGAGGTGTACCGGTGAGCAGCAGTTTGTAATAGATCTTATACCCATTGAGAATTCTGAAAAACTGCACAGGACATATTGCACGAGAGATGAAACACACACACACCTCCCAAAAGAAAGTCCCTGAATGTGAATCACCAGCTGAACCTCCAGGTCACAGATTTATTTCATAGATCTGTTATATGCACTACACTTTTCCTGCTTTCTGTTGTCCTGATATCATCCACACTGCTTCTGGATCAGGCTGCTGTCAGTGCCAAAAATGCAGTTTTACCTTTGATTGGTTATTCTTCAGTCTGTGGGCCTCATCTACCACCAGGCAGGCCCATGTGATGGAGCCCAGAATGGCTTGATCTATAGTGATCAGCTCATAGGATGTCAGCAGCACGTGGAACTTGATAGGAGTGTCTTTCTGCAAGGGGGCAGAGGAATGTCAACACAATATATCTAATGTTGACCAAATAAAATAAGGGAATCACAAGGGAGAGGGCACATGATTTAGTGCTACATCTACTACACTGTTTGCTATTGTATTCCTTCAAAATAAATTGCTAGAGGTACTTTATGCTCATTTCTGTAGCTAGAAATAGTCGGGTAGGATGACAACAACCCAAACCCAACCTATCTGTAATGATGTGTTGAAATAAACTAAGGCGTTTCTAAAAAATACTATCTGGAAACACCTCACGTACCTTCATGCGAAACACCTTCCGTCCTGATTTCACTGCGCTGTCTTCAAAGGTGAACTCGTTCTCCCTGATGGTGGCCCGGCTGTCTTTGTCACCAGTGTACGTCACCACGTAGAAATCTGGAGCCCACATCTCAAACTCCCTCTCCCAGTTGATGATGGTGGAGAGGGGAGCACTCACCAGGAAAGGCCCCTTAGAGTGACCCTGAGAGAGAAGTGGAGGGAAGACTAAGCAATCCCTTACCTTTCTCTTTGTCCAGTGTGTTTTATTCTATGACTGCATTATCATTTGTATTATGAGAATTGGTATTAATAGTAAATACTAGAGGTCGACCAATTTTATTAAGGCTTATATAGTGACTATTGGAGTAGGGGAAAAACCTGAGAGCTGATTTAGGTGAGGAACTGAATAATATGGTGCAACTTGTCTGTAATGTACTGCTGTTGAATGTTATCTTTAATGTACAGTAAATATAGATCATATAGGAACACACCTAGATTACCTTGATTTCATCCAAGCAGTCTTCATGTGACAGGAAGTACCACCCGTTACGATAATTTGTACACTGTCCAATTAGCGCTGAGCTTAGCTTAGCTTAGCTCTTTCGTTGAATTCAGAGAACCACTTTGTGATGCTGTGGTCATAATAATAGAGAACATTCTTCCACCCTCACCTCTTTGTAGAGCGAGTAGAGAAACACTATCGTCTGCACCGTCTTTCCGAGGCCCATCTCGTCAGCCAGGATGGTGTCTGTGCCCTGTGCCCAGGAGAACCTCAACCAGTTCAGGCCCTCCAGCTGGTATGGGTGCAGTGTACCTCCAGTGGCATTAATGTACCACGGCTGGTGCTCAAACTTGATGGTTGGCTGGTGATGTGAGAATACAGTAGCATTTTGTGAAATAATTACATATAATCGCTGTAATTAGACAGCTGGTGCAGCAAGCAGCCAATAACAACACAGCATTGTATCAAAATCCACTCACTGGACTTCTGTGAGCAAAAAGCACTACATATCCCAACTTACATCTATGATGGGAGCATCAGGAGGGACCTCCCTCTTTTGATGGTCCTCCTTGAGTTTCTTTCCCTTCCTCACCACCAGGGGGCGCTGGTCCTCCCCAAGTATTTGTTCCCTAGCAAATAATTGCAGCAGCATGATGAGGCAAACAGCTCAAACAGGGGGCATCATAGATAGAGGGAAGGGCAGAGGGAAAACAGCAGCATATACTGTGAGGAGCCAGGGATTCATTTTAGTCATCCTCACCATCATCCCCACAAAATCAACAACAGCTATGGTGCAAAGTAACTTAATGCTGTTAGCCAACCTGTGGTCCCAGAAAGAGGCTTTATGACTGTCGTATTCTGGGACGTCAAAATCATCCACCTCCCAGGTGCATTGGTCGTAAGGTATGTCTCTCCACTTGATCAGGTAATGCACATCACCGTCTTTATCATAGCTGTGAGGAATATAAACAAAAGACAAAGCTCAGGCCATTAAAAGGAGTTTATTAAATATTGAAAAATAAAGGTGTTTCATAGGACACACTCAAATTGGATTTGTTGGTATTTGTTAATGGGATATGAGAGATATTACATTCAAAAACACATTTAAGTCACTTATTGTCCTTTTAGCCAGAAATGGATGGGGCTCATACTCCGAGAAAAACTTTTTTAAACGCATGATAAAATTCCAGAGCAAACCTCAGAAGATCGTACCATGTACTGAAACTCAAATACATGTCCATGCATAAGACAGGCCTGGAAAGTCAGCAAGGAAATAATTTACTTGTGTCCTCCCTCAATGTATGTATTTTACTGTGATTGTCCCACGTATGCTATGCTGTGAGGAATATTTCCATACATGAAGTGATATTACAGAGCAATTACAGGCAAGACGACAGCAAGCATGAACTGAGCACCAGCTTACTGTCAACTAGAAAATGTATGTCTAATGACACAGATGCTTCCGCTACTGGAAAAACTCCAATTGTGCTGATGTGAATAGACCATAATAACCTCTATCATAACAGAATATGAGCAAACTGACATGAAAATCATCTTATGTTAAATGTTGCTAAAATAAAAAAAAAAATGAAATTAAAGAAACCAATTACAACCCGATTTCCAAAAAAGTTGGGACGCTGTGTAAAATGTAAATAGAAACAGAATGTGATACTTTTCCAAACTTTGAAGCCCCATATCTAATTGAAAATAGCACAAAGGCAACATTGTTGAAAATGAGAAATTTCACTATTTTTTGAAAATTATTTGCCCATTTTGAATTTGATGCCAGCAACACATTTAAAAAAAAGTTGGGACAGTGGCAACAAAAGACTGTAAAAGCGGTGAAATGCTAAAAGAAAACACCTGGTGGAACATCTCAACATTAATGAGGTTAGTAAAATGATTGGGTATAAAAAGAGCATTTCTGAAGTAAACATGGGGAGGGGTTCAACACTCTGTGAAAGACTGCACTGGAAAATAGTGCAACAATCTAAGAAAAATGTTTCTTATCGTAAAATAGCAAAGAATTTGAGGATTTCGTCATCTATAGTAACAATATCATTAAAAAGATTCAGAGAATCTGAAGAAATCTCTGTACACAAGAGACAAGGCTGAAAACCAATATTGGATGACTGTGATCTTCAGGCCCTCAGACATCACTGCATTAAAAACAGACAGGATTCTGTAGTGGACATCACTACATTAAAAACAGACAGGATTCTGTAGTGGACATCACTGCATTAAAAACAGACAGGATTCTGTAGTGAACATCACTACATTAAAAACAGACAGGATTCTGTAGTGACATCGCTGCATTAAAAACAGACAGGACTCTGTAGTGAACATCACTACATTAAAAACAGACAGGATTCTGTAGTGGACATCACTGCATTAAAAACAGACAGGATTCTGTAGTGAACATCACTACATTAAAAACAGACAGGACTCTGTAGTGAACATCACTACATTAAAAACAGACAGGACTCTGTAGTGAACATCACTACATTAAAAACAGACAGGATTCTGTAGTGACATCACTACATTAAAAACAGACAGGATTCTGTAGTGGATATCACTGCATTAAAAACAGACAGGATTCTGTAGTGGACATCACTGTATTAAAAACAGACAGGATTCTGTAGTGGACATCACTGCATTAAAAACAGACAGGACTCTGTAGTGGACATCACTGTATTAAAAACAGACAGGATTCTGTAGTGGACATCACTACATTAAAAACAGACAGGATTCTGTAGTGGACATCACTGCATTAAAAACAGACAGGATTCTGTAGTGGACATCACTACATTAAAAACAGACAGGATTCTGTAGTGGACATCACTACATTAAAAACAGACAGGATTCTGTAGTGGACATCACTGCATTAAAAACAGACAGGATTCTGTAGTGGACATCACTGCATTAAAAACAGACAGGATTCTGTAGTGGACATCACTACATTAAAAACAGACAGGATTCTGTAGTGGACATCACTGCATTAAAAACAGACAGGATTCTGTAGTGGACATCACTACATTAAAAACAGACAGGATTCTGTAGTGGACATCACTGCATTAAAAACAGACAGGATTCTGTAGTGGACATCACTGCATTAAAAACAGACAGGAGTCTGTAGTGAACATCACTACATTAAAAACAGACAGGATTCTGTAGTGGATGTCACTGCATTAAAAACAGACAGGATTCTGTAGTGGATGTCACTGCATTAAAAACAGACAGGATTCTGTAGTGGACATCGCTGTATTAAAAACAGACAGGATTCTGTAGTGACATCACTGCATTAAAAACAGACAGGATTCTGTAGTGGACATCGCTGTATTAAAAACAGACAGGATTCTGTAGTGGACATCACTGTATTAAAAACAGACAGGATTCTGTAGTGGACATCACTGCATTAAAAACAGACAGGATTCTGTAGTGACATCACTGTATTAAAAACAGACAGGATTCTGTAGTGGACATTACTGCATTAAAAACAGACAGGATTCTGTAGTGGACATCGCTGCATTAAAAACAGACAGGATTCTGTAGTGGACATCACTACATTAAAAACAGACAGGATTCTGTAGTGGACATCACTACATTAAAAACAGACAGGATTCTGTAGTGGACATCACTACATTAAAAACAGACAGGATTCTGTAGTGGACATCACTACATTAAAAACAGACAGGATTCTGTAGTGGACATCACTGTATTAAAAACAGACAGGATTCTGTAGTGGACATCACTGTATTAAAAACAGACAGGATTCTGTAGTGGACATCACTGCATTAAAAACAGACAGGATTCTGTAGTGGACATCACTACATTAAAAACAGACAGGATTCTGTAGTGGACATCACTACATTAAAAACAGACAGGATTCTGTAGTGGACATCACTGTATTAAAAACAGACATGATTCTGTAGTGGACATCACTGCATTAAAAACAGACAGGATTCTGTAGTGGACATCACTACATTAAAAACAGACAGGATTCTGTAGTGGACATCACTGCATTAAAAACAGACAGGATTCTGTAGTGGACATCACTACATTAAAAACAGACAGGATTCTGTAGTGGACATCACTACATTAAAAACAGACAGGATTCTGTAGTGGACATCACTGTATTAAAAACAGACAGGATTCTGTAGTGGACATCACTACATTAAAAACAGACAGGATTCTGTAGTGGACATCACTGTATTAAAAACAGACAGGATTCTGTAGTGGACATCACTACATTAAAAACAGACAGGATTCTGTAGACATTGCTGCATTAAAAACAGACAGGATTCTGTAGACATTGCTGCATTAAAAACAGACAGGATTCTGTAGACATTGCTGCATTAAAAACAGACAGGATTCTGTAGTGGACATCACTGCATTAAAAACAGACAGGATTCTGTACTGGACATCACTGCATTAAAAACAGACAGGATTCTGTAGTGGACATCACTGTATTAAAAACAGACAGGATTCTGTAGTGGACATCACTACATTAAAAACAGACAGGATTCTGTAGTGGACATCACTACATTAAAAACAGACAGGATTCTGTAGTGGACATCACTACATTAAAAACAGACAGGATTCTTTAGTGGACATCGCTGCATTAAAAACAGACAGGATTCTGTAGTGGACATCACTGCATTAAAAACAGACAGGATTCTGTAGTGGACATCACTGCATTAAAAACAGACAGGATTCTGTAGTGGACATCACTGCATTAAAAACAGACAGGATTCTGTAGTGGACATCACTGTATTAAAAACAGACAGGATTCTGTAGTGGACATCACTGCATTAAAAACAGACAGGATTCTGTAGTGGACATCACTACATTAAAAACAGACAGGATTCTGTAGTGGACATCACTGCATTAAAAACAGACAGGATTCTGTAGTGAACATCACTACATTAAAAACAGACAGGATTCTGTAGTGGACATGACTGTATTAAAAACAGACAGGATTCTGTAGTGGACATCACTGCATTAAAAACAGACAGGATTCTGTAGTGGACATCACTGCATTAAAAACAGACAGGATTCTGTAGTGGACATCACTGTATTAAAAACAGACAGGATTCTGTAGTGGACATCACTGCATTAAAAACAGACAGGATTCTGTAGTGGACATCACTACATTAAAAACAGACAGGATTCTGTAGTGGACATCACTACATTAAAAACAGACAGGATTCTGTAGTGGACATCACTACATTAAAAACAGACAGGATTCTGTAGTGGACATCACTGCATTAAAAACAGACAGGATTCTGTAGTGGACATCACTACATTAAAAACAGACAGGATTCTGTAGTGGACATCACTACATTAAAAACAGACAGGATTCTGTAGTGGACATCACTGCATTAAAAACAGACAGGATTCTGTAGTGGACATCACTGCATTAAAAACAGACAGGATTCTGTAGTGGACATCACTGTATTAAAAACAGACAGGATTCTGTAGTGGACATCACTACATTAAAAACAGACAGGATTCTGTAGTGGACATCACTGCATTAAAAACAGACAGGATTCTGTAGTGGACATCACTACATTAAAAACAGACAGGATTCTGTAGTGGACATCACTGCATTAAAAACAGACAGGATTCTGTAGTGGACATCACTGCATTAAAAACAGACAGGAGTCTGTAGTGAACATCACTACATTAAAAACAGACAGGATTCTGTAGTGGATGTCACTGCATTAAAAACAGACAGGATTCTGTAGTGGATGTCACTGCATTAAAAACAGACAGGATTCTGTAGTGGACATCGCTGTATTAAAAACAGACAGGATTCTGTAGTGACATCACTGCATTAAAAACAGACAGGATTCTGTAGTGGACATCGCTGTATTAAAAACAGACAGGATTCTGTAGTGGACATTACTGCATTAAAAACAGACAGGATTCTGTAGTGGACATCACTGCATTAAAAACAGACAGGATTCTGTAGTGGACATTACTGCATTAAAAACAGACAGGATTCTGTAGTGGACATTACTGCATTAAAAACAGACAGGATTCTGTAGTGGACATCACTGCATTAAAAACAGACAGGATTCTGTAGTGGACATCACTGCATTAAAAACAGACAGGATTCTGTAGTGGACATCGCTGCATTAAAAACAGACAGGATTCTGTAGTGGACATCACTACATTAAAAACAGACAGGATTCTGTAGTGGACATCACTACATTAAAAACAGACAGGATTCTGTAGTGGACATCACTACATTAAAAACAGACAGGATTCTGTAGTGGACATCACTACATTAAAAACAGACAGGATTCTGTAGTGGACATCACTACATTAAAAACAGACAGGATTCTGTAGTGGACATCACTGTATTAAAAACAGACATGATTCTGTAGTGGACATCACTGCATTAAAAACAGACAGGATTCTGTAGTGGACATCACTACATTAAAAACAGACAGGATTCTGTAGTGGACATCACTGCATTAAAAACAGACAGGATTCTGTAGTGGACATCACTACATTAAAAACAGACAGGATTCTGTAGTGACATCACTGTATTAAAAACAGACAGGATTCTGTAGTGGACATCACTACATTAAAAACAGACAGGATTCTGTAGTGGACATCACTGTATTAAAAACAGACAGGATTCTGTAGTGGACATCACTACATTAAAAACAGACAGGATTCTGTAGACATTGCTGCATTAAAAACAGACAGGATTCTGTAGACATTGCTGCATTAAAAACAGACAGGATTCTGTAGACATTGCTGCATTAAAAACAGACAGGATTCTGTAGTGGACATCACTGCATTAAAAACAGACAGGATTCTGTACTGGACATCACTGCATTAAAAACAGACAGGATTCTGTAGTGGACATCACTGTATTAAAAACAGACAGGATTCTGTAGTGGACATCACTACATTAAAAACAGACAGGATTCTGTAGTGGACATCACTACATTAAAAACAGACAGGATTCTGTAGTGGACATCACTACATTAAAAACAGACAGGATTCTTTAGTGGACATCGCTGCATTAAAAACAGACAGGATTCTGTAGTGGACATCACTGCATTAAAAACAGACAGGATTCTGTAGTGGACATCACTGCATTAAAAACAGACAGGATTCTGTAGTGGACATCACTGCATTAAAAACAGACAGGATTCTGTAGTGGACATCACTGTATTAAAAACAGACAGGATTCTGTAGTGGACATCACTGCATTAAAAACAGACAGGATTCTGTAGTGGACATCACTACATTAAAAACAGACAGGATTCTGTAGTGGACATCACTGCATTAAAAACAGACAGGATTCTGTAGTGAACATCACTACATTAAAAACAGACAGGATTCTGTAGTGGACATGACTGTATTAAAAACAGACAGGATTCTGTAGTGGACATCACTGCATTAAAAACAGACAGGATTCTGTAGTGGACATCACTGCATTAAAAACAGACAGGATTCTGTAGTGGACATCACTGTATTAAAAACAGACAGGATTCTGTAGTGGACATCACTGCATTAAAAACAGACAGGATTCTGTAGTGGACATCACTACATTAAAAACAGACAGGATTCTGTAGTGGACATCACTACATTAAAAACAGACAGGATTCTGTAGTGGACATCACTACATTAAAAACAGACAGGATTCTGTAGTGGACATCACTGTATTAAAAACAGACAGGATTCTGTAGTGGACATCACTGTATTAAAAACAGACAGGATTCTGTAGTGGACATCACTGTATTAAAAACAGACAGGATTCTGTAGTGGACATCACTGCATTAAAAACAGACAGGATTCTGTAGTGGACATCACTACATTAAAAACAGACAGGATTCTGTAGTGACATCACTGTATTAAAAACAGACAGGATTCTGTAGTGACATCACTGTATTAAAAACAGACAGGATTCTGTAGACATTGCTGCATTAAAAACAGACAGGATTCTGTAGTGGACATCACTGCATTAAAAACAGACAGGATTCTGTACTGGACATCACTGCATTAAAAACAGACAGGATTCTGTAGTGGACATCACTACATTAAAAACAGACAGGATTCTGTAGTGGACATCACTGTATTAAAAACAGACAGGATTCTGTAGTGGACATCACTACATTAAAAACAGACAGGATTCTGTAGTGGACATCACTACATTAAAAACAGACAGGATTCTGTAGTGGACATCACTGCATTAAAAACAGACAGGATTCTGTAGTGGACATCACTGCATTAAAAACAGACAGGATTCTGTAGTGAGATCACTGTATTAAAAACAGACAGGATTCTGTAGTGAGATCACTGTATTAAAAACAGACAGGATTCTGTAGTGGACATCACTGCATTAAAAACAGACAGGATTCTGTAGACATTGCTGCATTAAAAACAGACAGGATTCTGTAGACATTGCTGCATTAAAAACAGACAGGATTCTGTAGACATTGCTGCATTAAAAACAGACAGGATTCTGTAGACATTGCTGCATTAAAAACAGGGGGTGTGGGGGTGCATTAGTGCATATGACATGGGTAACCTGCACATTTGAGAAGGCACCATTAATGCTGAACCATATATTCAGGTTGTGGAGCAACATATGCTGCCAAGTAGACAAAGTCTTTTTCAGAGAAGGTCTTGCTTATTTCAGCAAGACAATGTCAAACCACATTCTGCATATATTACAGCAACATGGCAGTAAAAGAGGCCAGGTACTAAACTGGCCTTCCTGCAGGCCCGACTTGTCACCCATTGAAAATGTTTGGTGCATTATGAAATGTAAAATATGACAAAGGAGACCCCGAACACTTGAGCAGCTGAAATCCTACATCAGACAAGAATGGAAAACATTCCACTTTCAAAATAACATCAGTCTTTCTCCTCAGTTCCCAACCACTTACAGACTGTTGTTAAAAGAAGAGGTGATGCACCACAGTGGTAAACATGACCCTGTCCATCTTAATAGAAACGTGTTGCTGGCATCAAATTCTAAATGAGGAAATAATTTTCACAAACAATGAATTCAATTACATTTGGGGCTTCAATGATTTGTAAATCATTCAAATCAATACTGTTTTTATTTACATTTTACATAGCGTCCCAACTTTTTTGGTGTACCTCATACAACCCCGCTTTGGTGGCCGTATAAAAAAGTGTCAGAAATCTGATATAGGTAATAATTGATGAGCGCCCACCTGTGGTTGAGTATCCGGTGGATGACCATCCACTCTGGTTTAATGCCATAGCGGTAGAAGCGCTCCTCCATCACAGCATACTGAGGGTCTTTGCTCTTCCTCTTCTCGCTGTTGAGCTCCTCCTCTCCAGAACCGTAGTCGTACGGCGGAGGCTCATCCATGTCGTTCTTACGCTGGTAGTTCCGGTACATGACTGTGTGATACAGCTCCAACTGTATAAAAATAAGCAATGAAAAAAAAATCATCAATTCTGCTTAATTCATTCAATATCACCTCTAGCAAAGGGTTTTTCTTAGAAAAAGTACTTCAAAGTTCCAGAATGGATTTTATGAAGGATATAAAATAGATTAAGAAAACTGTCGTGTTTCTAAAAAAGCACTTGCTCAGACATGACTAAATTAAATGTCAGCAAAGTGTGAGTGCTCTGAATTGCTGCTGAATTGCGGTTTGATGGTTTGGCACGTGAAAGAAATGTGAGTTACATACACATACTTAAAGCCTGACAGCTAAACAGCTAAAGGAACATGCATAATTAAAGTGCAGAAGGTGGTGCGGTGAAAACTCTCTTGGCTCGTTGTGCATGCTCCACTTTCCGCAAAGAGGATTCTGTGGCCAGAGAGAGCAGAAACGTTAAATTGAGACTGGACCTACTTCTGGTTTCTCACCTGCAGCTCGCTGACCCAGGAACAGTGCCAGTACGAAAGGCCAGCCCACTTTACGAAGAACTCCCTTTCTGGGTGGCCCTTGAGTGGAGGCTTGGTTAGTGGATCACTTGGTTTACCATCAGGGCCTTCAGGCAGTTCAGCTGGCAATGGGGGTTCCCCCCATGTCCAGTGCAGAATCTTTTGGACCTTGCCTTTGAGGGGAGGGCACTAAGAAAATAAAAGGAGGCGTGCTGTGAAAAAGACAGTCCTCTGTACTTTGTGTCAACGCAACAATACACACAAAAAAGAGGTTTAAAGAGCAGGTAGGGTAAACTATACATTATTTATGACATATTGTGATGAATCAGTTTCAGGCATAAAGCTGGCGAGGCATCCATACCCAAAACGTATTATAGGAAGAGGAATGACACCGGAGCCAGACTGTCGAGGAGCTGACTTACAACAAACATGATGTTAGAACACAGCCAGATGTCACTCAGCTGTAAACATTATCATTTATATGCTCAAACGGATTTGTATTGGAAATGGGCCTTTTTTGTCCGCCCTGCACCCCGGGGTGTCGCTGGTGGGCTGTGGGGGGCGTCGTCCCTCTCCCTTGGGGGTGATGTTTGGGGGGGGGGGGGGGGGTCCTGGCCTCTCTGGTGTGTGGCCATCTCTCCCGTGTCGGGGGTCTGGGTGGGTCTCGGGTGCGTGGGTTTTCGGGGACGTGGGCCCCGCTCGCGCTTTGGGGAGGATCGGCTTCTGGCTGGGCCTGAGGCCTGTTGTTCCCTGTCCCCCTGTAGGTCGGGCCTTAGCATCGGGAGCTCCCTCTGTGGCCTCTGGTTGGGCCGGGGGTCTGCTGTCTCCTGTCCCTCTTGGCTGGGGCGCTCCCTCTGTGGCACCTGACTGGCTTTCCCTTGCGGTGGGCGTGTGGTTTGCCCGGGGGTCACGTGGCCTCGGGCCCTTCATGGTCTGTGGGGCCGTGGGGCGCCGTGGTGGTTTGGGTCCTTCTCTGCCTACCGCTGGGGGTCGGCGTGGTATTGTAACGACCCCCCACTTAAAAACCACAACCAGTGACAATCCCTCTCTCACACACGAACACACACACACAGGATCACGCACATTAAGGTGAACAAGGTTATTATTGTTCCTGTTGTTGTTGTTTGTTTTGCTGTTATTGTGGTTGTCTCCCTTGTCTCCCAAACCCTTTGCTGTTTCTGTTTCTCCCTTCCTTTCTCCTGCTTCCCCCCCACCCCCTCTTTCTGATCCGGTCGACTCGTCTAATTCAATAATAAATCAAATGCAGATTACACAACCGGACTATGATAGATCCTCCTTTGCAGAGCAAAATCTGTCTGGTACTGTAAGACACCCAGATCTTCATACTGCATGCTGAGGTTGCTGGACAGGACAGGTTAAAAAAACAAACAAAACAAAAAAACAAAGGAAGAAGGCTTTTTAATTCCTCAACTTCAACTTCAACATCCCATAATAGCTTCATAGCTACGATACAACCACTAGCATATAGCTCCATTATATTACACAGCCATAATAATTCAGTCTTCCTTTAAGTTAAGGAAAGCTACTTAGTAACCATGTTTGATTTTTCCTGAAACCCCATCAGTCAGAGAATCTGAATCCAGCTGTAACATCATTTAAACATCTTTTTTTATACATAAGCATCACGGCCTCCAGGTTGACCTGATCCCTGATGATGACACAACTTATGGCGGTGTTAGGCTATTTTTTAAGAGTCACATAGGAAGAATGATATAATAATAAAATAATTAAAACTGGAATTACAATCAGTAGAGCAATACTTCCTCCAAGGCTGAACAATCCTACACATGTATGTTTAACTTGACTCATGTCCCTCCCCTCCACACAGTTTTGTGGAAATCAGTGTAGTAATTTTTATGTAATTAGGGGGAAAAAATTTTTAAAAAGAAAGTGGGAAAAAAATAGACATTAATATAATGTAAAAGTGTCACATTTACAGTTTGCATTCCCTATGCAGGCTGACGTTTTACACTAATAGAGAGAAACAAGACAAGAAGCACAAGAGAATGAAACACCCAGAGTAAAACGATCTACTGATGATGTCATCGGTGCCAGACTAAAAGAGTTACTGTACTTTACTATATCTGTTTTCTGTTTAACTGTTTCATCCTGACATGGAGATTTCACAACCAGGAACTAAATTACATGTGTAACCACTTTACAAAAATGTTAGAGGGAAAACGACTAATTCCAGAATAACAATACATCTGCAGTAAATTCATGTTTACACTGGAGTGTATGTAAACAGGTGATGATGTCACTCACAGCTAAAGTTTGTACTAAATGCTAGAAGAGAACTAAGTAAAGGTGAGTTTAGCAAAAGAAGCTAAATTTACTCTAAGTAGACTTCATTTATCTGCATTTTAACATTACTGAAGGCTTATATTATTGAGGTGAGGTTGCATACATGAACATCTTTAACTAGTTATGTATTGTGATGGTAAACATGTTCACATAAACAACATTAGACAGCATTAGGACTGAAATGTGAGCTCACCATGCAGCGTGGACACAACCACTCCCCGTTTGGTATCTCGGGGAGAGGAGGGTTGAGGCAGTGGATGTGGTAGGAAGATGGGCAGGTGTCACAACACAGCAGCTCTCCTCCGTCTTTACACACTCTGCAGAACTCCATGTGGTCATCCTCTTCCTCGCCTGCTGCTTCTTCGTCCTCCTCCTCGTCATCTTTGGCCTCCCACTGGATACCCTCTTTCTCCTGAGGGACACAGGCGGCACAGATTTGGTGATGGTTGTAGCAGAGGGCTAAATACCTCTGATTTATACTCACACTACATGTATTTTATACATGTTTTTGTTTTACAATAAATGTCATTTTGATTATTTGATTTGAGCGGATTATTTTTCATCATGTCCATGTTTTAACACATCAACATATGTGTTTAGTGAGACTAAAAGGTGTGATCACAGCTTTGTTGCGTGTTAGTTAGTTAGCACTTTTGCACAATACATGTGTGAAAAGACTGACTAACTAAACACTCGCCAAACTGCCTTCACATCTGATAACAATTACTCTAATGTGTACAGGAACAGGACAGGACCTTTACTCCAGTAATAACTAGATGAGTAGTTCTCAATTTGGAAGTAAAGAGGGAAAACTGAGTGTATTTGCATGAATACAAGCTCTTTTAATTTAGCAGTCAGTTAGAAATAAACTACATGTAAAAATGAGTTACTCTGATACAAAACTGTTACCATGAAAATACAAAAAATTAAAATCATAATAATGTGTAATTAGCAAAAGATATATTTAGCATCATTCCTGCTATACATATACAATCTGTCAAAGATTACACAGTGTTCAAAAACAAGACTCACTCTTCTCTTAAGATTCGGTATAAGCTGTTGCCATGGAAACACAAAAAGTAAAATTTGTGAAAGAAATAAAAAATAAAATAAAAAAGGCACCACTCCAGCATATGGTTGATGTGTATGCACAACGTGTTGAAGATATATGAAATAGGCTTGAAGCTACGCTCTGACTAAGTTGAATATTTTTCCCGAGAATGAGAAAAAATAAAAATGTTAAAAATCTCTAAACATCTCACTCTTGCATATGATCGATGGGTTAGATCGATGCATAAGATCCATGTGTTAACCAAGTTTCATGAAAAATACTGAGCGGTTTTTGATTCATGCTCTGGTCTAAAAATGCTTACAGGTGGATGGATGGCTGATGGACAGAGCGATAGCTATATCCCCCCGGCATATAATAAAATAAGTACAAAAATTCAAATATCAAAAGGCACAACTACTAATCATAGTTATAATATGTATAAGTTTGGTGAAGCTAGTATGTATTGTTTGCAAGATATGCTCCGGACAGAAAATGATTACAGACAGACGAGCACAGTGATAGCTTACATCCCCCTGGATTACATCCATTAAAGACATCTGCTCTTCATCAGATTTGTTTACTTGTTTGGACTGCTCACTAAGGTTTTGACTCTTGCCTGTCTTTTTAGTGCATAAGCCTTTATTCTTCCATTTTGGTTATTATATCATTAAAATCCTGTAAAGCCTGAACCATCAAATAACTGCCAGAAAATTCTGATTCTTTGAAACTGGAGTCAATATTGGACCTTCTGACAAACCAAAATAAAATGTAAATAAAATTTGCATGTATGAGTTTTGTTTTGTATCTTATTTGACATATCCTGTATTTTCTACAATGTATTGCACACAGTATATTTCTTTAAACCAACAGAAAAAAGAACACAACATTTTTAATACCATTAAATTCTTTGAAGTTTCCTTCAAAAATTTCAAGTAATTCCAAACTTGACAACAGAGCATAGCAGAAGTGATTGCCTGTGCAGTGCTTGCATCTGTGTCCAGGCATCTGTAACACTATATTTAAAAAAAAAAATTGCCATCCAAAAAATACACACCAAAAACAAATTATTGTGCATTTCTTCTTTAATTTGGTCATTTATTTTTTGGTAATAATCCATGAGCAAATCCCAATTATTAGCAATTGATCATAACTAAATATTGCAGTTTCTATACTAATTGTATCTAATTATGTAATTTAAAACTTTGGTTTGGTTTACTTTAATAATCAAAAGGGTGTATGTTGCTTTATTGTATGCACACTGCATGAAATTCAATTAAATGACATCTGACAGATTTACAGATACGATATCTTATAAACCTGCTTTATCTAATTTGATACACACATTTTCAACATTGTTTGACTATAAAATAAGCTACAAAATATACATATACATATACATATATAGTAATTATACATTGCCTCAATTAAGTAAATGTTCCTATTGAATTATCACTAATAATTTCAATGTTTTTATTACCTTAATATTTTCAAAATTGAAAAGAAAAATCCACACAAAACCACCAGTGGGTCACTGATTAAGGACAACCACTTTAGAGGGCACATTTGGAGGCCTTCTGTTGCATGCATTTTGCCCTCTGGTGGATTATCTGTTCACTGCATGTATCTGATTCTATACAATAGGGGTTTCAGGAAATAAATTGTAACACTGATGATGTAGAGGTCTCAAAAACTCATATATTAAATATGATTCACTTGGCGTTCTAGGTTAAACTGTGTCAAGCTCTGCCTCAGTTATCTGCGCTACGGTCCTTCCCCTGCAGGCAGTCTAGAACAAGGCTTGTCAAAACCGAGATGTCACTGGATATAAGATATACAACGTTTAAGTACCTTATAAATAAACTTAAAAATATGTGACATTTAATACAAGCTCAACACAAACAGATTCTCCCCACATCATTTAACCGATGCACTGTTTGACCAAGTGAATGTCAAGGTAAAGTTTACTTAATAATCACAGATTCTCACTTTAGGCTGTTATTAGCCTATGGGGAAACATATTTATCAGTCTACTTACACAGTGTGGACAGCTCCATTTGCCTTCGGGGGCCTTCTCCAGCTCAGGGTCCAGACAGACCAGGTGGTACGCTCTGGGACAAGTGTCACACAGGATGATCTCTCCACCCTGCTGGCAAACCTCACAGTAGTCCTGGTGATCTGTCTCATATCCATCCCCATCTTCCTCTGGAGGAGGCAAAGGAAGAGGCAAAAATGGTCAATTCCCACACACAGGAGTTCACTTGAATGCAGCTGCTAATGGTATAAAATTTAAAGGAACGTTTCACCCCAGAAATTACATTATTACCCACTCGTCACCATGCTGATATAAAGCCGGGAGATGTTTCTTAGTCTACAAAACATTTCTGGAGCTTCATAAAAACATTACAAAAAATAAATAAAAACAAAGACTAGATGTCTCCATGCAGCCTGTACGGCATAATCCCAGTCTCTGGAGGCCGCAAGATCAAAAATGGATTTGAAATTTTTTTATTTACATCCTTAGTCAGCTGAAATCGTCCGTGTAGCCTCTAAGCTAAGAGTGTTTGAAGAATTTGCAGCTTCTGGAGACTTGTATTACACAGGATGAGCTTTATGAAGTTATTTTATGTTTGCGTTTGGTTGTTTTTTTATGCTTGAAATAATTTGGTGGTTTCGTCAGTTGTTTAGGAGAAGGAGAGAAGACCTGTTATGATAACTCCTTTTGTTGGATGATACATTGTCCCAGAGAAAGATTGTGAGGTTATATTATTGTAATTTTAAAAACATTTAATGAATTGATATAATAATAATAATATCATAGCAAAATAATTAATACACACTCTATCATAAAGCAATTAACTTTATTATAGTATTTATTATACTGAAAAAAACTTTGAAGTATAATTGCTGATGAAACCAAAGACCTTCAGAAGGAAGAGCAGGTATCACTCACTTTCTTATTCGATACTTGATTTCATGAGCTTTTTAGGCTACGTATGATTGCTATTGTAATACCTGTCTGCAGTGCTTCAGGTGAGCAAAGCTGTTCAGCCCTAAGCCTTGATAAAAAAAACAAAACACCTGAGAACGAAGAGATGACCGTTTGTGTCAACATGGGGTCGTGAGCATTGAGTCTAGACTCGCAAAGACATTGGATATGAATGAATTTGTGAGACGTTTCAGTTCCAGCCATAACAATTGCACAGTTATTCTGTTTTGAGCGGAACACAATGTATGTCTGGATTTTGCTTTTAAGTCATAAATAGGATTTGTCGTTGTTTGTAAACACAACATTCAGAGATGCCCTCACCTGAGTGGCTAAGCTAACTGTCAGTTTTTCTGTTCTAAACTGTTCTATATGCTGTAATAATATTCATAGTCTGCTTTTAGTACATGTGTTACATATTTATAAAGATTTTTATTTGCTAAGCTTTTTTGGAAAATATATCTAATTATGTGTGTCTTTTCCCAAAGCTATAGAGCCAATGGCTAACAAGGAATAAAACGAATAGATCTTACTGAATAAGGAAATGTGTATGGATGTTGGACATATACTTGGCCCCTCTGTGTAAAATGTGGCCCCTGAGTTAGAAAAGCCATGATCAAACAGTTTGCTTCTGAGGTATTTCACTGGGATTTTGGACCTACACAGTGAGTTTACTGTAGAGAGCATAAAACCAGTGTAAGGCAGTGAACATACTTTTCCTTTTTTTCCGCCCTCGTCGGGCCTTTTTCTTAGCCGCAGAACCCAAGGTATCAGAAAGCACAGAGGCACTGTGGATGCTGATATCGTCGAAGTCCGACTCCTCCAGGAAGTCCTCCTCGCTCTGGAAAAGCGCACAAACACATAACATAGAGTAGTGGAGAAACTCAGAGGATGAAGGAGCTGGAACGAGAGAAACAGGACAAACCGAGGATGCTTTCTTTTTCTTCCCACTTTGGCCAGACTTTGATTTGGTCTTCTTCGGCTTAGGTTTCTTCTTCACCTCCTTCCCAGTCTTGCTCCTCTTTCTAACTCCTGGTCCTGAAACGCGTAGAGCGAGTCATCGGATGCGTCAACCACAAGGTGTATTATTTCTAAAAATACAAGTTCTGTCATGATTCACCGGGCCTTACCCTTTCCCTCTTTGGTTTTGGCTTTTTTGATTGGCAGCTGAGAGCTCGGCTGGCTGCTGCTGACAGACGTCGGCTGTGCCACAGTAACCGTTTCCACAGCGGCAGCCACGGCGGCAGCCACAGCGGTGGCAGATGCGCCTTTGAACGGGTTGTTGGCACTGAACTCTCGCCACTTGGCCCCTAACACTGTCATCATCTTTGACATGGGAATCTTGGGGTTCTTCTTGGCAATGAGAGGCCTGAGAAAAACCAGGGGGAGAGGAGACAACAGCTTTGTTATGTCAAACTTCATTCCCGTAGATGTATTTTCTACTTCTCTCAGCACTGAAGGGAACTGGGACTTGATTTGCTGACCCTTCCCCCAGTGCCCCTTAAGTTCCTGTCTCCCTGCCTTGCTGCATGTTTGTCATGTTTATGATTTGTCAGGCAACAGCTTGAGGTCTGGCACGCTCGCCTGTGAAAGATAGTGGGTCAGAGCACCGAGTCTCAGAGCCTCCCGGCTGTCATCCAGTCAGCGGCTGACGACTCACAGGGGGCACCGCGGGAGCTCATGCTCCACTTTGTTGGAGCAGAGGCTTAGCCGAGCCAGACAGCCCCAGGTGAGGCAGACTCTTTACCACAACAGCTCACATAAAAAGAGCCGTATTTTAGCTCTTCACACCTGCTCCGGTCTCACTGTGGAGTTTCTGCTGAGAGAGTCAGTGCGGGTCACTGACGGCCCACCGAAACAGAACAGGTAATAAAATTAGATGCTTGCCTGAGGAACTGGCTGAAAGCTTTGTAGTTAGTGATGGTTTTATAGTCGTCCTCGGTGAAGCCATACTGAACATCTTCCAGGCCCCACTCTTGCATCAACTGTCTGGACGACTTGGGTTCCTGGGGAAAGAGAGATGAGAGAGAAATGCAGTTCCCATTTAGTTAGTTTAGTTGTTTTTCTGCATGTTCCTTATCTGTGATTATTGATTGTGTATTAGCACGCTGTCTTCAAATTCTTCTTCTGGAGGGGGAATTCTCAGTTTTACATGTGGATGTGACATCACCACTAGTTTGGAGGTGTGACATGGAAACTTGAAGCCTCCAGAGGTCATACATTGAGAATGGATTTTTAAGGGAAGTAGGACACATCTTGTATTCAGTCTATAAACATTCAGACTCATCTAACCATATCAGACACAAATTATTCCAAGCAGAATATTTTTCTCCTTAGTCACAAAGCCTGTCTTGATCATCATATTCATGTAACTTTTTATGGTACTTCTAGTCGGTACAGATGTTCAATACTAGCCTGTAACAAGCTGGACAATAAAGGAAGAAATTAATGTAATCATGAGTCGTGAATTTGATCATTATTTGTGGCTCCGACAACCTTCCTTCTTCAATATCTACTTTCCAAAAGATTACTCTTTTTAGCTTGGCTTATTATTCATTTTTTTGCCAACAGTGCTTCTGTCAAATGTCCCAGGGGTACGTGAGAAGCACTTCAAATCCAATTCACCATTATTATTACATTATCATATCAAGAGATGATCCATTTAATGGGACTCTGTAGGCCCTCGATCAAAATTACATTTAAAATACAGAATCTAGGTGTGATGTGTGTCGGCCTAATGGAGCTAGACTCACTTTCATGTTTCCATTATCATCGTCATCATCGTCATCTTCTTCATCTCTTTTCTTCTTTCTGGGCTTCTTCTCTTTCTTCTCCTTTGGTTTCTTCTTCTTCTTCTTGGTTGGGCCGTACGTGCTATTCTCACTCTCCGAGCCTATTTCTGGACGCTCCCGTTCCTCCTCCACCTCGGACGTCTCCTCCAGGTCGCTGTCAACTCTTGCCTGGAGTCCTCCCTGGAGCATTTGGCAAGGACACATGGATATTATGCACATGGATAAATAAGTGAACATTATTGTTTGCTGGTAATCAACAGCAGGACATGGGCATATGTCAGATTGGGATGCTGTCACTGATCTCTGCCATCCTCCAGCAGATGTGTATATGTTACATCTTTACAAAACTGCAACCATATTTGTGCCGCGTGAAGTCAAACAGCGATGGTGCAATCTGAAATTGAAACCTGCTTTAGCTCTTTACCTCAATGTGTGACTGGGAGTGACTAAAGCTGGCATCAAGGCAGATTCCTGAGTCACCAATGACGTCTGATATTAACCACTGACATGAGAAAGGAAATGTACCTCCACTTATCTCCTGTGACACAATAGAAAATCTCACTATAAAAAGTGGGAATAGTTACCTCCACCAAGGAGGTCATGTTTTTGTCTGTCTGTTCGAAGAATTACTCACAATTTATGAACAGGTTTTAATGACATTTTTGGAGCGGTACGGTTCAGCCCAAAGAACAATCCGTTAGATTTTAGTGGATCATTACCGGTCCACAATGCAATGTTCATGGTTTGCTGTCATCAGAGAGATGAGTGAAGAAGAACTGTGTCTGCAGTTCTTCTGTGGCTCCTGTGGAGGTGAGCTCCATTACAGATTTGTTTAGAAAGGGAAGGTGTGCCACAGGGAGACTGAGGTGCAGACCCAAATTGCACTAAGAAGTGAGCTTCAAAGGGAAACTTCACGGGGAAACTGAGGTGCCTCGGTGGAGGTTTGCAATCTCTGAGCCCTGCCTAATGGAAATATGTGACTTGATGGGGGAAATTAGCATAGCATTCATTTTACCTGGGTAAGAGACGATGCAACAAAAAGATGCTATCAAAGTATGAAGCACTTGGGTAAAAAGCTTCTTCTTGAAGGTATTTGCCACTGTTGTGTCACTGCTTTACTTAGAATATAGCTCTTCTGCCTGATGACATTCATAAATTACTACAGATTAGAGGTGATCTGATAGCGAGTCCCTGCAGAATCATATTCATCATTTCCAGATTCTTCGACAACAAGCTAAAACCAAGAGACCACAGACCTCAGCCAATCAGCACTCAGAGATGATCTGTAAACTGAGCTGAGTCCTGCCTGCTTAATACGAGACATCTGGAGGGCTGTATGCATTAAACAGTGAGCAGGTGTTGTTTGTGTGATCAGGAGTGTTGCATATGATCAAATTCTCTGGTGCATGATAGTATATGTGTGTGTGTGTGTGTGTGTGTGTGTGTGTGTGTGTGTGTGTGTGTGTGTCTCTAAGAAGCAGGTGAGAGAGAAGTAAGTGGTGATTCTCTCCTAACCTAATTATTTGTTTGCTTGTGCATGTTTGTCTCTTTCTTTATATACTGGGCAACAGTAGAAACGCAGAATTTTAAAAGCCCAATATTTTCCTTTCACTAGCCCTAATCTACTGAAACAAACAAACATGTGATACATTGAAATGTTACATCATGAATAACCATCATTTAGTCATAACATAGAAATAACAGTCATTGGTGCATTTCAGAGTAAACCATGATGTTGGTGAGATGTTTTTCTGCATGATTGAAAACACCTGGAAATAAAATCCTGGGTCTAATTAATGTCCTAATGAAACAACTGATGATGTCATGGCTTCCACAAAACGTACGTGACCAGGCAGTTGGTATGCTGATGATGCTGATGGTCAGAACTCTGCAGACATGTGTAGCACAGATGTTACAGATGTTATGGCGCATTGCACAGTGGAGGCAGATCACATTTAGTGACAAGTCCAGATTTAACTTGCACACAGCTGATGGTCGTAGGCGTTTGTATCGTCGTCGTGGGGAACATTATACTGCAGCATACATCCAGGAAGGATCACATCCATGGTACACTGACAGCTATCCGTTACGAGATACGGTCCTAGGTCCACATGTCATTCCCAGGATACAGCAATCAGGCATCACCTTCATGCATGACAATGCCAGACCACATGTGGCTCATGTCTGTCAGGAGTAGCCTACCTGGACCAGAACAATGTCGCCGTCCTTTCTTGGCCAGCATATTCACCAGATATCAACCCAATAGAGCATCTGTGGGATGTTCAGGATCACCGGGTGAGACGGAGAGATCCTGCTCCAGCAACACATGAACAACTTGTCACAGCACTGCAGGAAGAATGACATGTCATCCTACAAGTCCAGATTAACATTTTATCAATTCAGGAGGTGTAAAGTAGTGATAAATGCTGGAGGTAGACACACACAATAATGATTGTTGTTGTTCTCTGTCTCACCATCCACACTTTCTGACTTGTAAACACTAAGGCAACAACTACTAATTTGCACAAAAATGGTTTTTCTGTATGGCTAAAGGGTGAATAAACATGTGTGAACCATAATTTGCCTTTGATATTTAATATGAACAGGATGGCATGACATTTAAAAACAATGCGTTTCTACTGTTGCTTAGTATACTTGCAGAACATATATTTCCGAAAGATGTATTTCTCTCCTTTCGATTTAAAGAATCAGTTTTTGGGTTGGTTGAATTTTTTCTTTAAATCTTTTTTTTGTGCATCTTTCTTTCCGTTTGTGTATCTGTCTATGTGTATGTGCGGTATGTAGATGTGTGTTTGTGCGTGTGAACATGTGTGTGCACGTGCTAAGCAGAGATTTAGTGCACAGCAGCTCTGTGCTCTGCTCATTGCCTGTTGCTCAGCAGGCCTGTGTGGCTCCATGCAGAGACTTACAGGCGTTTTGCTCTGTAGCGCAGTGGAAAGGCTCACGTTGCCGCAGCGCCCGCCAACCCTACCAGCAGCCTGGCTGTGTTGCCATGGTGACCAAATTTGAGCAGTGTCTGGCTCTAGCTCTCCCTCTCTCCTGCTAGTTTTCTCTCTCATAGCTACCCCCCCCCCCCCCCGCGCACGCCTTCCTTTTCGCTCACTTTTTCTCTTTCACATCTCACCCCCCCATTTTCTCTTACTCTCTCTCTTAGCAGCTCCCCCCGTTCTTTTTCTATCTCACTCTTTCTTTCTATCTATTCAACCCCCCCACCCGTCACCCCACACACGCTCTATCAAAGTGGCAGCCAATGGAATGGCGCCATCCAATCAGACCCGTTTGCATAACGAGCTTGTTATGCAGAGGCCTGTGGTTGCAGAGCTGGTGCTTCAGCACCCGTCTAGACAAATCTCATTTATGCATAAGAAGAAGGAGAGAGAGGGAGAGAGAGTAAATTGAAGATTGTGGGTGGGGGATGGGCCGGGGGGTGGAGATGGAGGAGGGAAAAGCTAAGAAGCTGAACCACTGCAAAGGAAAGGTGGTACTGTGCAACAACCTCATCGTGGCCCACAGTTCAATGCAACACACACATCATAGGACTAAAGAGGACAGTGACAGCAACAAAGAGGGCGCCTCTACTTTCAGAGGGAAAGAATCAGATAAGTGCTGATAAAGTAATCAAATTAAATGCTTCCCCATGATGGCTCTGCCTGAGGGAGATTGCAAAGGATGCCACAGGAAATGTTAAATGAACAGATGCGTGAATATTTAATAAAATCTAGCTCAACAAGACAAAAAAATACTACAGTAAAAACACATCATGGTTCCACAAGAACGGCCTCCTCTGTTTCACATTGATCAGCAACAGTTCTCTGTTGACTCACAATCCCTGTGAGGATACTGAACGCAGAAAAACAAAAGACAGAGGCTCATCTCAAACCGACCGTATTTCAGCAAAATTTTAAAGCTACAAGCAGCTCCCTCGCCTCGTGGAGGTTTTATTGTGTCCAAACTGCAGCCTCTTCTTTTCCAATAAAAGCAACTGCCTTCTATAAACTCCTGTGATTTAGCAGGGATAGACAATATCCCTCCATACCAACAGTGTTCCTTTGTTTCACTGGCGATGAGAAGGAGAAAGCAACTAGTCTCTCTCTAGCAACCGCTGCCCTGACCTGAGTCTGGGATGGGCTACTGACAGTCTCTGACCCCAATTGACATGTGGTCCCTGTCTGACAGCAACCTTTGGGGAGTGATTGGAAGAGAATTACAGCATTAGTGATTCCTCAGTAGGAGGGCAAGAGAGAGAGAGAAGCAGTAGAGAGCGTACTGCCGCCAAGATGAACAATCCTACACGTCTGTCTGGACCTTATAATAGAAAAATGAAAAAAAAGGGAGATAAAATAAATGTCTTATTTAGTAGGTCATAAATAGTAGACATGAAAGAGAATGTAACATATTGATTGTTACTCTTAATTACAGGTATCTGTTAAATTGTAGTTATAACAAAGACGATAATATAAAACAGATACTTATGATCCAGCAGGTCTGGATTATTATCTGGATCTGAACCTCACCATACATACTCAAAGAAGTCAACATCATGAATCTGTGTATGTTTTAAATCAACATTCATGGTTTGTTTCCTGAGAAATGATTGAAAGTGTTGAAAAATGCTGTATCTTGCAACACTAAGGAAAGTTATAATATGGATATGCCTCTAACTGGGTCAGCACCGAAAAATTGAACGGCGTTCTTTCCTGTCTCATTTTCCCATCCTTCCACCAATTGTGAGGAAATCTGTTTAGGTTCAACTCAAAACGACCAACAAACACAAACAAACAAACAAAAGACAGACACGGGTGAAAACATAACCGCCTTCAGGGAGATAATAAATAGGAGGGTGGAAAGAAAGAAAGAAAGAAAGCAAGGAGTGATGCAAAGCTAATCACAAAAGCAGCAGTATTATGATCAAGGCAAAATGAGGTGATGCGTGTGGGAGACGAGAGGAGAGGGAAGAAGGAGGAGAATACAGAGCAGAGTCTGTGTGTGAGGGAGCGAGTGTCAGAGGGAGTCCCCCCCCCCCCGCCCTCATTAGCTCAGTAAGACCTAGAGCTCAGTGTTTACCACAAGCAGCCAAAGGGCCGGGTGGCAGCCTGGCCAGCCAAGCTCCTCATAGCACTGGTGGCATCTCCAGCCAGCAGAGGGGAACATCCTGGCCATGTCACTGACACGGTTAAAGCCATCGCCAACACAGGCCCACAAGGCTCTGGGAACACTGTGAATTCCTATAATCGCTGAATAAAAAATTGTCATGGAGTTATCACCCTGCTGCAGTACTCTTTTAGCTCGTTTGTTTTGGTTCTCTGGTATTAAACCAAGTTGTGTGACTCAGATTCTGTGGCCTGATTAGGAAGTCTGATCTCCTCCATTCTCCTCAGATGGTGCTATTTCAAGCATTGGAAAGCCATTATTCCAACTTTGGTGTGTTCGTGAGCTTTGTAGTTATACTGTGGGAACAACACAGATGCTATACAGAACATGTTTCAGTCTGATAGTTGTTTAAAGTTTGAAAGGATGTGATTTTGTCCCAGGCGTGTTGCTGCACCTGTAAATTCCCTAAAAGCACGAATCTTTACCGGAAGAAGTCTTAATAGGTTAACACCATTTAATAACTTTTCTAACTAAGCTATATCATTTGATGCAGATATTAAATAACTTTGACCTAAAAATAATTAGAAATTGCATGTGAGCAAAAAATCAATACATGAATTAACAAAAGGTTTCTAACCAGCAATCACACATTAATCTGCCATGTTTCTGTCTATGATATCAGTTGTTTCTGAACTGTTGGTCTGACTTGAGGCAGCGATCAGATTCATTTTACCAGTCAGGACCTTTTTTCTCTCTGAATCTTACATTAGCTTATTATACATTAGGTTATGGCTACAAACCCTGCTATCATCTATGTCATTTTCATAGTGAGGAACTATCTATCTATCTATCTATCTATCTATTGCACTGCAGGAAGAATGCAGTATATATTTACACACACACACATACCAAAGGCATATTATGGTCGACACAGCTTTATTCACCCTTTAGTCATACAGAAAAATAATTTTTGTGCAAATTATTGGTTGTTGCCTTAGTGTTTAAAGTCAAAAAGTGTAGATGTTGATACAGTGAACAGCACCTGTGTCTCTACCTCCAGCATTTATCACTACTTTACACCTTCCTGAATTGATACGACGTTAATCTGGACTTGTAGGATGACATGTCATTCTTCCTGCAGTGCTGTGACAAGTTGTTCATGTGTTGCTGGAGCAGGATCTCTCCGTCTCACCTGGTGATCCAGAACAATCCACAGATGCTCTATTGGGTTGAGATCTGGTGAATATGCTGGCCAAGGAAGGACAGCGACATTGTTCTGGTCCAGGTAGGCTACTCCTGACAGACATGAGCCACATGTGGTCTGGCATTGTCATGCATGAAGGTGATGCCTGATTGCTGTATCCTGGGAATGACATGTGGACCTAGGACCGTATCTCGGTAACGAATAGCTGTCAGTGTACCGTGGATGTGGACAAGGTCTGACTGCCATCCATTAGCAGTGGCTCCCCACATCATGACATCAACATCAACACGGTCCACTTCCTGGATGTATGCTGCAGGATAGCGGCGTGACATCATCAGTTGTTTCAGTAGAACATTAATTAGACCCAGGATTTTATTGCCTTTCCAGGTGTTTTCAATCATGCAGAAAAAAATCTCACCAACATCATCATTTACTCTGAAATGCACCAATGACTGTTATTTCTATGTTATGACTAAATGATGGTTATTCATGATTTAACATCTGTTGGTTCTGGGTACTTGAAAAAAGTCATTTCAGTGAATCACATGCTTGTTTGTTTCAGTAGATTAGGGCTAGTGAAAGGAAAATATTGGGTTATTTATTTATTAATTATGCGTTTCTACTGTTGCTCAGTATATACATCTATACTGCATTTCATTGTCACTGTACTGTACTTGTATTATGATCAATGACAATAAAGTTGCATGTAATCTAATCTAATCTAATATATATATATACACACACACAACAGTAGTGTGAAAAAAATAGACTCCTATTAGCCCCGTCTAGTGATCCTAAAACCATTTGCAAGAATCCACCGTGCCTGAATCTAAACCACCAATCAGAGCCAGGAGGAGAGTCTGACGGAGTCCCTCCAAAGCCCCTCCCTGTAAAGGAAGCTGCTCTGCTTGACTGAGTGACAGCATTCTAGGGAAGAGGGGGGCTGCTCACAGTGTGCACACTAGAATGATTGACACTCCATCAGACACTCCTCCTGGCTCTGATTGGTGGTTTAGATTCAGGCTCGGTGGATTCTTGCAAATGGCATTAGGAGCGCTACATGGGGCTACAGGAGTCAGATTTTTTCTCACATTATCCATCTCATGTGCTACAGTGAAGACCTAGTGACAGTTTTAGAAAATATTACAAGAAGCAATTTCATAACATTTACCTGCAGCTTTAACTATCAATAATGCTCTGTCATAGTTGTCTTTCCCAATGCTGGCCTACAATCCCTGCCATCAGCACCACAAACACTCTAAACTAGCCATTGGTGCCCACAGTTTACACTCCAATGATGGTGATACACCAGCCTCCACTAAGACTGAGACGGTCCACTGCCTCTCATTTCGATCACAGAGGCCGCATGGCAGCCAAAACTCACCCCTGATCCAAACACAGAGACATCAAAAGAGAGATGTTTGGAAAATACTAAATTCAGGGCACTGCTTGAGCTAAAATTCCTGCCAAACTGAAGTGTCCAAGGTTATGACAGACGGTGTTAAGTGTGAGTTACACCTTACCTCCTTTTTCCTCTTCTTAACTTTGGGCATTTTTGCCTCTTTCATCTTTTTGGTCTTCTTCTTCTGATGTTTGAGGGGGTCATTGTCAGGGAAGAAGCTGTCGAGGGGTGTGAGGGGGAGAGTGTTGCGCTCGCCTTCATCATCCTCGTCTGGGCACAGAAACACAGTGAACACAATGTGTGTTTATGAATCCAATGAAGCATACATCGTATTCGTCATGTACAATGTCAGTCCAGCTTGTAATGAGCCTGAATCTTTAAGGTAGGCCTACTGTATGAAAATTATTCGTTTATCCATCAATTTGTAGGCGGAAAATGAATCATGACAATTATCATGATTGATAAACCATTTAATTCTTTTATCAAAGAAAGTGGTTCTGGTTCCCGGATCTAAAATGTGAAGATCTGCATCTTTGCTCAGCTTATATGTGTGTTATGTTTGTTTTTATATATACCTGTCATTTCTGTGATGTATTTATGTACTGTGTTGAATTGTATTTTATTGTTGTATTTGTTGAAACAGTGTATTGATGACACTAGGCCACCATTTGTAACAGCCTGCCCAGGGACTACGGATGAAAATGAGCTAATTAGCTAACTCTGGCCTATTTACATTCATGTGCAAACTAAAATGTTGATTTATGAGCACTGTCCGTGGTTGGTAGGTAGGTAGGTAGGTAGGTAGGTAGGTAGGTAGATAGATAGATAGATAGATAGATAGATAGGTAAGTAAGTAAGTAAGTAAGTAGATAAATAAATGACTAAATGAATGAATGAATGAATGAATGAATGATTGTAAATTGTACAGTATACGGAAGTGACGACCTCACTTTGTCCTCCACTAAGTTTTCAATTAATCATTCAATAGAGAGAGAGAGAGAAGAAAGAAAAGTCGCTTAGGCTTTTTTTGAATATAAAAATTATGATTCAATGTCAGACCAACGGGACTTCTTGGCAAAATAAGGCTCATAATCACACATCATTGAGTGTGGATCAACTTCAGCCGTCAGAGCACGGATAGATGGAGTGTGTGCCCTGCCGGTAAACTCCCTGGAGGACCACTGAGGTATACTGAGCATATCGTTTCTCTGTCCTGTGTGTGGGGACTGCAGCTGGTTGTCAGCTCCTCTGTCTCAAAGCTGCTGTGTACAAACGTGCTAACTGCTGACTTCACAGCTCCCATAGTGGGTCACCCAGGAGTAAGTAAGGAAGAGCAACAGTCCCAAACAATCCATCACTATAAAGAGGCACGCAGCGAAATACATATAGAGCGCACCTTATCTGTCTTCAACCGCCATTCTCTGTCTTTCAGTCTCCCTTTCTGTGTCACTCTCGCTCATCGGGTCTCATGCAGGCAGACTGGAGGGCATGAAATATGCAGCACATATATCACAGTCAATCAGCCGACACTAGCCCTGCAGTGTACCACTCCCCTGGGTAGCTGGAGTGAGAGATTGGGAAGGAGGGATTCCTGTGTAGTAGACACGTAAACCTCACCAACCACTTATCGTCTATTTAGCAAAGCTAGCAGGCGGTAACCCACACACACAAAGTACAGGCACACCAGTGATTACAAAACTATAATGAGAGGCAAAGTGTGTTTCCTTTCACCAGCAAATGAGATGTGCCACCCCGTCTTTGGTGCTAATTGGCGGTAACTTATGATACAGTATTTTTAGGTTAGTAAAGCTGACACCATTTTCAATAGAAAATGGTTTTAAACTTCTATTCAATAATCTCTAAAACAGTACTTCCGGCTCTAAACCTCCACACCTGTGTGTCCATATGGAATTATTAATTCAATAATAACTATTAACCACTGATCATATTCAATGTCTATGTTAACTCTGGGATACAATCGATCTTCTTATTTTTGCTTTGTCTCCCCAGTCTGTCATTCTGCCTCACACAGAGATCCACGTGCCTCTCTATTTTATTTTTTTCTTTCTAAATAAAGCCTTGAGTGTCTGTTTGCAGGACCTCAGACTGGGAGCTCTCTATGTCTCAGATGTATGTTACGTTAGACTGCCAGGCAAGTTATGATGGCGACACAGTAGGTCTTACACCTCTCTTAAAATCACACGACACAGCTCAGATGCAGATGGAGACGGCCCTGCATTACAGAGAGCACACAGTCCATCACGCAGCACCCTTTCCTTTCTCTGAGTGAGCTGTGACTGACAGATTGATCGCACATCACTGATTAGATTCACCAGAGGATGTCAGACTGTGTCCCTTTATCTGCTTTCTGGTCAATAAACCAGTGAAACCGGACAGAGATGGTGTGATGTTCCTCAGGGAGGGTTTATAGGTTTGATTATAAGAACTCGCCATCCTGGTGAATCTGGATGGATTCATTTTTGCAGACATTCATGGTCTGCATGGTCTTTCTACAACATTTTGGAATGTGTCTAGGGGAATGTCTGAGCATTCATCCAGAAGAGCATTTGAGAGGTACTGATGTTGGGTGAGAAGGCCTGGCTCACATTCCCCATTCCAGTTCATCCCAAGGGTGTTCCATTGGGGTTGAGATCAGGGCTCTGTACAGGCCAGTCAAGTTCTTCCACAGCAAACTCAACCAACCATGTCTTTATGGACCTTGCTTTGTGCACTAGGCCACTGTAATGCTGGAGCAGAAAAGGGCCTTCCCAAAACTGGTCCCACAAAGACGGAGGCATAGAACTGTCCAAAATGTCTTGGTGTGCATGAAGCATTAAGATTTCCCTTCACTGGAACCAAGGGGCAGAAAAACAACCCCATACCATTATCCCTCCTCCATATTAAAAGGTGTGTGTGAATACTTTTGTACATATAGTGCATGTGAACCTATCCTGGATGGATTGGCGTAACATTTTGCTTAAACATTCATAGTTGCCCGGTGATGAATCCTGATGACTTTGGTGATGGTCTCTCTTTTCCTCTAGCACCTTTATGAGGTTGACATTCGTAGTTTTTGAGTGAAATATCTCAAAATCTAGAACAAGCCTGCAAATGTCTGAGTAGTTTTCCTGGCCCGTACGCCAACCCTCCACAAAGATTTGTGGAAGTTGGTTACGTCGTTTTTGCATAATTAGGGGAGAATGTTGGAAAAACAGCTTATCTAGCAACGTCAAAGAAAGTAAAAAAAATCCTGGATTCACCACTCACAGCAAAATGTGATGGCTTCTTTTCTGACCTGTGCCTCATCCTTCAACTAAGTCTCATGGAAATCTGTCAGGGAGTTTTTGTGTAATCTTGTTAACAAACCAACCAAACAACAAAAAAATTGGACACAGGTGAAAACCTTGGTGAAGGTGACTGTGGTACAGACATCCATGTCCCCTGTAAGATTAACTGTAATGACTCTGGTGATCTTCTAAATTCTGCTTCAGCACCATACTTATTTTTCTTTCATTCCCAGAAACTTTTGTTTATTCCCCAAGTACCTGTTAAAACTACCTGTCCTCAGCTGTACTTTAATTTAAGGGCTTTTAGAAAAAAAATGCAAGCATGCTAACCTACGATGGTGGACATTAAACATCAGCACTGTCATTGTGAGCATGTTGGCATGTTTAATTTAGTATTTAGCTCAAAGCACTGCTGCACCTGAAGCACTGCACAGTTACATGACAAATGGTCTCTCAGTGATGCATCTCATTGACAGACAGAAAATGTGATGGCGATAAAATTGATTGAAAGAATGTCCGCTAACATCTGCATTGCCTTCTTAGCTGAGAATGGCCTGGAGTAAATGGCCTGTTAAGTCCCCAAAGGGAAACCTATGAGAGGAATGATAATCTGTCTGCGCAGTGAGTGGACCAGGCTGTGCCAGGTGTTGGAAGAGAGGAAGGCTGCTCAGTCATGTGGCACAGGGAAGTCTAGCACCAGATTCTGACAGAAAGAGGACCGAAGCTGCAACTGAAGTGTGCACAGATGGCACAGACACTGTACTGGGCGTCCTGAGAGGGCTCGGCCCCTGGACTGACCCATTAGAAGGGAGATTCATGAGCGACTCCCAAGTGAGGAAGCTTGAGTTTACTGGAAAGCACATTAGCTCTTTCTCTGTTGGCCCCTGTGTGGAAATGCCCACTTAATGTTGTCCTGCATTGCTAGTCATGAAAGAGGAAAACAGAGCCAAAGGTTTTCCTCTTTTCATTGAGGAAGCACCTCTAACAAAGGCCTCAAACGCCTTGAGACAAAGACATCCATCCACTATTACTAGCCAACATATTCATCAAAGCGATGGAAGGATAAAGCCCAACCAACACCGTTCAAATCATATCAATAGTAGACAATGTATGCATCACATCACGATGTGTGCAACATATAGAGCAGATATAAAAACCAACTGGAATGCTGATGTGCAAACACACATTTAAAAAAGCATCTTTCAAGTGCTGGCTTTGTGCACGCGCAGCAGGAAAAAATGGTGTCAACTTTCACAGTGAGGGATCCAAAAATAGACCCATCTCCAATTGGGGATAACATTTGTAGGCACACAAAAGCCCATGATAATCTTTCAATTTTCGGGAAGAACAAAACAATTAAAAACAGAAAACACAATGGAATAATCTGTGACAGTGTAAGCAGCCGCAGTGGAACAAAGGGAATTAAGACATTTTATGTTCCACAACAAATAAAGGCTGTGATAGGATGGCATTTAAAGGTCTGAGGCCCCCAAGGATGTGCTTCTTTATTGTTGTGTTTTAATTGCATGGAAGAATCTTTGTGCCATGAAATCTGAGCAGTATTCCTGACCTTTTCGGCCACTTTGATGCCTGCTGAGAGGTCGGAAACTGTGGAAAAGTGCTTCTCATTTGCCTATTATCAGCTGCATAATGGATTTGAAACAGTTTATCAGGGTCATGGTTACATCATAGCCTATATATTTATGTCACAGTGTCGACAATCTGTTCTTATTACCTGTATGCATTACTGCACAACATATATATGTGTATATATATATATATATAGTACCAGTCAATATATAGGGCCTCATTGAGAAAGAGGCGCAGAGGATGAAGATGGAGACTGATAGGAGAAATTAGATCATATTTTAGCAGGTAAAGCAGGTCTGATTCAACAAATTATTCATGTTTCAATGTTAATAATGTTTGGACATACCTTCCCATCCACTTGAATGGGAAACTGTGTCTGACTGGTACTGTATATATATAAAAATGTGCCAATGTAATTGTTGTGTATAATACAATAATGTGAACAGGAACTTGTCAGCACAGACATAAAGAAGTGTCAGTGGAAATCATGATCACATAACAACAAGATTATTCACTAAGACACAATAGAAATAAATGATCACATCCTTTGTTATCTTAAAGATGGAGGGTCATCTGTCAGCATTGTGGTGTGTCACATCAAAGTAAGTCAACCTTATAGAGTACCTTTGGTATGATTATTACCAACAACATACAAACACAAAATTGTATTAAGTCAGACATGAAGTACTTTTGGCTGCCATGTGAAAATGTTTTGATTTTCCAAACTGGATTACTGCTCACACATCTTCACTCACCTGCCATAATCAATTGCCCCTGCCCTTTCTCATACACGTTCAAGCAGCCACTGTGTTATTGGGGACACGCATCAGTTCATGTGTTCTCCCTCAGGCTACAGCTGGCAGTCACAGATGAAGCCTCAACTGCTCAACACTCTCAGTGTGGCTCCCCGTATACTGAACACCTTCCAATGCAGCCTGGTGGTGTTAATCTGGCCTATCACATGTATTGGGTGCACACAGGAAGAAAAAAAATGTGTTGCTTTATCCGCAGGGCATCATTATGAATACTGCTGATTCCACGATGGTCAGTCAACATGTGATGAATTACATTTCTAAAACCTGCACCTAAGGTCATATCAGTGTTTTAAAAATAGTAGATAAGGATGTGCCAATGGCATGAAATGTAATTAATCTTTCACCTTTGGTGTGCCAGTGGTACAAGATATAACAGCTTTAGAGGTTCAAGACCTGCCTCTAAATTGTGACTGAAAACATGTATTCACTCCTCTGTTATGTACTTTTGTATAATTATCACTCAGCAGCAGTTAATGAGAGGGCGGCCTAAGGCCAGCGACACTACATGGGATTTATACATGCTCAACTTTCCCTCCATGCTGAATCTATTGTTGTAACCATGGAACTTTGTCCACATTGTGACGTGAAGAGAAAGAGGAGGTCTAAGCAGCGTCTTTAGAGTCCTGCTGCCCCTGATGTCAAACCATTAAATCAACCGATGCTCAAAGTGAGCTGCAAGAGGAGAAAAAAAACAACATATGAAAGTATAGACTAGATTGGCCACACTGACACCATGACATAGAGACGCTTGGCCACACTGTCCCATGGAATAAGCCCTGGACTCACTGGACCAGGATACTGATCCTTGGAGACGAATGAAGATTTTGAGAGCGGCCAGCCTGGCTGCACATGACAGACCACCCAGTTAGCAGTTAGGTAAGGGGGGTATCCCCTACATCTAATGCCACTCCTGTATTTGTTCACCACTGGTCAAGAACATTATATTTGATCAAGATTAAGATTCCCCCCCAAACTAATCTGGTTCTGTTTCAGCAGCACACATTGTAGAATCACTGTGTGCACGGACAAACTTAACAGCCCAAGGAAAAGATGATCACTTGGCAAGTGGCCTCATGTGTACGGATAACAACATCCCATGAGCCTGATCACTTCTACAATATAATTCATGTTGCATTTGCTTGAGTGCCAGTTAATTTTTTACAGCTGCGGGAAATATTTCGCCGATTTGGCTCGTGTGAAGCCTCCATTAGAATGAGCTGCACGTCAAGAATGTGGGTTACTGTTTATTTCGCTCAGTGCACGACCCAGAGCTGAAGGGATGACCTGCCCATGGCCGTCAACGGCGCACGGCATCATGGCAGAAGGCAGCAAGTCACACTGTTTACTGTAGCCTACACGTGGCTCTCACACCTCTGCGGCTAACAGGGTTAGAAAAGCATTTAAAGTTGGAGCAGCCTCCTGATCACGAGTGGAAACGGCAGCATCCTCTGGAGCAGAGCGAACATGCGTGCAGCCCACTTCAAACATGCACATAGAGAAACGTGACAGCACATTAAACACAGCACTCTATACGCTGTCATGGTCCTGCACAGCTCTTAGAACCAACTTGTGTTTTTTTGGACTTAATGTGGAGCCACACGCATGCAAGCCTGCGAAAGAAAGCCTTGCAGAAAGCATGCAGCTAGGGGTTTCATCGCGCCCCCGGTTCAGGCTGGATGTGAGCCACATCCAGAAACCCCTTCCCACCTTTTGGACACCAGGTCGAGCACAAAATAATGGCATGACTCTGCTTATTGCACCCCCCACCACCACCCCTCCTCCTCCTCCTCTCCGGTCTCAGGAACGCAGGACAAGCCCTTTTCCCCGCATTCAAGGCGTAACGGCGCAAAATAATCAGAAGGACACCCCGCCTCCCCCTCCCCGTTTCCCTCACCTGGCATATCGTCTTCAAAATCCATGTCGTCTTGTCCCTCGTCTTCATTACTCAGCGACCCCGGCATCTTTACCTCATAGCCCCCAAACCCCTTTTAGACTGAGAATACTGAAAGTTAACCCTCCAGACGCCGGAGCCCAGTCTCTTTCTTCACCCAGAAACAACGTCGCTCAGTTGAAATATTTTATTTTGAAAAAAATTTGCAGTGAATCTGGGGCTTTCTCCAAAAAATAAAATATATGCATTTCTCCTCTGATCTCTATCCAGGTCTTCCAGTCTGAAAAATAAGAAAGACAAAAATGGAACACACATGCCCAGATAGTGACGTCTGGTCTGTTGCCATGACGATACATCCCATAATTTCACCCACAACTAGTTAGTCATGCCCTCGTAGTTACCACTTAAACTAGTAGCGTGCATTAAAAAACGCCGTGCGGAAACGCCATGTGCCGCGATTTAAGGCGGACACTCCTGCGTCCGCGGATTCCCTTTTGGAAGAGTGGAGGGTAGAGACAGAAACTTCTGTTCACTCACAGCCTTTAGGCTCAGTGTGAAGCAGGGATGAGAAAGGAAACCATTAGGAAGGGGGGAATTATGTCAATTTATATTTTGGGGTCAAATTCACCTGCCTACTCTTTAATTTATAACTAATTTGCTCATTCGTGAGCAAACTTCTTTTCCAGATCTCTACCCCTCCACACACACACACACACACACACACACACACACACACACACACAGAGTGTGATAACTGCATGCTGTGAGGAGTCCTGGCTGCCAGTGTTGTCAAGGTTACCACAGCTGGAACACAAGATGTCCCACAAAGAGAGCACATGAGTTTGAACTTCACTCAATCCATCAAAAATAAATCAAGTGTCCTGAATGCATGTTCCAATGGAGTTTGAACTCATTTTTAAATGATTTTTGTATTTTAATAAGCCGCTCAATAATCCCCCCCTACACACAAACAGTTCAAATAATAATAGTAATAATCAGAATGCTTTCCCATCTAAACAGCTTTGCTGGTGCTGATTTCTGCACAAACAGCACCAAAAGCAGATGAATTTCTAGCTAGACAACCTAATTCAGGCTAAATTCAGATAAAATATAAACTCCAAACAAGTAAAATAAGCGGATCTTTTCTATTTGATTTTAATCGTCACTTAAATAAAGAAACCAGGGGCAGCACTCGTGGTGCCAACCTCCGCCAAGGCAGCTAAGAGCAAGAGTCTGGTTTGAACCTCATAATGCATCATTATTAGTTTGATACTTCACTGTTGGTCTCATTCAGAATCTAGCTCAGTAACTTTGAGGTCAAATTTCAATACATAGATATTCAAGCGTTGTACAGGCATTATGTATGTAGATCCAGACGATGTTACAGATCACAACCACAATCTAATGGGTTGTTCTTATGGCCACACCGTACCTCCCCAAAAGAATTCATCAAAATCCATTCAGAACGACGAAAAATAAAGCCCAACGGCAGAACCAGCACAGCCTGGCAGGCAGAGGTAACTCCCAGTACAGCTGAGCATAATGTTATACACTGTGCTGTACATGATGTCCACAGAACAACACTAAAGCATGTTATTAAAAAGAAAACACAAGCTTCTGGTTCTCTCTTTTGAAAATTTTATTAAAAGTGGTGTCATAATCTAATCTTCCTCCTCCTCCTCTTCGTCCTGGTTGATCTGGAAGTAGCGCAGCTCGTAGCTCTCCTTGGTGTTGGCCACGACCCGCAACCAGTCCCTGAGGTTGTTCTTCTTCAGATACTTTTTGGTGAGATACTTCAAATACCTGAGAGAGAAGAGGAGGAGGTGGTGGAGGAGGATGGAGCAGACATCATAGGTGTTCATCAAAAAAAAGCTCATATTTATAGCCTATTACTTATTACTACAGAGCTTTGTGTTTTATTTTGGTTTGAGGTACGAAGACATAAAATCAATTTCAAATAATAAAAGCAGTTTCCAGACCTGGGGCTTATATAACTTATAGTACACAGTTTAAATGAATCTGAGAACTCCATCTATTTTACCCAGAGGTTAACAAAAGATTGTACTAGATGCACTAAAAGCAATATCTCCCCTGTCATAATAACCAGGGCTCCATCTAAGACAGGAAATGGTGGAGTCACCCTCTGGTGGTGGTGTCCCTACCAACACCGAAACTCTCTTCTCACACTGTTTATGTGTCTGTACATAATTTCACTTCATATTTCTAAATCAATGCTAGAGAAAATAATTATACGTAACATTTTTTAAATCTAGCCGGTTCATTGTTGAAGTATCAGAAAACTGGAGTCATTTTTTTTTTTTTTTTTTTTTTTTGCTGTGTCCAAACAAATTCAGACATTTGTTACATTATTTCCTCCTCTGAGGCTGGAGATTTGTCCATTCGCAGGCGATGTTGTCGTCTGGACTCGGATAGTGTTACAAGCATGCCAAAGCAACCTTATAGCTTATTTCTATAAGTCTTCAAGCCTCTGAGGAAAGAATGCAGTGTGGGGCAGCAGCATGTTCTCCCCATCTTCATCAGTAAAGAAGAAGGTCTCTGACCTTGCTTCAGTAAGTGCGTTGAAGGTTAACGTTAGAGCGGCGTAGCTCCTTTAGGGAATGGGGAAGTGCGTAACAAGGGAGCTACGGGGAAAACTGACGACGAAGCGGTGAATGCGAGTGGAGCAGAGGAAAAGGTTAGCAGTAAGTTGTCAGTATGTGTCACTTAATAAATGCTGCAGCTTCTCAAGACCAAGAAAAGTCCTATGTTGTTTCTAAACTGCTGCTCTGTGACGTTAGCTACATTCACAGGAAGTCACGTTAATTAGCTGCTGGTCATTACTACCTGCGTGTCCAGTGTTAAGATCCTCTTGTTAGTAATCACAGCATAACTAGTGCACTCCACAGGGTGATCCACATTTGTCCTGTACACATACATCTGGATAGTTTAATTATATTTCCATTTTCAGATGAGTCTATTAAACTGGTTGGTTAGGAAGGGAAAGGAGGATGGTGACCATGGAGGAGCTGAGGTTAGTAGAGCATAAAAGGGATGCAAACTAGTCACCTTTTAATCTAATGAGGAGTTTCTTTTGGATTTCAATGTCCAAATGCTATACAGAATGGAGTAAATAAAAATGCTGGTTACATGTTGCAGGTCATGAGCTATGAGAGGAGGGAGGAGGGAATTTAAGCTGAAGAAAATGTTTATCTATGCAGAAGCCACTGTGTGAGTAAATTTCTATGTTGTAAGAATTTAATATTTTGATATTAATTTCTGCAGATAAATGTCAAAACCTGTACAGTAAGACACATAAGACAAACATGAATAATCCTATCTATGATGATTCTGAGGCCATTTAATTTGAAGCTGTTCTGATTTACATGAATACGGGCCGGCATCGCATCCTCATGGACACCAGCACAACAGCACAACAGCTGCTGGAAAAAGAATTCTAGGGGAAACACTGGAACCCACTACATTTTGGTTCAAGTCTGGATAAAGGGGCGGATCCAGGAATTTTTAAAAACTTTTCTCAACATTGCAAATCAAGTGCTTTTCAAAATTAATCTCCATAATTACACAAAAACTACTGACCCGATTTCAACAAATGGGACATGGGTCAGACGCCAGCCCATTACATTTTGGAGCATGATCCTGACAGAGGGAGGAATTGAACAATTTCCTTAGCAATGCCAAGACATTTTCCATTATCTGTCAGGAAATAACCCATAAATCATGAAGTAAAAATCACACACATTTATAGTTTTGATTATCTATGGGTGTGTATAAGGTGGTCCAGATCCAGATAATAATCTGGCTGAGCTCGATCACACATGTATTTATATGAGGTGATCTTGAGCTGTTTGTACAGTTAACTTTGTGGAGTTCCCCCATGGTGATTGAGCAACATATCGATTCCAGAAAGGGGGCCAATAAATCATGATAATCCACAGACCTGGAAGGAATAAGCCTTCTCCTATTGATACTACAGAAAACGCACATGTAAACAATTATGGCTGAATTCCACGTAGCTGTTTTTGTTCCACGGACCAGGGGCCTCATTTATAAAAGGTTGCTGCGCATGATGATGCGTGATGATAAGAAAATACCTGTCCACAGCTTCCATTATAGGGAAACTGTGTCTGTTTTAACCAGCTCTGTAGCTAATTTGTGTAAATAAACAACATAGAACTTCTCTCCATTTTTGATGAGATCGAGAAAGCGGCTGCTCACAAGCTCAGATCAAACTACACTGATCAAATATGAACCAGGATTCTGTGCCAGCATGGCCTATTTTTAGGCACCAACATATTTTTGCGTCAGGTTTAGCTGCTACAGTAATATGAAAGTTTGTGACAAGACTGCCACTTTGTGCCTGCTTGAAACAAGACAAGGCAAAACTAAGAATAACCCAACGCACAAAACGCCACTAGCCTGAGCGTTCGCTGGTCCAGTGCATTCTGATTTTCTACTTTTTGAGAAAAAGGGAATAGCACAGGGCTTTCTATCTGTTTCCTCTGCTCATGTTGCAACAATTTAAAAAAATATTACTACAGCTTAGAGTGCCCAGTTTCATAGAAAGAAAAAATAGGAACAAGGAAATAGGAAAACAAGGACGTTTTGGAGTCAAAATCACTACATTATGGTAGATACATTAAGGAAAAAAGATGAAGACAAAGAAGAGGAAGAAGAATAAAAGCTTTAAGAAGATAGATAGTTGAGGAGGAAGAAAACAAAGAGGAAGAAGAGTAACAAGTGTCCACACAGACAGAAGGTAGAGCAGCTGGTCCTCTGGTGTGATCATAGCAACATTCTCCTCATCACTATACTCAACAAGACAGTCTGTTGTTGTCTTCAAGTTTCTGGGATACACATAAAGTGGGCGTCCACCATAGACCTGTTTCCAAAAAAAAAAAAAAAAAGGCCCAGCAGAGGATGCATGTCCTGCAGCAGTAAAGGAAGTTCAACCTGCCTCAGGTGCTGCTGATCCAGTTCTACACTTACGATCCAGGTACCTCAATCGGCATCTGGTTTGGATCAGAACCAAACAGGAACAGGAACACAGTACAACTAAAATTCAGGATGGCAGAGAAAAATCCCTGTTGCCCACCTGCCCACCATTCAGGAACAGCTCGACTGGATTCCACTCTACTCACTCTTTGAACCAGGTATTTTTCCCTATTTCATTTTCCATGTCTCAACAGAGGTGGGATTCTCAGCTGGAATCAGGGTTGTACAGTCCTGACTGTTCTTTATTCTCGTATCTTTATTAATTCAGCTTTTGCTGTCATCGCTGTCTATTTCTGTTTCAGGTAAGAGCTCAAATGTGTTTTGTACCTCTTTGAGAAGGGAACTTCAGAGTTCACTGCGATTTTACTCTTGCTCCTTTCAATGGACACCACACCCCCGCCGAGGTTTCCAGCTTTGCCGTTCACCTTGATGCGCTCCTGCAGGAACTGCTCCTGGACGTGCAGAGGACACAGAAGAGTCACACACACAGCAAGGGTTTGTACACGCAATCCTGATCAGAACCTAAGTGTGGTTTGCACCTTGTTAGTTTCTATAGAAACAACACTGGATTACATTTCTATGTTCCAAAGTGACTGTGGCTATTATATCCAATGACTTGATTGCATTAATATGACAGCAGTGTTTCACAGTGTTGCCACACGTGTCTGACAGCTGCTGCTCTCTGTCATGCCTACTCACGAAGTTGGCAGCATCCATGATGCCATCCTCTACAGGGTGAGTGCAGTCCAGGGTGAACTTGAGGATCTGCTTCTTTTTCTTCCCACCCTGCTTCCTCACCATCTGCTTTTTCTAGCAAATGAATATAGATCATTAATATGGATGAATATTCACTGTCATAACATGTGCAACTTTCAAACAGCTTCGAAAACATCCAAGTTATGTAAAAACTCGTTAGTGATTAGCCATCATGTTAATACTGTAATATACAACACGTAAGTAAGAACCTCCAAGTTTCATACAACTCATTAAACTTTGCTAATGTCTCTGAAGTTTCCTGTTAACTACAGCTTAGCTATCTTTAGCATTATCGTTAGCCCAACGTGGTGTCAGCCACCCTGTAAACAAAGCTAATAAGAATAGGTTAAAACATCCATCGCTCCTCTATTGCGGTAGACAGATAATATACACTTCTGTCAGGGCAAAAAACAAACTATAATATATCGTCTGTGTGCGGTTTATTTGATCATATTACTACTCACAATCGGGGCCATGGCTGACACTTTGAGCAAAAAGGAAGGAGCAAAAGCTGCGCAGGAAGTATAATACCCGGCCGAAACATCGATCGAATCGATTTATCTGGACTTGATTGAGCCAACTGTGGATTACAAATCCATCTGTATTATAAATATGATAATTGGCCAATTACGGTGCACCAGCTCAATCCCATGGCTACGTGGATGAAATACACGCTCAATTAGGAGTTACGTGAAGCTAACCTTTCAGCTAAATTAACCTAGTTTAGCTGATAGTTTAACCATGAGTGTTAGATTTGTATACTTGCCAATTAAATTACCAAATTAAAACAATGAGAACAAACAAAACATATTTCCAGCAAATTAATGATATCAAACAACTGATTAATGAATAAATACTTTGGTTTAATATTATATCAAAGACAGACCTTTTTAGTGATTTTGCCTTTATGCAACATAACAACACCAAGCTTCACATAAAAAAAACAGTTTATAATGTGTTTCAAAGGCATATTAGACAAAATAATGTTTCATGTCCATCCATTCATTTTCTATAAGCACCTATCCTTTGCTGGGTCTCAGTGGGCTTAGGCCAGTCTTTGATGACACTGGGTGAGCGATGGGATGTATCCCTAACAGGTCAGTTCATCACAGGGCTTAAACAGAGAGACCATTCACACCGATGGGCAATTTAGAGCCGCCACTTACTAAACTGCTTTGGATTGTGGGAAGAAGCTCAACCAACTAGTGCAGACACAAGGATAACAAGCAAACTGTACACAGAAAGGCCCCAGCCAGTGGCTTTGAACCCACAACCTCCTTGCTAGAGGGCAACAAGGCTAACCACCTCACCACTGTGGCACACAAACGAATCGTTATGTGACAATTTAAAAGTGTTCCTTTTAGTGTTGCAACTAATTAAGTTATTTACAGTGCTTAAATTTTACCCATGCTCTCCTTTCATTCTGCATTGTAGTCCACAAGTGTCACATTAGAAATAGGGCAACTGTATTTTTAATCTGTCTGGGATAGCAATATTAAATGTCCCTTTTGCACTTTGGCAACACTTGGGGGGGTGGGGGGTGGCATGAGGTGTGTGTTGTCAGCTGCCTGGCGGTGGGACCCCATCGGCCTCCTATTGAAGAGTTTGTGCATTGCTGTCATTCCTGCCGAGGGTAGCTGATAGTACCACTGAGAGGTGAGACAGTGGCTCTCTGTGCTTTCTGCAGAATAGTCTGCTACTATTTACAGTAGTATTTGTTAGCTCTATGTAATGACAATGTCTTTGATGTAATGTATTTGCCATCTTTGGATTGTGTATTGTCACTGAAGCACCGGACACTCATTATACATCTGACAAGGTAAGAAAGAAAAGAAAAAAGGTTCTTCTGGTAATTTCTTAAATGTCTATTCTCTTGATTTCAGTCTTTCATGTCACACTTAGCCTCTCTTATAATAGGTTCAAGGTTTTTATTTGTCACATACAGTCATAAATGTACAACTTGCAGTGAAATGCTTCTTTTGGTATTCCCACCCCCACCCCCCAAGACTGGGCATAATCTAAGGTAAAGATAATAAAATAAAGTGAAATAAGATGGAAAAATAAATAAAATAAGTACCATAAATACACAAATATGAAAAAATAAGCATATGTACATTGCAAACTGACAAATATGTGCAGTTTTTGCAGTGCAGTATTAATAATAATAATTGTACTAAGAAATAATCAGAATATTTTGACCAAAACACATGTTAAAGTGATGTGACGATGTGGCTTTTTAAAGAATGTTAATCCAGTGATGCTTACACAGTTTGTCATTATTCATTTAATCTGTTTACAGATGGCAGGAGAAATCTTCACCAACTTGGACAACCTTTGTAATGTCAGTTGTAACGATGCCCACCCCCTGGTGTGTCACCTGTGCCATGAACAGTACCAGTCCCCGTGCTTGTTGGACTGCTACCACATCTTCTGTGCTCGCTGTCTACGCAGCCGCACCAATGACAGCCATCTCAGCTGCCCCCTCTGTGGGTAAGAGATGTGAGCATGATGACGTTGTTTAGGACCAATGTCGACATTACATGATAAATGTAAGCTCTCCTCTTAAGCTTACTTTCTATTTTACCTTTACGAGGAAATAGATTTTGTTATGCAATAACAATAAGGGAAAAAGTCCCTCAAAAATATTGAGGTTTAAGTCAAGTTTCTGAACTAGAAACAGGTGTTGAGCAAAGTGTTTTGGTCACTGTGTAGAATATCTGGGCCTGGATATCACTGCTATGATATTTCACTATAACAAACAGAAAATATGGCGCCCACATGTCAAGGACTGACTGTTTTGGCGTCTCACAGACACAAGATTTGTTTTCAAACCTCACACAGCTTGAATCGTGGTAACATTTGGTGATGTAATCAGTTCACCCAAAAATGAAGATTCGGTCAATATTTACTCAGCCCTATGCCAGTGGAAACTTGAAGGAAGTTTTTTTTTGATTCACAAAAAATATTCTGGAGCTTCACAGCAAAACAGCTTTTGCAGCATTCTCCTTCACAACAGAAGAAGATGCGGACAGGACACAAACATAAAATGACTCCATACAGCTCGCACGCCGTAATCCAAGTCTCCGGCAACCCTTAGACCTCACGTTGATTTGAAAAGACATAATTTACACCCTTCTTTGGGAGTCTAAATCATTTAAGTTGCGTCACAGAGATGTACCACATGTACATGCACCACTAGATAAGATGACTGAGAACACACAATCTCTAGATTCAGGTTCGTGCACCGTCCTCAGATGAGGTGTCTGCTAACACTTTTAGTTTAGAGGCTGCAGTGAAGATTTCAAATTGAAAGGGGTGTAAATGACATCTATTCAAATCAGTTTGGGATCTCTGGGCTTCTGGAGACTTAGGTTGTGCCATATGGGCTGTAAGCAGTACGCAGTCATCATATATTCCTCAAAGGTTGAAGCAGCTGGACTTCTATTTAAGGTTTCAAATCCTAAATAGAAGTCCAGCTGCTTCTGATTCACCCTTCAAGGATTACCATGACCCGGATGAATGAGAATCTACGCAAGCAGTCGTATTATATTTGTTTGAGTTTTTCTTTTTTTACGTTTTCAAACAAGTGCCCATCTTTTTCAGTTGTAAAGCAGAATGCTACAACGCTGTTTTGCTGTGAGGCTCCAGAAATATTTTGGGGGACTGAGAAACTTCCCCCCAGTTTTCCTTATGCACGTGGGTGAGTAGGTAATGACTGAATGTTCATTTTTGGTTGACCTGTTCCATTAAGCAGTTGAATTTCCCAGAGTAAAATATAATAAATCCCCACGGTGAGTGAAATATAATTTGTGAAAAGACTGCTCAAAGGGATTCATTCTACATAAACTGATTCATAGATGGGTTTGGTTAAAAAAAAGGGATTTGAAGGCAGTCTCATTGGTTTCAAAGAGCATCAAGTTCAGGTTCTGAGTGGCTGCAGCAGCTGAGGGGCCTTCCCAGTCTTTGATTTAGTCCTTGGCCCGAGCTCTAAGCAGGTCAGGCAGGATCCTCCAACACCAGTCACACAGCAAACAAAGCATACTGGTATTTGGAACCAGTGCCAGCAGCTCAGGACGATCAGCAGCAGTCACACGATACCAATCCATTTCATCCCCTATTAAGGAATGACATGTTGTCGCCCTCAGGTCTACATTATGAACTTTCTCCCATCAAAGTACACACAGATGTATAGAAACCTCTACTGCAAGTCTTTTCTTCTGTGTCAGATACGTCCTGATTTTTCAGTTTTTCTCTTGTTTGTAGATGAGGAAGAAGAAATGGTGAAGATGGATTTCTGTCACTTTCTTACTTTTACAGTTTCATCGACTGATTAACTAACCTTATTATCCAGGAGTGAAACTGTTTTGCAGTCTGGGCACAATGCAAAAATAATAAACAGACACATTTAAAGAGGAAACAAATAACAAATCAACCAGCAGTGTTGGGGAGTAGTGAACACTCAGAGAGAGAGCAAACCTCCGCCAAGGCAGCTCGCTTTCCCCATTATGTCAATGCGCCTTAAAGCAACAGTCCCATAGTTTGACCATCATAATGACTCATCTAAAATTAAAACCTGCCCCTAGAATCTGGAATCACATTGGTTTCATTATTAGTTTGATAGATATGAGAGATGATATTCAAGAAAAACAATATTTCACTAAAGCATGTTTTCTTCAGGATCTAGATCGGTAACTTTAGATACTTTGGATATGATACATCAAATTTGACACCAAACTGAATCAGCTCAGTTTCAGATACAATCTGATCTCAGTTCAAGTTTGTAGCATTATTATTTGTTATCTCAGTCGTGAATTTTATGTGAGCTCTATAAATTTAAACATTCTGGATCACCAGATCTGGAATTCTATTTGAATCCAGATCAGACTGCTAGATCTCAGGGATGTCATAGTGTCATTTTTGTCTTATTATTAGAGACATTATTCATTCACTCATTCACTCTGTAACCACTTGTCCTGTGTAGGGTCATGGGGGGGGGGGCCTGGAGCCTATCCCAGCTGACTTTGGGCGAGAGGCGGGGTTCACCCTGGACAAGTCGCCAGGTCATCGCAGGGTCACACATAAAAAGACAAACAACCATTCACACTCACATTCAGGCATACAGGCAATTTAGAGTCATGTTTTTGGTGGTGGGAGGAAGCCAGAGAACCCAGAGAGAACCCACAGAGACACAGGGAGGACATGCAAACTCCACACAGAAAAGTCCCAGGTCCTCAGGTGGATTTGAACCCAGGACTTTCTTGCTGTGAGTCAGCAGCGCCGCCCACTACGCTGCCCATCGACATTATGAAGTCAAAAACAAAAATCTTGTAATGGCCCTATCGCATAATGGTAAAGAATCATTTCTGGATCCAGACGATGATCCAGATCACCATACATTCCACAGCAACACCATGCAGTGCTTGTAAAATACAACGAGTCAAAATGAAAAACCAATTTAAAACTAAAACTAAAACCATCCCTGAGCAGATCGTGGATTCTCTTTCTGCTCAGTCACTACTGTATGTCTGACTCTTCTTAATAGTGTTTCTGCTGAGGCTTTTTATGTTTGAATTCTAATTTCACAAGATTTTATAGACTATGAGCTCGTTGTTGTGACTTAACTCTGTGGGCACAGAGCCACTGTGATCTGTTGTCTGGGCTCACAGGGACCCGCTGCCTGGCAGCTACTATTTACATCAGCAGCCTGCAAACAGATGCTCACTCAACAACTATGTAATCTAGGAATTCACCAGGCGGCTATTAGTAGAACACAGTAGGTTCCCGTTGCTATGGAACCTGGATCAAACATGCACAGCAGACAGAGGCGAACCACCAGTACAGGCCTGTGCATCTGCCTCCTTTTCTACCTGAGGTGGATCATTGTGCAGGGTTTTTATTCTTTAGATTAGAAACAACTTGCTCAATATCAGACCTAGTAAACCATTTCATAAGTCGATTAATCGATCAAGAGAAAACTACCAACCATTCTAATTGAAGCAAAACTTTTGATGCTTCATCTGCTTTTATTTGATTCTGTAGTTATCTTTGACTTTTAGATTGACGGTCAGATAAATGAAATAAATAATTTTACCACTATTTTCTACTAAAATGAACTGAGTAAGAAAATAATCAAGTTACAGCCCAAATATACACTTACACTATCATAAATCTGTAAAAAAAAAGCACGCTTTAGACTTCAGGAGAACAGAAATCAAGTCTTTATTCACTGGATGGTATAAATTCTGGCTGCTCTTCAGACTAATGATGCGGATTAGGGCAGAAAATTAAAATAGCATTAACAGTGTGTCTTTCAATGTCTGCCAATTCAAAGAGCACAGCTAAACTATCAAAGATAACACTTTTAGACGATGTCATGCTTACAGGTGTGTAAAATGATTCATTTGTCACAGTGTGTGGGCCACTGACATTAAAGTGTTTTATTAAGAGATACCAGAGCGCCATCTTCTGGGATGTTACAAGAATGCAATAAAAACTAAGGATCCATCTTCAATGACAGCAGCATCCAGTTTACAAATTACTTGTAGATTTTTATGGTTACTTTATTTCGAACAACTTAGAATTCCTTTCACCTATTATTATATGTCCCTTCACCCAGTATTTAACGTAAAATATATAAAAGAAATATGAGGAAAATATGTAGCGATAGAATTAAACTGGGTTTAAAGCTCTCATTCAGTCCTTTCAGCTGATGATGGCAGTTCATTGTTCCTCCTGGTATCCCTCAGTCTTCATGTCATTCAGGCCGAGATCTTCATTCTGCTCAAAGGAGCGGGTGTACTTCTCAATGGTCATCTCAGGATCTGGCTCCGGGGCATACACATTCTGCAGATAGCTGTTCCCTGCTGGGTCGTCCAGGATGAAGGTGACCTCCATCTCTCCGGCTATAATTCTGTCTATCTTCTGCCCAAATGCATTCAGCTTCTCCACTCGGTCTGTAACGCAACTGTCTCCCAAGTAAAAGGGGTTTCTGTTCACAGTCAGGTCCTTTATGTCTGTCAGCAGTCCCTCCAGGGTGGTGAACTTTCCACCAATGGCTGCCATTCCCAGCTCAAACTCCAGCTCCGGGATGACAACGGAGCATGTCTCAGACTTGAGCACATCTCTGGTCATGTCGGAAGCGTCGGTGATGCGCAGGGTGATTTTGGTGCCCAGCTCCTCAGTCGCTCCACCTGATTTCACCTCGTTGGTCCGGTGGGCACAGCTGTCGCAGTTGGAGGCCATGATGATGACTTCCTTGAAGTGAGGGATCTGGACCAGCTTCATGTTGGTTGAAGCTGGCGCGTTGCATTCTGGGCAGTTGATTTTGAAGACCAATACCTCATTTCTCATGGACTCCAAGTTGTCGGCAGCTGGTTCTTCTTCAAAGTCATCATCAGCCCTTAATCCCAGCTGCATGTCCTGCTCCACAGTCCGCTTGAACCGGGACACAGTGAGAGCCTCATCCTTTTGAGGGGCGACTGGATTTTCCACAAAACTATTGCCAGATGGATCCTCAATCACCAGAGTGAACTGGTTTTCCAGATCTTTTAATTTCTTCAGCTTCTGGATGAATTCGTCTATTTTCCCAGCCACCTCGGGGTCGTTTGTTTGCCTGAGAGGTTGGTCTTGTTCCAAACCTGCAACTGCACGATCCAAGAGGCCCTCGATGGTAGACAGCGCACCTTTCTGGGTGAATGGAGGAATTTCAAAATCCAGTTCAGGGATCCTGGTAGTCGCACTGTCTGCTCTTACAACCTCCCGGTTCAGGTCCTCCTTCGTTTTGACTTTAAGTGTGTAACAAATGCCTTGATCCTGAATGCGGCCAGCAGACTGGATTTCAGTATCTGACCAGTTGCAGTGAGGACAGCTGAATGAGCTGACGATGACCTCTTTAAAGAAAGGGATTTTGGTTAGGAGCAGGCGTGTCGTACCGTTCTGGTGGCAGTTCATACACAGGCTTTCTATGTCGGTAGGCTCCCAGTCGTCGTTGTCGGCGCTGATGTCCTGGAAAAGATTCTCACCTCGCACGTTTGCCTCGGAAATAACAGACATTTTTCACGTCTAATGCGTCTCCCTCGTCAAATAAACTGCGGCGCCCTTCCTTTTCTTTCGGTGGTGTATTTTTCTGGAGCCTTCTAGATGACGCAAAGCCTCGCCACCACACACGTTGACTCGTCGTGTTGTAACAGCCTCTTCCGCATTTTCTTCTTCTACGGTGGACGTCACGTCACTACCGCCCCCTCAGGCTTTCAGCAGAGCACTCACTCAGGGGTTTTTGATGTAGACCGGGCGGTCATACAAGTTTCAAACATTACTTTGACACTATTTTCGAGGCTATTTATTTATATATTGTACTAATATGTTTTATTTCATGTTTTCTGCTTTATTGAACTTATTTTTTGTAATCCCAAACTTTATCTTATACAAATCCTATGTCTGTCTTTTTAATATTGAGGTGTGCTTCTAATTTTCCTGATGCCTCTTTATATTTTCTGTACATTTTGAATTGCCATGCTATTTAAAAGTGCTATAAGTTAACTTAATAAACCTAAATAAAGCAGCATATAGGTTCTTCAGATCACTTGTGTGGCCTTAGATTTGTACACCTGTGGAGAGGATGCTGCATTGAAAGCAGGAATTTTGTAATGTTTGAGTAGGAATATGGTTTTTCTTCAAATTTCTCATGTGAAAATATGATATTTGACATAATCATTTTTGCCAACCATTTTTTGATTATCGCCACTACTTTCCTTTTCTTTATCAAATTTGCTTGGGAAGGATCTCAGTGTTGCTGGATTACTCAGGAACTTTGTGAAAATGTTACACAAATGGTTATTGTTGCTTTTATTTTTTCAAATTGATGTATTTGGGGATGTTGACTGGAATGGATGTTTTTATGCCTCGATAGCCGTGGCCAGAGGCATTATGTGTTTGGGTTGTTTCTGTCTGTCCATCTGTATTTTACATTCTTGTTAAAATGATAGCTCAGGAATGTTTGGAAGGAAATTCTTCAAATTTGACACGAACATCTAATTGGACTCAAATATGAACTTGTCATTGTGATCACTGTTTCACTGTGACCTCACAGAACACATTTTTGATCATAAATCAAAAAATGATAAGCTAAATATGAAAAAAATCCCACAAATATATTAGAGGATAAAACGATGAAGACGTGACACATCATATATCCACAAGGCCAAAGGTGAATTTCACTGTGACATCATAGAGTTTAGTGAAAACACTTTTCTGGTTAATAATTAACACCATTATTCAGGAACAGAAGCAGAGATTGTGACCAAATTTCATATTTGGTTAGATACTGAAATGGTGACACTGATCTTGGGTATCCACCTTGAGAATGTGCTGGTCGATTTTCTGTGCTGTCGAGTTGAAGATGTGCATCAAGCATCCATGTTTTAGGATTTGTAGCTTCTTCATGTGTCAGTGATTGTCCACACATGTGAATTACGCATATAGACATACAGCAGTGGTCCACCACAATCAATGATATTGATGATGCTCTCTATCAGTCGTCTGCAAACATATTCTCTGAGTGAAGACAGCATGTGTTCACTGGGAATTAATCACAAGAATCATTCATGTCAATATAGCGATAACTTCCATTTCTAGCTGTTATTAAATTCCTTCAAAGTCATGGCATACAGTATATGTACCTGGACAGGGTGTAAACTACAACTTGACTGGTGGATGGAGGCGTACAACCACAATGTGGTATTTCTAGTTATTTTTGATTGTGAGTATGAAATATGACCTATTCATAAATTAAAGAGTGTAAACCTAAAGCTTTAGCAAACGTGTTGTAAGACAAACACAAATGTGCAATAAAGTTTGTAAAAGAAAATGTAACACAAACAAATATTGTGATTTAAATAATATTTTGCATCCTCAGTTCATTTACCTTGTTTACTATGCTATAGTTGGAAGAATCCTCTTTTAAAATGTATTCACGTCAAAAGTTTAACGAAATAAGTTCAACTGTGTGACTGAAGGCTTCAAGTTTTCATATAAGTTTTATTTTGAACCATGATTTGCTTCCAAACTAGTCATGATCATAAATTTATAAAATCCTGCACATCAGACAGAGAAATAACGTGAGCATAAAGAAACTTTCTTCTCTTAGCAGAGGAATTTGAAAACAGTTCATTGGTGTCAAACGCTGCACATACAGTACAGTACAATACATTCTGCACATTGAAGGCCAAACATAAGGGAAAAATCATATATCTAAGGGAAGGCCATGATTTTCTCTCAACAGTTCACTCAGGCTGTTTGAATGCGTGTCTTTGCCACAGTTACCCATCCATTGTAAAAGGGAGTAACGCCCTCCCACCAGAGGACCGCCTGCTGAAGTTCCTGGTCAACAACAATGTAGACGCTGAGGAGACAGTGCAGTGTGCCAACTGTGACCAGGAAAGCAACAAAAAGGTATACATTGGCAGACAGACCACACTGATCGATTGATTTTTAGAAGTTTGGCCCTCATTTTCGAAAACATGATTACATCATCATAAATATTGTATGGATATATAGGCATGACACAGTCGATAGAAATGAACGCCGTATGTTATGAAAGAGGAAGTACTAGTGACTCACAATAACATGTCAAACAATACATAAGTACTGCAGAGAGCATATGTTCTGTACTGTCTAATGTCTAAGGATTAATGCTCCCATTTAAAGGACAGCTTGTATTTTACTCTTACATGTAGAGAAAGGAGTATACAGCTGACATCACAGGACACTTTTGCTATTTAATATTGGATTAAAAGCCACTATATTCTGTTTCGTCATGTGATGATGTGATGATACATCTTTCAAATAATTTTGATGGCACAAGGTTTAGCACGAAATGAGACAATCCTTGTAGGTGTTCTTTCATCAGATATGACCTTGTGTAACTTCATCTTTTTTGGTTTTTGGCATTTTGCCTTTATTTAGATAGGACAGGTGAAGGTATGACAGGAAACAGGGAGAGAGAGTGAGGGGATGGACATGTGGCAAAGGGCCGTGAGTGGGAATTGAGCCCACGTCCACCGTGGGAGGACTGCAGCCTCTTGTACATGGGGCGTGTGCTTAAACCACTGCGCTATCTGCACCCCGATCTTGTGTAACTTTAATCAACATACAGTGGCATAAGCATTTCTATACTCTGTCTTTAAACAGGATTTTTTGTTTGTTTGTTTGTTTTGTCATAGGACTCTGGGCTAATGTACTACTGTAACACTTGCAGCCAGCCTCTTTGCAGTGCCTGCAAGGAGTTGACTCACAAGGCCAGAATGTTTTCCCACCATGAGATTGTTTCCCTGGCCAAACGTACCAAAGCCAAACACAAGAAGTGCTGTGAGTGCCACCTGTAATTGTCAGCAGTAATTGTCCACCAGTGTGGAAGCATGTTGTTCATTAAAACTAGAGACCTTATCAGCCAACCTGATTCTGAAACCTGTTGTATTTGTTTGTCACAAAGCTGCTCAATAGAAAAACAGAATATGTGAACTTTCACACCCCTATATGCTGAAGTTAAAGGAATAGTTCACCCAAAAATGAAAATTCAGCTATTGTCTACTCACCCCAATGCTAATAGAAAGTCAGGTAAAGTTTCTTTGTCCATTAAACATTTCTAGAGCTCTACAGCAGTACAGCATTGTAACATTCTCCTTAACAACTGAAGAAGATGGGGATTTGTTTGAAAGTGTATTAAACATGACCAAAAACAAACATTCAATGACTCCATGAAGCTTGTATGATGGACTGTAGGTGTCCAGGAGCCCTGAGATCACAAATTCATTTAAACATTAGACGTTATTTACACCAATTTTAAGATGGAATCTCCACTGCAGCGTCTAATTTAGAAGTGTTACATCAGAGATCTCAACTTCTCATCGATTTCATCTCATGGCACATCTACACTGTACCCGCTACCTGGAATATACAGTATGTCCATCCACCTCAGACATATATGAGCTAATGCTTTTAAGCTTAATGACGACAGTCAAGATTTCAGTTTAAAAATGGTGTAAATCAGGAGGTTTTTTTAGTTGTTAGTCCCCATCTTCTTTAGTTGTTCAGGAGAATACTGCAGCGCCGTTGTATGGACTAAGAAACTTCACTTGACTTTCCATCGGATGGGATTCATGGATAATGACAGAATTTAAATTTTTGGGTTAACTGTTTCATTAAAAGGCATCTTTCTCCTCAGCTCTGCACGAGGAGCCATACATCCTGTTCTCAACAGAGAATAAGTCTATGCTCTGCATCAAGTGCTTCAGAGACATGCAAGTGTGAGTGAATCTATGACAAAATATTTATGACTTGTTTCTCTTCTCTTCTCTTCTCTTCTCTTCTGCACACTAAATAAGCCATTGTTTGTGTTCCACAGGGAGAGTCGTGCTCACTGCATTGATATTGAAACAGCTTATGTGCAGGGGTGTGCGATGCTGGACCAGGCTGTGCTGGTGAGAGAGTTGTGTCTGTAGTACACAGTTGGTTTTATGAATAATTCAAACACTCAACAGTGGTGATGATATTGTGAGATACAGTGCAGGAATCTGTGTAGTTTATCCCACTCCAACTTGAGTATTTAAACATAAATACGAGGACTATTTTTTTGCTATGATTTCACTACTCATGTTAGTTTTGTACCATTGCATATGGTTCTTTACATGATATTTGAGTACCCAAATTAACATAAGTAAATAGTTCTGCTTTGGGTGCTCTGCTGCAAGCTTTAATTAAGCTTTAATTAGTATATAGCCTCAACTATACTTACCTGTTTCACCTTAAAGTAAAGTAATTGATGACTCTAGGTTAATTGTTTCCCATGTGACCTTTCACTGATGGTCAACCTCCTCCTCCCCATCTGTAGGTGGTGAAGGAGCTGCAGACTTCAGCTAGAGAGGCCATCATTCTGCTGAGAGCAATGATAGGAGAAGTGTGTCTGAATGTGGAGGAAGAAGAGAATGCAATCTGTACTCTGTTCAACAGCTTGCAGGTTATATAATGATGGTCTTTTTTTATTTTTATTTTCATCTTTTTTAACCCAGTGTATCTCCCACCATGTAGGATACATTAATTGTGACACACAAGTTTTTTGCAAAAATTTGTATCGTAAAGTTCTCTGTATTTTTTCAATTCGCAATATATATTGCAAAAAGACAAAACAAAAACATATTGCACAGTACTGTCAATCTTTTCAATATCCTACAGCTCTAGTACATGGAGAACACAATGCTGTACAATGATTCAGCCAGATTAGCATGTGAAAAGGCAGAAAGAGACAAAGATACTTATGAGCTGTTAAATAAGAATAAAATAAATCACCAGTCATTGGTTAAAGAAATTTTAAGCTATGCATCAAGCTTATCAAAAATCTTCTCTATAGAAATAAAATCTTAGTCTCGGGTTAGCACTACTGAAGATGTATTACAGAATATCAATTTAATGTACTATGGACTGACAAATCACAGTTCAAACCTAATCAGTCTAACCACTGAGTCGACTGCAGAGGGCCTAAAAACAGGTTCCCAAAAATATTTAGAGCCCATAATGATCAGGGGCCACTTACAAAACAAATTCTAAATCTAAGGATATTTTCCAGGATAATGGACACAACGTATTCTACCCTGTCTATGGAAAACTGTGGAACATCAGCTACATGGAAATGTTATTGATTAAATATCACTTTTTTGGGGGTTAAAACTATTTCAAATGTAAACTGGGTGCTCAGTGGAGCACATATAGCTCAACATTCCCTTTTAATTAAATTAAATGCTAATCCAAACTGGTCAGCATATTGCCCCCCCCCCTTCAATGAGCTTTACAGTCATATTGTGGAAACATCATGGATGCTCCAAAGAAAATGTGATTTATTTTACTACTCAGAGCTTTCAGTATCAGTAGATTCCTTATTTCAAACTATGTAGACAGAAACTAACAGTGACAATAATACCAGATTACACATTAATATTGAATATGTGAATTGACATAAAGCTTCTAACCATTAGCCAAATATTTACTTTAGTGCATTGTGATTTTACATCTGTAATGTCAAAGTCAGCCAGTCGTGTAACAAAGTCTTTCACAGACTTTCTCAGTTAAGACTTGAGGCAGCTTTTACAAGAATTTTCCCAGTTGGGAACAAATTGCTCCGATTAGTCTGACACACACATGAAAGCACATAAGTTTACATGACTTTCCAACTTATACAGAAACATGGCAGGCCAGAAAATGGATCATATCCATCATTTTTGCAGTTATCATATAGAAACACATGTATTTTGTCATCAAGTCAGCTACCAATAACAAGCTATCCCCAAAATATCTCTTAATGTGTTAAATGAACTTCAACCACATGCTGTCAGTAGATGGAGAAAAGTTTCAAATCAGTGGTGTTCATGTTTTCATCTTGGGATTTGAACACACACAGTGCTGACAGTTTGATCTGATAATGATCTGGTTAGGATCACAACATTGCCCATGTAAATACATTTGTGTTTTGCGTATTCAGCATATTCAATATTACTATTTCCACAAACCATCACATGAATTAACACTCATTTCAAACAGCAAGTAAATTTCGGTTTGTTTTTTCTCTGACTTCCCATTTATAAACCGCATTATTAGATTACTATTGTTTATAAAGAGTAAGTTAGAATGTGAAAAGGGAAAAGTGGACTAAAGCAACACATATCTTTCTGAAATCCACCCTCTACAAATAATTCTTAACACATTCTTAACACAATTCAAACACAGTGAGGTGCCACTTGCACTGTTTGGCCACTCGATGTCTCTGTTCACCTAACTGTGAGAAATGAGTGCATTCACTTTTCATAATGAACGATCCAAGAGTGAAGACACCACATTGTGGTATTTACACCGTTTTCCCCCACAGTCTTGGAAAGTCATGAGGTATTAGAGAGCTCACAGCAGTGTACGGGATAAAAGCTGGTGTTTTCTCTGTTCTCATCTAACAGGAGAAACTAGCAGAGAGGAAGAAGATCCTGCTGAAAGCAGCTCAGAGGTAAAATATAGAAGGATCTACAATTATGTAATGTTCTAAATGCTCTTTTGTTGCAACAAAGCTCGTGTCATAATATTGACCAAATTGAGTGCTTTTATCTTGCTTTCACCAAGTCACTTGATAGATTTCTCCATTTAATCCTCCTATAGTGTAGTCGGGGTGATGAGCAGCAGACCTTTGTGCTCTCTGAAATAATCCTGACAAACACATTTTCTTGGGTGCTGCTGAATTAAAACTGCTTCAGTTGGATTACAGATTTATGGTCACAGTTGCTGCTTGTGCCTGGATCCACTCAAAGAAAACAAAATGAAAAGTATTGCTATACAAATACACAAAATATGTAAATGACAAACCTTCACCATTAAAGTCCATGATATCAACAGCACCAAGTGCTGAAGGAAAACCTGGATGGATTTGCTCTATAGTTTAAGTAGAACCAGAGCACCTTTAGCATCTTTAGCACCTTAAGCACCTTAAGCACCTTTAGCATCTTAAGCACCTTTAGCACCTTTAGCACTTGCCGTCTTCCCAACTGAAAAATGAGCTTGTGTATGTTGCAGCGCCCAGTGATGTGCTGTGGAGCCATTTTCAATACAATACAAACTGTCCCGAGTTTAGGATCATAATGTTTTGGCATCCTGCTGCGATGTTGGTTAGTAGCTGGTCATTTGTGCACACTGTAAAAATGAAGAAATCGAAACGGCCTCACAAACCAATAATTTCACATTAACTCACAAATATCAAGCAACAAGATTAATTAAAAATCTTACATCCCCCCTCAGCAATGATCGAAGTTTGATTTAATGCCATCCAAGTTGGGCAACTAATTAGTCACAGAGATCTAATGATTGCACATTACGTGAGATTAATGACTAATATATACGCAGCCATAACATTATCACCACTGACAGGTGAAGTGAATAACACTGATTTTCTCATTACAGTGGCAGCTGTCAGTGGGGGGGGGTATATATCAGGCAGCAAGTGGAACATTTTGTCCTCGAAGCTTATGTGTTGGAAGCAGGAAAAAATGGGCAAACCAAACGTATCTGAGTGACTTTGACAAGAGCCAAATTGTGATGACTAGACAACTGGGTCAGAGCAGGTCTTATTGGGTGTTCCCGGTCTGCATTGGTTAGTATACCAAAAGTGGTACAGAGGGACTGGCAACAGGGTCATGGGCACCCATGCTATAGCCCATGTTGTCCAATCCCACAGAAGAGCTACTGTAGCACAAGTTAAAAAGTTCATGCTGGTTCTGTTAGAAAGCTGTGAGAACACACAGAGCTTCGCAGCTTGTGGCGTATGGAGCTGTGCAGCTGCAGCCCGGTCAGAGTGTCCATGCTGACCCCTGTCCACTGTTGAAAGCTCCTACAATGGGAACGTCAGCATCAAAACTGGACCACAGAGCAATGGAAGAAGGTGGGCTGGTCTGGTGAATCACATTTTCTTATACATCATGTGGACGGTCAGGTCCGTGTGCGTCGTTTACCACAATGGGAAGAAGGCAAGCTGGCGGAGTCAGTGTGATGCTTTGGGAAATCTTCTACTAGGAAAACTTGGGTCCTCCCATTCATGTATGTTATTTTGACACATACTACCTACTTAAATAACGTTGCAGACCAAGTTCCCCCCCTTCATGGAAACGGTATTTCCTAATGGCAGTGGCCAGCAAGATGATACGTCCTGCCATACTGCAAAAATAACGAGTTCAAGTGTTGAGTTGGCCTCCAAATTCCCCAGATCTCATCCAATCAAACATCTGTAGGATGTACTGGATCCATGGAGGCCCCACCTCACAGCTTACAGTACAGGACTTAAAGGATCTGCTGCTAACAGTTTGGTGCCAGATACCGCAGCAGACCTTCAGAGGTCTGGTGGAGTCCATGTCTGTTTTGGCGAAAGGTTGACCCACACAATATTAGGCAGGTGATTTTAATGTCATGGCTGATCGGTATGTAGGATGATATTTAAACATAACAGACATAAAATATGTGTTTTATCTCTGTCCCGACTGTCAAAATCTGATTGAGAACCACGAGTCTTTCTCAGAGTGTACATATGATTGAATGACAACAATTGTGTGCCTGTGAGTGAGTGTGTCCAGTTGCACTCTGTGGGGATCTTTAATGAGATTTGTTTTGTGCCCAGTGTTCTCCATCTCTGTCTGTCTCTCTCTCTCTCTCCACTGCCTGGAAGCCATCCACTGGATGGCTTCCCGGAAGGGTGTTAAAGGCTATTTATGTCAGGCTGTGTGTGTCCGGCCCTTCGTCTGCGTCTCTGTGTTTGTTACAGATAGAGAAAACAAAAAGATGAGCTCCTGGTAATATGGAGGATGTTGTCTGTGGTCGCGCCTCCTGACCCAGCTGTTCTGTTGGCGTGGATGTGGAGGTGTAGCATTCCATGTGTATGTTTGTGTGTGTGTGTGTGTTTACAGTCAACATGAGGAGAAGGAGAAAGCACTGAAGGAACAGCTCTCTCACCTCACTGCCCTCCTTCCAACCCTCCAGGTACAGCAAAATAAAGATGTATTATGAATCAGAATCATCAGTAACAAAAATGTCGCTGCTGACACATTTCATCATCACGACTTCAAATAAGTTCTCGGATCTTCACTCAAGGAAAAGTCTGTCAAGATCCTTCTTTAGTTAAAGTACAAAATTAAGTATTACATATAAAAGGACTCATTCTGCAGTGAAATGTAACTTTAATTGATGACATCGAGTTGTATTTTACAGTTGAACCTGGTTTTAACTACTTTATCATTTAAAACCAGGTTCAACTTTCTACCGCTTTCAGTAATTTAGTCTTGTGTTGTCCAACCTGGACATTGAGCCCCTACAAAGGGTCACGATATTAATCTGAGAGGTTATGAGATGATTAAATTAAGTTCTGAGACACACATATCTGCTCTTTATTTTTTATAACCATTACTTTTTCATGAAATATTGGATAATTTAATCTCTTGGCGCCTTGTAGGGTGAATAATAACTTACTGTACTGTGGCCAAATAAAGATCACTCCCCATAAATACATATTTTGATCCAGCAGGTCTGGATTGTTATATGGATCTGCACCACAGTACACACACTCATAGTTATCAACACCATAAGTTTTTGTGATTTTTCTACATGACCATTTATGGTTTATTTCCTGAGAAATTAGCGAAAGTGTCTGAACAAAAAACAGAAGTTCTAAAACAAATTCTGGATCCACCCCTTTATCTATACATTTATCTGTACATTATATTCTATCAGATTATCATGTGTTTTTTATTTTATTTTTTCATGTAAAATCTTAATCTGAAAAGTATCTCCACCTGTCAGACAAATGTAAAAAGTACAATATTATCCATGAAATCTATTCAAGTATATATATAGAAATCTATAATATAGAATCATCAAGTTATCTTAAAATTGTACTTGACAAAAGGTTCTTTCCACTACGTCTTCATGTAACATATTCAAGCAATAAGCTATGACATGATGGTAATATCATACTGAGGTTAGTTTTGGGATGAATTGAATAATCTTTTGTGTGAATCTTCAGTCTGTAAGTGTCTCACATTCCATGCAGCCTGTTTGAACCTTTAATCTCTAATGTTTTTAGGTTCACCTCATCACCTGTTCATCGTTCCTCAGCTCAGCCAACAAGTTTGAGTTTTTGGACATGGGTTATGTAAGTACAGCCCAATAAACTATGAAATATCTTTTTATTATTATTGTTACGTGTCACGACAATTTATGAAAGTATGAATGTAGAGTTATGAGCGCTGCAATACATGCAAATATGCTTTAATAATAGTTAAAGTTAAAAAAGATGATTTAAGTGCAAACCACCCTGTGCTATGTTCACACATCCCACAGAACAAAGTTTATTCTGAGAAGTTAGGGTATTAGCTGAACTCAGTGGAGGCTGTCCATAATGTCTCAGCGAGCTGAAACAGGTCACTGAATCACACCCAGATGTTCTTGCTTACACAGCAACTAATGGAGAGGCTGAAGAGGATTGTGAAGCTCCCTTATCGACTGAGGCCAGTGCAGAGCAGCAAAGTGAGTAGCAGCAGAGCTGGGAAAGGTTACAGTCGGAATGTAATCAACTGCAGTGCACTGATGAGTTGTTTCACTTGTTCCCAATACTTTATCACACATTTTCACCCATGGCCCTAAAGCTCCAAAACAAATTTTCTTGTCAAAAACTTCATTTCAGTCCCTTCAAGTAAGAGCACTGTTCATCTATTCGTAAGGAGCAATACACATTAGTTAACGTCAATATGATGTAATGTGTCCTTTGGTCAAAACAATGAAGACTCACTCACCCTCATGTTGATGGGAAGTTGAGTAAAGTTTTTTTGATCCACAAAATATTTCTGGAACTTTTTAATGTTTCTTTTAAAACAGAAAATCCAACCAACAAACATAAGATGACTTACATACATACAGTTCATGAGGTGTGATCCAAGTCTGATCCAAATTTGAGACTTTTTACAACCTTCTTTAAACTCAAATCTTCACCGTAGCCTCTAAGCTAAAATGTTTTTATTTCTATGTTTTTATTTTCATTTGTTTGCTGTAGATAACAATGTCATAGATCTAATCAGAATATGTTCATAAGAGTAAACATGATGATAGGATTAAGACAGAAGTACTAATAGTATAGTTATATATGTTTTATACATGTGAGGTATATGTTTATGTATTATTTTGGTTTCTTTCTTTCTTTCTTTCTTTCTTTCATCAGATCAACACAGACTACAGAAGTGAGTTCGCTCATTGTCTGGAGCCCTTGCTGCTGCCCGATCAGCGATGCCCTCCTGCCACTGCTGGATGTACAAGTGTTTCAACAAGGTGGGATCATCTCCCTGCATGAATGTAATCACCAGACGATTTCTTAGCATTGCAATGCGCTTTCACTGCCTCATTATTGCCATGGCATCATTGGAATACTTCCAAGAAATCAGAACGTCTTGGCGGAAAATTTGACACTTCGCAGAAGGATCCAAACTCGAATTCCCCAAATGGTTTGCAAGTACAGATGGTGGATAGTGATGGTTGCAGTGAGAGGAATGGAGGCGCCATGCTGAGTCCCACTATGACAGTTATGCTGTCTGTCTTTAAGCTCTGTACATGGATATGTTTGCGTAACACACCTTGTTCCATGGGGGCTGGGAAGGAGGCTTTAGATAGCTGTGGCTTTCAAGGCCAAATAATGTGATGAGATGGATGAAAGAGTGTAGATAGATAGATAGATATATTTTTGTCTTGATGTTGTGTTTTACTTAGACAAGTTTTACACTAAATTTAGCTGGTCTTTGAATATTTGATTGCTGAACTTGACAAATTCCTCTCAGAATTACATTAAATCTCAAGTAGAGCAGGGCCTTATTTAAACACCTGTCATGACTACTCAGAACCAAGAGGTGTGTCCTTTTTTTGTGTTCCACGTACACACCCTCAACGATTTGTTTTTTCCACATCAGCGTCTCCCAACTGTCACAGGTCTTTAAGCCCACCCACTAATACCAACATACTGACAACTCTGCAAGATGCAAAGAGGGTGGGGACTGGTGGCCCTGCTGGCACTATTTTTATCAGAAATTCACAGAACTCTCCAGGATTTATCTGAACGTTGGCATGCAGGTGCGGTCGTGCCGCTTTGTTCCAGGCTGTTGATGTCATAGCATTAGCACGGGCGCGGTCATAAATTGGTGTGAGTGACAGGAGAACAGAGGCTGGGTGTGCAGAACATGACATGGACGTCAGAGGGAGAGAGGGCGACGTGTTTTAGACGGGTCCTGTGTTGCATCAACACGGGGGAGAAGTAAGAGCCTACCAGACCCCAGGTAAATTTATGCTTATTTTATTTCAAGTTATTGCAGTTTATTTATAGTGGCATGTGTGACAATGACTTAAGTTGCAGCGTGAACCTGCTTTAATAATAAATTTAGCTTTTGCAGTTGAATGTCTTGAATATTTATAGAGAAGGCTGGAGTGAGTGTGAGCTCAGAGGCACACTCGCAAACATTGGCTCTGTATTTATAGTCTTTGTTGAATTTATAGTGATCCCACTGATGCTGTAAGATGACGAGAAGTTGCTTGACTGCACTATTTTTTGAGTCTAGTTCTTCCTTCAAATCACAGGGGAAGTGATTTCAATAAAAGTAATTCAGAATAAAGCCCACATGGTGTAGCCTGTTACTCAGGGCGGCTGAATGTGTTGTTGTGTCTGATACTTCCCCACTGCTGTCTGAGAGCTCTCTCCCCACTAATGCAGAACACAGGCAGGGATCTATCATAATTCCACAGAGTAGAAGTGAACTTGTACAGCATGTTCTCTCATGCAACTGACACTGCTGCTTTTGTACCAGACATGTCTTGAATTGGACAACATTCGTGTGGTAACTGAGACGGCTGGCGTCACACCTAGATAATTGGAGAATGGCCTCAGGGTAGTTGCTGCTGATTCTGTGGAGGATGTTCACAGTGTTGCATTCGCTCACTTAACCAGACCTTAATGTCGACTTAGCCTTGGCGTTCTTGCAGAGGCCATTTTCTCTTCAATCCTCATGCCTATTTATAGGGATGTGTTAGATAACGAAGGAGTGGTCATTTGGGATTTGTTGGATAAAGGCATTGTAGCTAAAAAATGTTTTCAGACTCAAGACTACTTACAAAAATCAGTCGAGCTTGACCAAACCTTACATGTTGGGAATCATCACAAAACCTGTCCTACATATAGATGTACAGTAAATACAACCAGTTTTTAAAATAGACACTAGGCCAAAAAAATCATTGGTGTATTTTTAAACATTTAAACCATCCAACTTGTCAAAAAGTATGAAAATTCCTAGAAAACAGTCCCAACTGGGCACAATTTTATCTTTAAAATGATGTTTTATAAGAGACATTAAAACCACTAATCACATTCTTCAGTAACATCCTACACGCAACAGTTAACTAGTCAACATTAGTATCTGATGTTTTTTTTTATAAAGCAGAAGACATGACATTTCAGCAAAAATTATGTTTATATGTCATTTAAATGTGTCCTGTAACAGCCAAGCCTAGACTCAAAGGCTGCACAGTCACACTAATAATTCACATGCTCAGCGTAGCACTGCTTCGTGTCCAGTGAGACAGCACACTCTGACTTCTGCTTCTCGTTTTTGATGGGTTATTTAAATAAAATATTTGTTCTCCTCCGTCCAGCAGCACCTGTCCGCTGACTGAAAGTTCCCACCTGTGTTGTAAGTGACCCAAAGGTCAAAGGTGACCTGTACCAAATTACTGTCCTACACGTAGCTCTAGAAATAGCCCCTACAGATACATGAATTGAATCATAATAAATAGTTTAATTGACTAGCGAGGGGGTGTTGCACCCGATTTATCGAGTACTTCACCAATCGCGTGCACATCCCTACTCTCTATTTATAGAAAAAAGAAACTCGCAGAATTAAATGTCAACCAGGTCAAAGGCACTAAGCTTTATACAAAACCAAAAAGCTTAGTGCAAACATTTGGCCTCTTTGCTTGAGTGAAGCACTAAACTCCACTAAAGCTGCTCTGGGATCGGCAGGAGAAACTTCCAGACATCATTTCTATTGGCTGAGGAGCTCACTGCACAATACAATACAATACAATACAATACAATACAAGACAAGACAAGACAAGACAAGACAAGACAAGACAAGACAAGACAAAATTAAATGACTGTGAAAGAAAATCTCTTTTTAGATGATGTCTTTAATAGAAAATGTTCTGTATGTTCATTGAATACAAAGTTGTGAGTGGGTTGTAATAACAGAGGTTCTTAATATTCTAATATTGGACTTTAATACTTCTGTGGTATAAGAGACAGCTGTTAGCTAGACCTAATGTTTTATTGGTGGAAAATAATTTCATCAAGTACAATGACTCTATGAGTATGATTTTCTCCCCCTCACCTTAGGCACCAATCACCTCTCTCTATGTCTTGCCGCTCCCCATCTCTCAATGAGATGCCCCTGGGCTCTGTGTCCGGGCGAAGGCCCACATGTCACCGCAACATCTGCACCAAGGTCCTCCTGGCTGAGGGGACGGATACACCCTTTACAGAGCACTGCCGTAACTATGAGAACACCTACAGGGTGAGTGCTGCATGTGACCCATGATAGAGACTTACAGTCCTATCATGCTTTTACTCTGAATAACATTTAAACAAGACTTTACATAGTCCATCTGTGCTGTGGAAGGCTGCACAGCTAAATGCTAACATTCTCACAATGACAACGCCAACACGCTGATGTTCAACAGGCCTGATTACCATGTTCTTAAACACAACACAAACACAGCTGAGGCTGACGGGAACATTGTTAGTGCTTTAAGAATTTAGTCATAAATCCAATTATTGGACAAATTAAAATGTTAGCTTGATGGAAAGTTATTACACGTCATCCCGTGGGGATCATGAATGTCTACCAAGTATGGCAGTCTTAGGCGCTGACATGCCAGCCAAGACAAGTGCAGGTGAGAAAGTTAATTACACTTAAATGAGGATAATACCCTTACCATGCCCTGTTACTATGGGGTGATCATCAAAAAGCAAACATTCACATTAAGACTGAAGCTTTTTGTTAAATGGAAAAGAACTACTTCTATATTTTATGCATCTTTATGTCCATAGAGAACAGAGTTAAAGGAACAGTCCAACCCAAAATGAAAACTCAGTAATTATCCACTCACTCCCATGCCAATGGAAAGTTACTTGAAAGTTCTTTGTCCACAAAACATTTCTGGAGCTTCACAGCAAAACAGCGCTGCAGCATTCACCTAAACAACAAAGGAAGATGGGGACATAAATGGCTCCATACAGAGCATCCAGCAGAATCCAAGTATCTGGAACCCTTGAGATGCTAAATTGATTTGAGAAGACACTATTTAGACCCTTCCTTGGGTTGAAATCATCCCTGTAGCCTCTAAGATAAAAGCATGAGCATGCATCCCTTCTAAAGTGAGTGCACAAGCTTGGACACACGTACATGAGCCTCCAGACAAGATCGGCTTGGTGTGTGTGACAGTAAGCTTCCATGAAGCAGTTAAATGCTGAGATATGAAGAGATCGTGAGTTTTTTTTCTCTTTTTAAGCCATGCAAGCTGTATGAAGACATTTTATATATAAAGTCGGTTGGTTATTAGGTTTTAAAACAAGTCCCCATCTTTTTCAGTTGTTTTGCAGAATCCTGTAATGCTGTTTTGCAATAAAACTCTAGAAATGCTTTGCGGACTAAGAAACCATCAGCATGGTGGTGAGTTCATGGGTGAACTGTTCCTTTAAAACTGCTGCAGCGGTCTGATCCTCAAGGTAAAACAATGAAAAGTCAGCAGCATGATAGTATCTGTGGAAACCTCAGAGTGTCTAGTGGGAAGCCAGGTTTTCACACTCAGATGCACTTCACCTGGCACCTGTACACCCATCAAATCTCTGCAGTTTTAAAGACGCCGACACCACTCTTCATCTTCAGCGTCATGCCTTATGTGCTGTGTGTCTTTTTATAGACTTTCCAAACAGAGATTCAAAATCTGAAGGACCAGGTCCAGGAGCTGCACCGAGATCTGACCAAGCACCACTCCATCATCAACACAGATAAAATGGGAGAGATCCTGGACAGGTCGCAGCACATTGATGACCAGATCGCTGCCCAGTACTCCACAGTGGAAACTATGCGAGTCATGTTTGAAGAGGTGTGTCAAGTGATACCTTGGTGGTTCGACCTTTACTGTGTACCTGTCTCTGCCACATAGCTCTGACAAAACAATATTTAATCTGTTCTCAGCCAGAACCTCTAGCTGCATACCACCAAGCTAGTTTTCACATACTGTACTGTTATAAATTTAGACTACTAGGAATCCAAAGAGAGGGGAAAGAAATGTCAAGGTGTCCCATGAGTCCATGTGAGATTCTGTTTCATCACAATCAATATTTTCCTCACAGGTCTGGGATGAGACATTTCAGCGGGTCGCTAACGAGCAGGAGATCTATGAAGGTGAATTTTCTCTCTGAAACATTTATCTCTGTCACATTTTATCTTGTGTTGCTCTCATCATCCACTGCTATGAGGACAGTGGAGGGGGATAAAGGAAAAGCTCCGTCACGTTTCGTTTCCGGACCACAACTAAAAAAACATTTGATATATTATCATGAAACTTTGTACACACATCAATCGTAATATGAAGTGGTGTCCTATGTTATTCAGGGACTTATTTTTTCCGTTTCCATGGTTACAAGTCGCACTTGGGCTCATCCTGGTATTTTTTTTTTTTTTGTTGTTGTTTTTTTTCGGAGCAGATCTTAAATAATTCAACATTTTTCAGAACCTTCCACGTAAAACAGCCAAGTACTGAAGTGGTACCTTTTGCTATTAAGGGAATTTCATCATTTGCATTTGTTTCCATGGTTACATGTTGAAGTTAGTCTCATTGTGTGAGTGGGATTTGTCTCAGATGAAGGTTTCCAGGGCATAACTCAACTCAAACTTAACGTACACATCTCCCATGCACTGGAGAGGTGCCGATATTTTGGGAATTTCAAACATTCTATTTCTTTATTATTTTGAAACTTTAACTTTTTCTCATATATGCAATGAAGAGGGACAACCTATTGATTCCACATCACCAAGTCTTAAATCTTCAAAGTAATTTTCTGCAAAACAAAACTCTTTTGAAAAACATACCTGAGGCGGGGATATGAGTGTTTCATGCTTGTATTTTATGTTGACTTTCCATGATAATACTTGACTAAGCATAGTAATACTAAATACTAGTAAACATCTAAGCTACCTTCTGCCAGAGGGTCCAATCACATGAATCATAGCTGTGTATCCCTCAATCATTATCACTTCAGTAAAAGGCTTAAGTCTTTCTTCAATGCACCCGTGGCGGAGGATTTTTCACACTTGTGCTAACATGACTTTCTTCATTTACTGATTCCAGCCCAGCTTCATGACCTCATGCAGCTGAAGCAGGAGAACTCTTACCTGACCACCATCGCTAGACAAATCAGCCCCTACATCCTGTCCATCGCCAAAGTCAAAGAGAGACTGGAGCCCAGGTGTTGTTATCACACTATATATTCCCCTTATATACCCATGTTGCCATATTAGATGACCGATGAGAGTGATTGGAAGCTCTTCTTTCCTTCATAAAGATAAGATAGGATAAGATAAGACGAGATAAGATAAGATACATTGTAAAAAGTACTAAAGAATGGGAGTGTAGGAGTGTATGCATTAAAAAAAAAAGCCAACAGAAGAAAATGTTGTATAGCTTGCAAACAAAATTGTTACTACAGTTTCTTCCACTGAAATAATTATTTAGGTTATTTAGTTGAATCTTTTGCAGAGCTTCACCAATGTTAATGCAGCTTTTCCCCCACAATCCTCTGGCTAAACTAACTGAGAGTTAGAAAATAAAGGATAGGGCTTATTGGATTTTTTATTGTTAGCAAATCCCATAAACAGCCCAAAACCAACAGTGAATGTTTTTTTGTATTGTGTAGCTTCATTCTCTGTACCATAGGGCCTCATTGGTGCCCAAATCTGTTAAAACACATCAGTGAGACCCCATGGGTGACATATTCCTTATTAACATGAGCACAGTGGTTAATCTTATCTACTCAATTTCACATATACCTCTCTGCTGCAGTAAATAGATGAGAAGCAAATGCACTATTTATACCTGTGTTGGTAATGCATGCTAAAAACTACAGTTACACACTTTTTAAGAGATTCCTGAGCTGTTTTGTTTACAACATAGCTCTCTCTCTATATATATAAATATATCTATATTTGTGACTCATTTTTATCGTTTAACATCTTTAGTAGGAACATGGCTCTGAGCTGAGTGCCAAAGACATAGGAGAGAAGCTGGAAAGTACTGAGAGATCAGTTAACACATTTTTGGTTTAGCTATTTCTGTAGGACTTGTTAACAATAAGAAAAGTATTTGTCTTGTCCCTCAAAAGCACAGGAATTTGTAATATTTCAACATGTATTTTCTAGGTTTCAGGAGACTAAAGAGCACCCTGACGACCGCACAGGAACAATGGTGAAAATCTATGAAGACAGCACAATCATTAAAGACAGTCAAGAAAGGTATTGATCAATACAGTCCACAACTGTATGTATGTCCTCTATATGTCAAGGCTTATGTTGGTTGAATGCTGTGGCTTTAGAAACAAAGACCTTCAAGAAGGACCCCATAACATAAAAGATTTAGTTTGTAATCTGGCCGAAATTTCAAATATAGTCTGTTTTACAATTTATAAGATGTTTTAAGACTATAAAAAACCAGAGATACCCCATATATAGCAACACTAGTCTCCTGGGTGCCAGCTGGTGCACAGTAGAGCAAACAAATCCATATTCCACTTCACAACAGGATACGGTTGGCACAATTTTATTCACAGTTTACATTAAAAACAACAAGGAGCGAACTACATAGGCTGCTTGGACAGGACAAATCTGAACAAAACAACATGCAAAACGTGTGGTTTGGACCTTGTTCTTTAAATTGTGTAGTTCATAAAAATGTGCCAATAGTAATCTGGTGTCTGATAGATTATTGATTTATGTTTTTCAATTTCAGAACAACTTTGTTGCAGATTTAATTAGCAGAACCAAGAGTTTATTCGGAGTTTATGATAAAATATAAGATCTGGAGTTTTTGCTAGTAATTTATTATTTACTTCATCTGCCAACAGAGGTCTGTAGAGGTAGGTAAGTGTCAGTAAAAAAAAAAACTAACATATTTAGTTGACTAATATTCGTGAATATGTATGATTTAGTGTGGATCTCGTTTATTATATGGGGGAGTATTTTAGGGTTGTGATTAAATAATTAAATAATTTCATTATAAAAATAAATATAAATTTAATACAAGAAATTTATTAAACATTTATTAAAATAAATACATATTTTATAAGAATATTGCATTTTAATGCCAAATACCAAATAAATGCATTTTAATAAAATATAATAAAAATTGTTTCTGAAAGTGATATCTAGAAATTCAGAAATTTGTTTCAATAGTTAAAAATCATGATAATTTATTTAATTAAATAAAAGTTAATTGAGGCTGTATTCTCTGTCAAAATTAATCCAGTTTTTTTTAAATCTGAAAATATCAAATTATTAAGAAAATCTGCTTTGATATTAGATAATTATTCTGAAATCTAATTTATAATTATAAGTATACATTTGTGATAATTGTTGTTGTTTTTTCTTTTAAAAATGTATTGCAATTCAAATTTCTTCTATTTGATCTTTTTTCAGAGTCAATGATATTTCTAATTAACTTTTGTTGGAAGCTTTTGTTGCGTCTGGAAACTATTTCCTGATTGCTCCAGTTTACATGACAAAGCTGTTGGCGGAGCTAGGTGCTCTCTGATTTAAATATGTGTTCATGTGTTGTATTTTTGAGTGAAGCGCCTCATTTGTTTTGTCTTGGCAGTGACAACCAGACCTCTGTCACAGACCAAGACAGAGACAAGAATAACCGCCTGCTGATCCTCGACTCAGGCGAGAGTTCTGTCAGGAGCAGTATTCCGGGCAGGCAGAGAGTTCAAACGGAGACGTCCAGCCACAACGAGACGTCCAGCCACATCGAGACGTCCAGCCTCAACGAGACGTCCAGCCACAACGAGACGTCCAGCCACAACGAGACGTCCAGCCACAATGAGACGTCCAGCCACAACGACATGCCTTCATAAACACTAAGTCATTTGGTTTCTGTCCCTCTCTCCCCACCCTGCTCTTATGCAGCAATTCAACCTTCACAAGCAAGATGGTATGTGAAATCATCTGCAGTCCAGATACTGACAGCTCCCCGTTGCAGTGGGGAGCTGTCAGCAGCTCCTTGGATAGATAACTGTATGTGCAAACATGGAGGTCAAAGAAGTGGACAAGGACAGCCTCACAGTTCAGCATGGATGAAGATAATAACAGCATAAAGGAAAATATCTTTGCTTGATTGCCTTTTGTTGCCCTGTTTGTGCTGTGGCTGACAACATGATAAGAAACTAGATAAAAGATAAAAACTTATCGCTCTGCATTTCTTTTTCTTGTGTGTGGAATTGCTTTTTGCTGTATTCATTCTTTGCATAAAACATTTTTTTGTAAGCTGGAGGTCGATAAAGGATGACTGCCCATGTCCGATTCTCCAGATGATTGTTGAACCTGTGTCACAGCACTGATGAAAAACATCAAATTCAATGATGTGTGTGTCATTCTGGGTGTCAGCTCAGGTCACATTTTGATGTATGTCATGTGTAGCATCTCATGCATCAGTCTCCTCCAAACCGAGGCAGTCTTTTCCTCTCTGTAGTGAGGATTTTTCCCCCTGCAGTTTTCACATCTCCATGCAAAAAGGGGAAATTACCGAGGTGTGTGAATATAGCTGCCCTTGGCTTAACCTCAATCTTCCACTGCTTTTTGGACTCCACTCTCATCCCCAATATCCCAGCCAACCAGGCACTGCTTGTGGTTTGCCTCTTGACTTCATGCCAATGTCAGCAGCATGCTTTAAGGTGTTTGCCCTGCAGGAACTCAGCAGGTAACTTTCCTTCTCACTCACTTCCCAGCTCCTCCTTTTCCCCTATATATTCCCCTTAATTAATCATGTTGCTATTTTAAAAGATGCCATGTTGCCACTGTCAGAAAGTGGAATGTAACAGTATTTACCCTACTGCTGCAGATGCAGGGGCATCGAAAGGGGCTGCCATACATCACCAGAAAAAAAATGTAATCGGAAATGATTTCAGGAGATAGTGTTACTGACTCTAAATGCTTTTTTGAAGGACTTTTTGGCAAGAAAAACATTGAAAAGAGCTTAGTACACAGGAGCGATTCAAGGTGAAACCTGCCCGCCTGCTACCAACACAGAGACGAGCCCTATTCTCAGCACATGTAAGGATGGTAATGAGGACCGAGACTGATCGCTTCATCCCTCAAGATGAAGGTTAGTTACAATGCACAGTCAGAGTTAAAGTGGGTTTGTTCAGAAGCGACGCTTTACAGGAAATATTGGGGTCATTGTGGCCTAAAGAAACAGGCCTCCTCTGCAGAGGAGTCAGAGGTGCCGATTCATTAAAATACATCTGTGACAGCAGAGAAACAAATGGCTGTGCTTCTGCTCTGGTCCTGTACTCCCTCCCCGTGGTCATTCATCATCTGCACTCATCGAACTACAAAGTCTACGTTCACTGTTCATTATTCTTAGTCTCCACTGGGCCTCCTCACCTACTGCCAGAGGAGGAGGAGAAACCCAAAGGTAATTTCACCCCAAGAAAAAAGTGATTTTTTTCTCCTTTTTTTTTTAGAGGCATTCAAAACACATTTGAAGGTAAAGTTCATAAAGAGACCAATCTCAATTTGTTTAACAAACAAGACACCTTCACTTCACTCACTTTACAGCAGATGCCAGTGTAGACACACAGTGAGGATATGCTGCAGGAGGCACCCTGCCTGCAAGGCCTCTTTTTTTAAACTAAAGTATTCACCATACCATTGAAAAAAACATTACAGATAGAAGAGAAAGAGAAAGATAAAATGAAAGTTTAATGATCTCTGTGGGAAAATGGGTCACTGAAGAAATAAAAGAGTATGGCATAAGAAGAATACAATTAGAGCAAATAGAAGTGATTAAGAAGCCACAAATGGTTTTATAATGAGTGTGGAAAACATAGATTAGTTTTAATTGTGTTGCATACAGAGCTGATGTTACTGATTAAAGAAGGATTTATGGGTGAATATATTCTCAGGTTATTACATATTAAGTTTGTTTCTTTCCAATAAGAGGAGTATTAGAGGTGATTACTGAATGGACAAATAACAACTATTCATGGGTCACTGAAATCTGTATTTTTCTTTTACATTTTACAACCTTACTTTTGCAACCAATCTGTACATCAAACTATCCTCATATGTGGCAGGTTAATCATAATCCTGCTCCAGAAATTCTGTTAAGAGATAATCTGACATTTTGTTAATTGTGCTTATTTGATTCCTTGATGGTAGTTAATAAGTAGGAGGTTGACACCACTCCTGTGTCTGTAGTCAGAATTGAGCTACAGCTAATAAGCTTATGTTAACATAAATACATGAAACGGGAAAACGGCTAACCTATTTTTTTTTAAAGATATTTTATTAAATCCCACAGGGAGAAACTCTTTCACTGCATTTGATCCATCCCTGAGGAGCAGTGGGCTGCCATTACATTACAGCACGGGGAGCAAACTGGGGTTCAGTATCTTTACTTTACTTTACTTTACTACTTATTTCTGTCCAAAGGTAACACAATCCACCTACCAGCACCTCTAAAGCTCTCCAGTTGCCACGATAAATGGTTCCGGTTACATACACAGTATGGCTGTACATGGAGTGACATAATAATACAGTAACATTATAAGTATGATGTCAAATTGTGCATGTAGTGCGTTTACTGCAGTGTATGTGAGAAATGCCTGGATGTATAGATTAATAACAGTTTCTATGAGGCGTGAGCTTCCTGCACATAAGACCAGTGACTTACTGTATTATAATCATTGTAGGGAGAAATCAACTATGTAGATTTTGTTCATTGGCAGTTTTATAACCAGAATGGCCCTCACTAAAGCGAATACATCTGCCAAGGTTTAATTAAATCAAGCCTTATCTAAAATCAAACTCATCCCCCTATAATTATGATTTAAGGTTAGTGGATCTGTATCAGTCCAACATTGAAATCTGGTGGGTCTAAATTACATACACTCAAAAATACCAACCCCTTAAATATGCCTGATTCTTCATCATGATCCAGACATTATTCCCTGACAAATTACAGAAATTGTTGAAAATGGCCAATCTTGCAATGTTAAAGAAAAAAGAACAAAAAAGCATCCTGGATCTTCCATTTATTTGGATGTGCACCAAACTTTAATGGAGTCTGTCCTGGCCCAGGACCCATCCTCCCACCAAATTTCATGGAAATCCGTTCCAATAAACAGACACAGGTGATTTACATGAACTCCTTGGCTGGGGTACAAATCTGTGGCAAATCCAATGTTTGGTCCAACATTTCCAGAGTTGAGTAGCTCCATAACTAGCAGTGGGGGTAATTAACCAGCCGGTGATCACGTTACTTGACTGGCGTACAGACCCCTCTTGTCCCACGACTTCAGCAACATTTCTATCTACCGTATCTCTGTATTTATTCAGTTTATTTTACATTGATATTAACTTTGAGCTCTGCTTAATTAAAATTTACTAGATAACACACTTAGCCACCGACTCCTCCTCCTCCTCCTCCGGGCTCCTCTGACTTACATTCGCCTCCTCAGCTCAGCAGCATCCTCCCCTGCTTCTCCACAATATCCACTGGCAGTAGTTTTATCCGAATCGTTATTTTTAAATTTCATTCTTCTTTATACAGGGTGAGGAGAGGGGGACAGAAAAGACATCTAGACAGACTCTTTATTCAAGAAATCAAACATGAACCATCAACAATAGCCTTTACTATTACATAAGTCTATATCGTACTGACTATATACTCATCAGTTTGTATTGCATTCTCCCCAATGAATGAACGATTAAGAACCAGCAGACTGTACACACTGAAGTATACTCAAGCAGAACACCCACTCTACATTACATGAGTGTATGGATCACACCTTTACTGATATCCTAAATACATACATGTCCCAGCTGGTGTTGAAAAAAAAAATTGTTTATCACTAATCTAAATCAACATTTCCTCATCCATTTAATGTTACATTTTCAAATATTATTTTGAGGCAAATTAAAGAATGGTGAAGAGTATTGTTTGTTGAAAACACAGAGACAAATACATACGTACACGAGACAGAAATGTTGCCGCAGTCGTCTGACCAATTGCTTAGCCATAGCTACCTCTATACTCTCACTTACGATAAAACATTTATCGTAAGTGAATTTAGTGCTGAAATAGCATATGAAATGTTTAAAACAAGTGGTGCTTGAACTGTTTGCCTCATAGTTGCCATTGGACAGTGAGAAGAGAAGCATTGCATTCTGGGCTGCTTGAGTATGTGCTGTAAGATCACAACTCCTACACTACGACTCAGACATAGTTGGAAATCTGGTAAACATCTCTACATTTCTGACATACACAAACACAAATTATACACTTATTACGCCTTCTTAGTATCATTAGTATGTTAGTATGCCATCCTTCTGCCGCTAGCACTCTCTAAATTAGAATTAGAGTTAAATTAGAATTCTATTGACATTAATTTATGTCCCGTTCACAAACTTCCTCACTCTTGGACTCTCCCACAGGCGACCAGAGGAAACGCAAAGCTAGCTTCAATAAATGTACATATTCTGTGGAAATGATTAAAGTGCATAACAAAGGTCTGGTCTTTTTAGTTTTTTTTAGCTTAAGCCAGGCTTTCCAGTCTGTTCAGATTTGATCCCTGGAGACATCAAACATTTTTTTACAGTGTTTATTTTATTTCATTCTCACCATAATAAACCAATGATTGCCTCGTCTCACTGGTGAGGAATTTGTTGACCCCCTTCTGTGCTGACTGCTGTGGACTGGGGGGGGGTAACTGGAATCAATTTTGATGGTGTTATCACCGGTGACTGATGCACGAGGCCGTGTGAAGAGGTCAAAGGTTGAGAGAGCGCTCCCGGGTGACTCAAGATGCTTGAGGCGTAAAAATGTCATTCCTGAATCAATTCCACATATGTGGAATTCATGTGAGGGCGTCCGAGCAAGACTGTTTCTGTTTTTGTTGGTTGAGAGCAGCTGCGCTTTGAGATGCATTTGATAGAGAAACTGATACTCCATCATTTGTTTCACTGAGATCTTCCTATATTGTTTCTTCTCTTTGCCTCAAACTAGACTTGTGATTCAGAGCATGTCAGTATTCCGTGTCACTCACTGCCTCCATGCTGTATCATTGACCCAGCAGTCATAGCCACAGGCTTTCATTTGACCCCAGTAAAAGTTATACATTTTCATTCCTCCCAACCCCGCATGCCCGAAAAACATGCTATTTGTATTTTTCTTCATATTCATCCATTTCAAAATGGTTAAACATGCAAAGATATTTGAAGAGTCTGGGTTCATTCTGAAAGTTTACACTGAGCTTCAGTTTTCTGAGAAGGAATAAAGAAAGCAGAGAGGGCTGGTGAAAGAGTGAAACTATAATAGAAATGTGAAGAGTGTACAGTCCTGTCATAAAGTGTGACTTTTATTACGCTTATAATTTTCGGTTCCGTTGTTAGTGGTTCGGGGACAACATTTTATTGAGAATATGGTTTACAAATTTCAGCATCCTCACCACAAACTGACCTTTATGAGCTTCTTAAAGGTAAATATGACAGAGGTGTTGTCCTGGACTGCATTAGATTGCACATCTGTAGCACACAGTGCCCATTGATTGTAAAGGCTCCATAACACTGAGAACTTAAAAGGACTCAGAGTGCAAACTTCTGCCAAAGGCATAGTCATTAAAACTCGAGCAATCAGGAAATTGACTCCAGACCGGGACATAACTAAAGAACCGCTGTTCATGAGAGACGTATGAGTGTGTGGTGGCAGGGTTTGGTTTGTGCTCACAATCAGGGGAGAGAGTGTGTAGGTGCAGTTCAGGGGAGAGAGAGTTAATTATAACAGGTGTTATAACAGGTGTAACAGATTCTTGGGCCTGAGGAAGCCTGACAAACACACACAGAGCATTCTGAATGGAGTCTGCGTGAGCTTCTATGAGCAAAGCATCTTATCTGGGCTTAAAGCTGCAAAGCAATGTTTATGTTTGTTATGAGCTGCAAAGCGTCAGTGTAAGTTGCTGATTTATTAATAAAGACTGGTACTAAACATTATCTGTGGTAGCAGAAAACAACTAAAATAATGTTAAACTGAATTTTTTTTTCATAGAAAATAAGTATCCGTACAAAAAGTAGTAGCACAATTTGACATGAAATTTTGAAATCTTATTAAAAGTCTAAAATCCCAAATATAAAGTGTATATATATATATGTTTAAACATTTCTTAATATTTTTACTTCAAATAACAAAAAATAAGAAACATTTGGGGAGAACAGCGTTTTAAGCTTTAGAGCACATAAACACAAAAGTAATAAACTCTATATATTAGTCACTAAATGTGCTCGATTTTCTCTTTCATTTACACTTTTTTTCATTGAGCTTCATTTACTGAGACAACCTGTACAAATATGCCATTCTTGCATTGTTAACAGAAATGGAGAAAGAAAAAACCCCCCAAAAAACTATTAAATCTGGATCCCGATCTACCTAAAAACCTTATGAACTCTTCTTTGGCCCAAGAACCGTCTCCTCCACACAGTTTTTTGGAAACCTGTTAATAACATTGTGAGATATCGTGTACACAAACAGAAAAGCCGACACCATTCTGCCGGCAGGGGTAATAATGCTGTGTTTAATGAAAATGGTAAATTAAGATTATTTGATTATGGTATTGATATCTATGAAGTTTAAATTGATAATGAGGCAAAATGCTACAAGAGACATGCAGCAAAACCTGCAAAGTCTCTGTGTTGAATCTTTATTCACCTCATTCTCTTGTCATATGTGCAGTGGATTTTCATAGTTATGGATTTTCTCAGGAATAAACATAGATTTCAAAGAAAATCTATTGGCCAATATGATTTCAGAATATTGGTTTCTTGAACATGCTGTAAATAAGACCTTTTTTATTGTGTTGGAAGCATGCTGTCCTGAAGCACACAAACTCATTCTTTCACAGCCTCTCAGGGGATCATCACTAATGCAATGAAAGACCTGACAAATTGAGTTCCTTTTATTGGTGTGGACTGACGATGGCAGCGGGCGAGCGTGTCCTTGACTCGCAGGAATCGCAGGTGTTAGTCTGAGGATTTGTCAAACCTGCATACATGTAAGACTCAGGAGAGGCAGCCCAGCAGCTCCGTATTAATCAACAGCTTGATGGGCTGCAGGCCATACCCCCTCCCCCACCTCCTTTCTTCTCCCTCTCCACCTTCACCACGATCCTCTACCTCCATTTCTCCTCAACACAAATTATCCATTAACACAGGTTAGTCATTAATTAGCTCCCTGATGGTTCCATAAAGGGAAAGAGAGAAAGAAAGGAAGAAAGAAAGAAAGAAAGAAAGAAAGGAAGAAAGAAAGAACTGAGTATATAAATGATAAAAGAACAAGATGACATTTATTGTGAATATTAAGATTATCTCCTGACATGTATTAAGCTATTTATAAATACTCTGCTTGAACAATCATTTGTGTCAGCAAAAAAAGTGGAATTTCCACATCTATACTCCTCCTACCTCATCAAAGCTTCCAGAATATATGACTAAATCTTTAAATCAATCAAATTGATGATACTGATGACCTCCACCACAGAGGTCATGTTTTCATCCATGTCCCTTTGTTTGTTTGTTTATTTGTTGGTTTAACAGCAGAATTCTGCAAAATCCACTGAACAGATTTCCATGAAACTTGGTGGGATGGTGCTTGTCCAGAACATACCCCATTAAATTAAGGTGTGGATTTGGATGAGGGGGCGGATCTGTTGGGCGTGGAGGTGGAGGTACAGTATGTGCCCTAAAGAGTGCCATAGCAGGTTTTGTGCCAGATAAAATTTCCTATTGTAAAGTCCAGTTTAAAGGAAAAGTTCTCAGTGTGTGTGTGTGGCGTTACAAATCATTCCTGCCATTGAGCACAGAGAAAATGTTCACTTTGAGCAGCCGTATAGAGTCTTTGACTGACTTTGGGCGGGAGGCGGGGTTCACCCTGGACAAGTCACCAGTTCAACTAGTTTCTTTTGCAATCTGGGCAGTGTTTGATTCTTTCAGTTTTATACTGGCTGACCTTCAGTAAATTAAACAACCCCCCCAGTGTTAATCCAAATTATTATTATTATATTCTGGTTGATTTAGCATGAGATGTTCCAGATGTTGGCATATATCTTTGTTTCTTATTACATTTCTTAGTATCAGTTGGATAATTCAGGACTTGATCAATTACGTCTGTGTTTGTTTGTAACTGGGACTATAGACTATAGCACCAAATTATATGATGCAATTATAGGGAGAGTAAAAATTAGAGTGCTCATGGAAAACTATCCATTAAGTCATGTATTTTTCTTTAGACTTTGATTTCATGCTCAGGTGATCAGCTGTGCTCCTGTTTGGGTTTGAAACATAAAAGGACAAACAACCATTCACATGTTTGAGAAATTTAGACTCACCAGTGACTGAACCTTCATGGCTTTGGACTGTGGGAGGAAGCCACAGCACCCAGAGGGAGCCCACACCAAAACAGGGATCACATGCAGGACTGGATTCCCACCAAGTTCACCTGTGTCTAGTTTACCTTCCTTCCCTTGAATATATGTAAATGTGTTGTGTCCTCATTCAGTGCCAGTGCGACGTTGTGAGCTCGTGTTTAGCAGCCCAGCCGTATTATTTCTAGTGAGCATCACCTTGTCTCTCCCTGCAGCCCTTCGGATTAGTTTTTTACTGACTGCTCTCCTGTGTGCTGCAACTGTTTTTGTGTGTTTTTTTCCACTTATCTAAACTACAATGCAAACTTATTTTTTACCAAAAATAACATTAATATGCATCCTCTCTACAATGAATTATTACTACAGTCTCATCATAACTGTTTTTCTCACTTTTTGACAGCCCTCTCTGGAGAACGACCGTCCCGTTGTCGTTCTCACAAACAATGGATGTGATTTTTTTATGTGGCTACTTGTTGTTGGTGTCTCTAGTGTTTTTGCTCCGGATGGACAGACATCTAAATGTGGTGTTTATTACTCATACATTTTTTTGGGATGTCTTCTGATGTATCAAACATGCAGCTGTTGTGGTACATGGGAATGTTGTGTCTGTTTATGCATGTGGAAATGTGCACCAGATTGCTGCTGTTGCTGCAGCAGTAATAGGATTCCCTTTAATGCTTTCTTAAGAGGACTCTTCTGTATTGTACAAACAAGGTTCTTTCCTCAAGGGCTCGTGGCTCCACAGCACACACACTCGAGGATAATAGACCATTATAGCTAAGCAGAGTTACTGCTTCTTGCACCAAGGACAGAAATCTTGTTGATAGCTTCATTTTCTGTGTGTACTTCTCCATTGTTTGTGTATTTTATGTAGTTCAGTTGCTTTTACATTCCAGGTGCATCCAGCATTAACTCTATTGTAGTCATATTTCTAATGCAACAGGAAGCAGATAGAAAATATTTCACTTTCATGTTGCTTTTTTATATTTTTAACATTTCTGTGTCATTTTAAATTAGATAGCATATTGTGGTGTTGAGCTGGGGCTCGACTGAAGGTAGCATGGCTCTGAGAATATGCACAGAAGAAAAATGGGTGAGTGCAAGACAAGGAATGTTATCTGGTTGAATAAATACAGTAAAGCAGGGCAATGAGGGGATCTCTGAGATGAGCAGGAGGAGAGTAAACAGAGGTGTGACATAAAAGCATTAGAGAATGAGGAATAATGTAAAAACATGCAAAGTTGGTTTCAAAATGCTTCACACTGCTTTGTATGCAGATGATGTAAATGCAAATTATCTTATGAAATGTTCTACATCATTGCTCTTTATTTAAAAAAAACAAAAGAATTATTTCAAATTAGAGGTAACCTTGAAATGAAAAAGCCTGAAAACGCAAACACATACAAATACACACAGTGATAAAAAAGACATTTGGGAAATTGAGGAGAAAAGCTGGAGGTCATACAGTACCTCCTCCATGGCTGAACAATCCAGCATGTCTGTTTAGCGAGCCTGACCCATGCCCCACTCCTCCACAGAGTCTAATGGAAATTGGTTTGATTGTGTTTGTGAAATGAAGTAAAATGTTGACAAAAACCCTATTAGAAAATAAATTTACAAACAAACCAATGAATAAAAATAAATGGACACGGGTTAAAACCTAACCTCCTCAGCAGAAGTGATACACAGACTGCAGGCTTTAATGAAAGCATTCAGCCAACATTTTGTTTTTAAATCTTAATTCAATTACAGGTTTCCGTAGTATTAACAGTAATGAATGGTTAAGGAACCCTCCTCCCCCCTATCTACAGTGTTCCTGGTGCAAAAATGCCTTTAAGTACTTCTTTAATATGAGCGGAATCACAAAAAACAAACAAAAATGTTCTTGCCTAAGTGCAGGTGCCTTTAAAGGTGCAACAACCTGCCGTAGCAAAGCCTGACTTCTTGTACATGGTGGTGCTTTTCTGCCAGGTTAGCACACAGAGCTATAAATGGGTATCATTGCAGTGATGAAATAAAATCTTCCTATAGGCTAACAGGGTGGGGAGCTAGCAATCATATGGTTTGATTACAAAATCTAACGTGTCAGTAAATCATAGTATCTTATGATAAAAGATTCAAATCTTATGACACGTGACTCAAAGCCCCTCCAGCAGAAGAGAAGTGACTCTAAGAAGAAATACAAATGATGCAATCACTCAGTAAGATCAACTCTGCAGCCACGCTCTAACCGCAGTGACCATTTCCTAATTTGCACACAAAAACTGAGAGTACACTTTATTCAGTATTCAATGAAGGATGTGCGACAAAACATACTGTCCACTGAAGACAGTGAAGGGTTAAAACCATTCAATATCTGTGGTGTTAAAAACGACTACTACTACTTCAACACTGTAAGACATTATTCTAACAGATCAACAGCTGTCAGAGGCGACACAGTATGTGGTCTGTCTGTTATTGAAACAAGGCTTACATTACAAAAATTCAATTTGGCCATCGTGACTTCACTTCAGTCGAAGATTTTCACAGCTCTTACAGGTTGGAATAAGTTCAAGAAGGCACAAGGTAGCTTCTGAGGCATATGACACTGAACATTAATTTTAGTCTTAAAAACTGTCCTGTGCTTTTAGCATTGCTATAGTAATTGGAAAGAAATGACATATTTCAGACAAGATGAATATAATGACTTACAAATGTGCCACATTCGTAAAAATGACAGTAAACTGACAAAAGTGCAGCAGACACAACAGCCTCATTCAACACCTCTGTGTTAAAATAGCTGGTGCTAACTACAGTGACACAGCGTGGGGGTGGTAGGGCAGCATTTCCTCTATTTATTCAGCAGTGATGTGGCAGCTCAGCAAAAATCATTACAACCTTTGAAGGAAAAATGAAATGAGTTAATTGTTTTGTTTCCAGTGCTGCAATCTGCAATAGACTAGCTGTGCACAACACAAGGGCCGATGTGGTGTTGCCGTTAAAAAACTTGCACTAAGCTCCAAACTGCTGCATAAAAAAAACCCACTGCATTGTTCACTGCCTGCTTCTCTCAGTATGTGCGGGCTCCTGGTTTGCTGTCCTGGGCCTGGTTGAAGGGGTTCGCTGGGCTGGCATCCTGCTGGTCAATGGACTGGTACGCATCTCTGTTTCGTGAAACCGAGGGGAAACCTGCAGAAACAAGCCAAAAAATCTTCATAACACACACTGAGCCCCTGCTGTGCAAATGTATTATTCATAATCGCATCTGAAACACTGCCATTAATAAAGGATGCTGCTGCACTATACATATTAAAACTGATTTCAGAAGAAAAGAAGCTTCTACACAACAACTTTTCTGGGTTTTTAAATGTTCACACTCAGATTTGGCAGATTTGTTATCTTGACTTGAGCATCTGGCCTCCTCTAAATGCAGATTATACAATGCCTGTGAAAACATGCAGTAATGCATACATTACCTATCACGGATGCTGGCTTGAGAAAACAGCAAATAAAATTGAAAAAAGCTTGTTGAGTCTTCCATGTGATTACTCTTGTATCCACTGCTCTGACTGTCCAGCCTTTTTTTTGTTCCCCAGCATTCATTCAGCATTTACTTATACTACTGTTGTAGCCTATAGTATTTAAATGTATACTGAGCAACAGTAAAAATGCATAATTTTGTAGGATTTCATGCAGTCCTGTTCATATTAAATATCAAAGGCAAATTATGGTTCACATAGCTTTATTCACACTTTAACGGTACAGAAAAATCAGTTCAGTCAGGACCACTTTAGTCCAAAATAAGATTTATTAACATTAGATTTATGATTATAAGTTTACGACAGTTCGATCAGGACCACTTCTGTTACTATAAAGTTTTTTTGCCATTAACTTATATTTGGCGGTATGGTTCTGTTCTGGGACCTCTCTTCCCTTCCACGTGCATACATGGAAGCCCGGAGCAGGAAGAGCACACCTTCCTGTCCTTCCATGAGCCATCATCGCAGAGACCCCCATTCAGAACAGAACGATCATCATGACAACCAAAGACGTGATTAAGTCAGACACAACATGAAAAGGAGGAGTTGGGGTGGAGGCGGGCTGCAAAGCAGCATGCAGAGGAAGCAGCAGAGGTAGGCAGGCTAATGCAGCTTAAATAACTTTTATTAAATTTGACAATTGGATGCGTAGAAGGGAATCAGCTGGGCTGTCAGCTGATAGTGGGCTGGCTTAGAGATTAGCTCCTGTCAGCTGATGTAGCTGAGAATGACAGCTGGGCTTGACTTCCGTGGCCTGCCTGAACAAACGTTATGCGTTAATTAGTGGTTGTTGTCTTAGTGTTTACAAGTCAGAAAGTGTGGATGGTGAGACAGAGAACACCACCTGTGTGATCATCTCCAGCATTTATCAGTGTCACATCTCCTTTGCATGGAATTGATAAAACGGTTAATCTGGACTTGCAGGACGACATGCCATTCTTCCTGCAGTGCTGTGACAAGTTGTTCATGTGTTGCTGGAGCAGGATCTCTCTCCGTCTCACCAGTGATCCAGAACATCCCACAGATGCTCTATTGGGTTGAGATCTGGTGAATATGCTGGCCAAGAAAGGACAGCGACATTGTTCTGGTCCAGGTAGGCTACTCCTGACAGACATGAGCCACATGTGGTCTGACATTGTCATGCATGAAGGTGATGCCTCATTGCTGTATCCTGGGAATGACATGTGGACCTAGGACCATATCTCGGTAACGGATAGCTGTCAGTGTACCGTGGACGTGGACCAGGTCCAGTAGCAATGGCTCCCCACATCATAACACCGCCACCAAAACGGTCCATTTCCTGGATGTATGCTGCAGTATAATGTTCCCCATGATGACGATACAAACGCCTACGACCATTAGCTCTGTGCAAGTTAAATCTGGACTTGTCACTAAATGTGATCTCTGTCCACTGTGGAATGAGCCATAACATCTGTAGCATCTGTGCCACATGTCTGCAGAGTTCTGACCATCAGCATCATCAGCATCCCAACTGCCTGGTCACGTAAGTTTTATGGAAGCCGTGACATCATCAGTTGTTTCAGTAGGACATTAATTAGACCCGGGATTTATTGCCATGGCCAGGTCTTTTCAATCATGCACAAAAAACACTATCACACTATCATTAACTATAAAACTATAAAATGCACTGATGACTGTTACGGCTATGTTATGACTAATGGATGGTTATTAATGATTTAACATGTTTTGGTTAAAACTTATTTCTATGAATCACATTTTGTTTGTTTCAATAGATTAGGACCAGTGAAAAGAAAATATTGGGTTCTTAAAAATATGCGTTTTTAAAGTTGCTCAGTATATTATTTTATTCAAAGTAACTTACAATATGTGACATTTAAAAGAGGACTAAACAAATATGATACAAAGTGTCAATATTTTAGGTTCACTTTTTTAAGTCATCAAAAATGTATCTTCAAACGTAGTCAAAACACACACACACAAAATAATAATGCACATTCAAAAATACTGTCAAAATCTGGTTAAAACTGAGGTCCTGCCTCATACTAGGAACATAGCAAATCATACTTTAAAATACTGGAGTGGCCAATCAGATTTCATGGATGGCCACCCCAAGCCTCTCCTTCTGGACACACCCCTGTTAACTGCTAGGACCTGGCTAAGTGATGGTGATTTGTACACAGGAACAGAGCACCATCAGTGATCTGAGAATGAATCTGACATGATCTCATACAGTATAAGCCAGGTCCCTCATACTCTTTATGTCCCAGAGTCCTATTACTGTGCGCAAACATGCACATATCAACGGTCAGCAAACAATCTCCCTCATTGCAGTTGATTTGTGTGAACCGTGGTGTTTATTATTTCATTTTTAAAAGCATAAATAACATTAATATAAAAAAATGGCATCATATTGCTGAACAGACCTTCAATAACCCGTCTAACTCTGCATTTCAAACAGGTCACATTCTTCATCTATTATTAGTCAACATTATCTTGACTTTAATTAGGTTAATTTGAGAATGTGCACCATCATGCAGCTCCGCTTTAAATGTAAGCAAACAGAAAACACAAACCCAAATGAAGCATCTGGAGAATAAAAATATGAATAATGCATATTTACAGAATCATATAATACAACAGACATGAATACAAACATGCTCGACTGACAAACACAAGTATTCAGGTAGGTATAGGAGAGTACTATGGGCTGATGGAGTTAGGACGATAAAGACAGATGAACAGCTAAATTAATATGACTTAAATTGGGAGAGAAATAACAAGAAAAGGAAAATTCAGTGTCTTTTTTCTCTTGCTGGATGATTTGTAATCTTACTTCCTATGTGGGGGAGGATGGAAGAAGATGACTGGAGAAGAGAAATGGTGAAAAGGAAGAAGCCAGGAATCAATAGCGACGACCAATAAATGCACTGTCAGCACTATCCGTAGTGCATCGACTGTCCACTGAGGTCTCTAAGTCTGAGAGGTCAAAGATCAGCGGTGGATAGAAGATGAGAAGAAAAGGAAACAGGACAAATCAAATCATAACAGAAATACACACAAAACATTTCACACAGTGTAGCAAACAGCAAAACATACCGCAAAGTTAGAAATGATGGCGGGAAAGAAAGAACAGGGGAATTCAGGTTTCACCAAATTCATGCACATCAGGAGCATGCATTAATTAACTGTGTCATCACAAGACAGGAGAGAACGTTCAGGGAAAATGCACGCAAGGCATTGCTAAGCCCCGCCCCTTACTTAGTAAGCCCTTCTATCTTCAGATTGTAGCACAGGTCACAGCAGCCCTGTCTCAATTCAGGGGCTGAATCCTTCAAAGGACGCAGTCTAGATCGCTACAGCACTGTTACATGAGGCGGTCTGCACTACAGAGGATTTCACCTGTTCTTCCTGTCCTTTTACCCTAGCATCACGAAACAGGGCTCCTGTGAATTAGCATCTGGAGTTGATTAGCTGATGAGTGGTTAAAGTTGTATTAATAGCAGTTGTAGTAGTAAAATGTGTTGTAATTAATTAATTAATAGTAATAAATATAATAATATAAATAATAATAAATTAATAGTAGAGTAATAATAAATTAATAGCAGAAGCAGTAGTAATACTAACAAATGTGCTGCTGAGGGGCGTCCATATTTGCCGTAGCACCACAAAAAAACTAAACATCACTGGTGCGCAAAGAATCTTGGGATAGGGTGGGCTGCAAAGGATCCAATGCATGCATAATGCACCGGAAAAGACGGACACATTTTTGGCTGAAGGAGCCTTCGAAATGGGACGCGCCACTGTGACACATTTGACCGTCAAATACAGCCGCCCCTGAATTGAGACACAGCAAATATTTTTTTCCCCAGCATGGCCTGACCTGACCTACTCGACCTGTGACTGTTTTACCCTGATATTCTCACCTTAACCTGAGCCATCATGTCTAAATCCAACCAATCCAAACAAAGATGGCAACAAGTAGGGAGAGGAAGAGTAGGAAGATTCATGATAGAAAATCGACAGACACTGCTTAAATGTGAATGATTTTGTTTATGTGTCTTTCAAATCATCGACCTGACTCTCAGCTACAGCATCCAAGCTAATTAACATTAACTCTGAAATTTCATTAATTCAGACTGACTTTTGTCTCCAGCTGACATTTGTCAAAATGAAAAAACACAAAGTGTCTAAATTATGCATATAATAAATACAGTATGTGATCACTAAGCCAGTGGCATGTAATGTTTGGTATTGTAAGGTAGCCCCAGCTAATTACAGTTGGATATGATGGAATATTTAAGCTTGTTATTTTGTTCAAACACTATTTTTGATGCTTACTATCAAAAACAGGACAGGATTAATTTATTATTATTATTATTATAAATTATTTTTTTTCCTTTTGTATCAAGCAGCAAACAGTTGAAGGAGGTTGCCTTACTTGACATTGCGTGTCCTTCAATATGACTCCTGCACATGGAAGTAATGTATTGCAGATGATGAAACAATATGTTGTTCAGCTGAAGAGGGAAAATATAATTAAAAAATTCCAAAAAATGTGGGCGTTATGTAAAATGTCAAAAACGGAATGCAATGGTTTGAAGTTTCTTTTTCCTCAGCTTTACTGTTTTTTTTAAAATAAAATGGTAAATGGACTGTACTTATATAACACCTTTCTAGTCTGACTGACCACTCAAAGCTTTACAACACAAGCCAGCATTCACCCATTCACACCAACATTCACACAGTGGTGGCATTGGTCCCATGCAAAGCACCACCTGCTCATTAGGAGCAGTAACCATTCACACAAACATGCACACACTAATGGAACAACCACTGGGCGCAATTTGGGGTTCAGTATCTTGCCCAAGGACACTTTGACATGTAGGCTGCAGGGGCTGGGGATCGAACCACCGACCTTCTGATAAGTAGACGACTGCTCTACCACTGAGCTACAGCCCATTGTGTTCACCTTTTCTTTTAACAACACTCAGTAAGAGCTTGAGAAGAGAGAGGACAGAACTGAACTGTCGAAGTTGAATTGAATTGATGTGAATTCTGTCCCATTCTTGTTTGATATACGACTTCAGTTGATCAACAGTCTGAGGTCTCCATTGTCGTATTTGGCTCTTCATAATGTACCACACATTTTGAATGGGGGACAGGTCTGGACTGTAGGCAGGCCAGTCTCAATCATGATACCATCACCTGTTACCAATGATCCTATCAGGTGTTTTAGATCATTCCACAATGCACTAAAGCATAAAATTCAGATTAAAGATATAATTACAAAAAACAATGCAGTTCATGAGGTACAACTCTATTGTCTTTATATTGTTTTTAATTGAATTGAATGCCGGAAAGGATTAGTACATTATCACATTCTGTTTTGTTCATGTTTTACAGAGCAGCTGCTTTTGGAATCTGGGTTGTACAAACTTGTACTAAGATCACCTGTAACCCTTAAAATAATGCAACTAACTGATGAACAAGCTTAGTGGTAAATATGACTACTGTAGATATCAAGCTAGTACAATATGCTAACTATAGCATATCATATATACCTATATAACTATAGCTATATTGAAATTTAAAACCTACTGTAGTGACTCTGTGACAACAACCTCATGCATACTGCTTCAGCATGCAGTGAAATCCAAAGCCTGACGCACTCACAGTCGACAAGGTTCATGAGACACGTTTGGCAAACTGTCAATGTATTGTTAAATGTTTAATCACTCAGTCTCACAGGCTTTATTGTATTAAGCCATGCAAAAATTAAACTAAATATAGACAGCCCGGAATGATTCAAACCTGCATAAGAGAGCCACCAATCAAATCCAGTGTGCTCCCTGTATGCTTGAATCAACAGCTCACTCTCATGCACCTGATTGCCTGGTTCTCAGAGTGCTTGGTACAGCAGGGAACCATGTTAATGCCAGCTTTGTAATCAGACTGCAATTAAAATGCACGCTGTCTGTAACTGACATTAACTACATTCATCAGTCACGACGCAGCCAATCACAGTCTGATGGATGTCCCTGCTGTGTGTATGTAGCATTGAGGCAGAATCACAGAGAGACCAGCTTCTTCAATATTCAATGATCCTCCAGTCGAAACAGGAGATAGATTTTCTCAAATGTCAGTCGCAATGTCTGAGAAATTTCAGAACTTTTCCAATGTGTAGTGTAATGAATTGCATGATGGTGATATTACAGTTACAATAGTCCCAGTAATGATCCTCCTCTTTTTGCCACTTTGTCACTTTACTCTTCTTTTAAGAGGCGGAACAAGAAGAATAACATTTTTCAGAATTTAAAGGTATACTCCCACTCAGTATTTTCCTGCTCAAGGTGTGTGAAGAATTTTTAAAGTAACCACGATATTTTTATTCAGTAGGACGAATGCTATTCTACAGCCTGATATAACGGTCATATTTTTAGCACAGCGGGATACAGAGAACAATTCTGATTTTAAGCCAGTGAAGGGCGAAAAATACGAAGTAAACAATGTGCCGTTTTGAAATTCGGGAATGGCACGCTCCCAAATGTCTTCCTCAAGGGCTTCCCCAGATTTCCAGGCCACGTAAGGCCCCACGCTATTGCACAGCAGTTTTAAATCTGCGAGAACATGGAGAACATGGAAGTGTGGATGACCTTTTATAACAGAAAAGGCATCGAGTATCTGAACAAAAGAAACGGAGAGCAAAACTGGTAAATACTGGAGAGCAGAAGGATCGATGAGAGCTACTGAAATCTAAATCTGGACACACGGCTGGCTTGCACACACGCATAAGCAACGGGAAGCTGCAGGGATACGGCTGACAGGTAGGAAATCCAAAACAAATACACCCACAGAATTCCTTTCGTTTGCCATGTTTTCGTTTGAATTGTGCATTGAAACTTGACCAAATAATAAAATTATATTTATTAATTGATATGCTGCATTTTGGGTGGAATGCATTTTGTACGCCTAGGCTGTTAGTGGAGTGGGAGTATAGCTTTAAGAGTCCAGCAGACGTCACAGCTCAGTGAGATTTCTGTTGGGAAAGCTCTCAGCAGTGAGAGTATGAGTCAAATAATCAATGGCCACACACGGTTAATCACAGAACACATGTTTAGTATCTCCTGAGCAGTCAATGGAAGAAGTGTACTTCTCATTTGTTTGCTCACATGAAGAGAGGTTTACTGATCACAAAATGTAAAGCAGACAGAATCAGTAACATATGAATCACTTCTGAAAACATATCTTGAAAACAAAAAAAACTGTCTTTAACTCTAGCAAATGGTTTTATTGGCAACATTTGTCACCTGTTCTAACTGTGCAAAGCACTTAATAACTCCAAAACAAAATGTATTATTATTTATCATTAAATCTGTTTTCTGCAGAAAAACAGGCTCCATCTCTATTTCTTTCACATCAACCCTGAGCTATTTTTCTACCATGGGAGATTACTAGTTCTTCAGCCTGCACATGCTTAATATGTTCCTCCATGCAGTATGAATCAGTAGCCACTGAACACAGATTTAATAAACAACTCATGGAGAAATGATTTCCTTACTTGTAACTAATTTGTTTTGCTGAGGAATCATCTGTCAGTGGTTTAGCACGGATTCTTCCCAGTTTGTGCTGCTCCTAGCAGGCCTTTCATGAGAAACAGCATAAAACAACACAGGGAGGCTCCCAAAGCACCTCTGGACACATGCACCACACTGTACCTCCAGCTATAGTCACACTCAGGCCTGTGGAGATTATGTGGGCAGTAGAGAAAACCTCATATAACCTTATTTTGTTATGTGATGAGTTATATGAACTGTGGCGTCTGCTGTAAATTCCAGTATGCTGGTGTTTGGAAGTGTTAAAATCCGTGTTGATGTCTTAAGCATCATAATGATGATCACTTCCTCAAAAGTCTGCCGACTCTTTGCTTACTGTGTTAAAGTCATCTTGAAGCACTTACCAATGTTAAAGTTGTAGTCTCCTCCACGTTCGCGGTACATTTGGTAGACAAAGAAGCAGGACACAGGTTTGAGCAGCAGGCTGAGGATGGCCATCCCTACGCTGAAACGAAACAAGTCCCCTCCACCTTGTAAGCTACTCAGCGGGTAATAGATCCCAAAGTGGATGATGTCGGTCAGTATCGTCACGGCCATCCCCATTAGAAACTACAGGAAAAGAGCAAATGAGAGTTTTAATGGGCACAGATGGCGTGTCGGGCTTCAGGAGTTAATCTATGCGTCAGAATGGAAAGAGCTTTTGATGCATCACATCCCTCTTATTATGGCACAGGGAAATATTCATTACACATACTGTGTGTGGGACTGAAAAAAGAGCTTTGTGAGGGGAAATGAGATCAAAATCTGAGTGGTGCCACGAGGTCAGAATGAAAGATGCAAGCGCAGACGACAATGAGAAAACACAGAATTTAGTAGCTTCTCTGTATGAACTCAGTCAGATCCATATTTCGAGATGTGAAATAACCCCCAAGGGGCCATAAAAGAAATAGTGGAAGTTAAATACATGATGTGTTGATAGTAAATACATTCAAGTCCATTTAGACACTCATAAGGAAGCAAGACTTTCTCACTTACTCACCTACAGTATAGATCTTGCACAATTGAGAGAACGAATTCGAAGATGCATCATGAATTGTGCATTAATTACTTTTTCAACTTTCCTAATGGATCCTGCTGTGACTAACTATGACACTGAGGTCTGAGGGCCTTTTTTCAATTTTGTTTGTCTATGTAAATTCACATTTAAGATACTGTACATACTGCATCATACCATAAAGCAGCATGTTTTATATCAAATCTATCCAATAGCACAATCTCAGCCTTCCATTAAATGAGGCTACTGTTTGTTTGCCCGGCTACGTTTGTACTGTGTAAAAAGATCATTTAACCCCAAAATTAAAAGTTGAATTCTAGTTATTGAAATTCTTCAAATCTCTTGTGAAAACACATCTTTAGTCCGGTGGACAAATTGTTTTGATGTTTGAAATGGGTTCACCATAGGCTCACAGAAGCAGTGGAATATTTGAATAAAACAGTAGATAAATTATAATAATTGTCTTAAATGACAAATTCATCCATCGCACAAAAACCTGTCCAGTTCTTGACTCTCTTAAGTAATGTTGATTTGCTACTATTGGATGACTGAGGAACCATTAAACCACTCAGTTCCCATCAATCCCCCAAGATTAAAGACATGTTACTGGATGGTTCTAAAAGAAATCCAGTAATCCCAGTATCTTAAAAAAATCTTTAACACAGGGCAGATTTAAAGAAACCCTTCAGACAAGAATTCAAACTTTCGGTGTGCAACAGTAATTTAATACTATAAGTAAACACTGTTTGTTTTCATGTGACAGTTTCCATCTATTCCCACTAAAACAGAAAAACATCCATTCATTAGAAAGTTTAACTCTGTTTACGGAAACACCGTCTGCTTTGTTGATCTCACTGGATTATATTTGTTTAGGTATAGACTCCAGAGAGAAAGAGAGATCGACTGCTGGGTGAGCTAGATTGAATTTTAACAAGAGAGAGAGGAGCATACGGTGCTGTCAATTCATAAACATGCATGGGATTGTTGTAAGAGAGTCTATAGGATTTGCAGACAATATAAGGACTTTCCAATCCAGCGCTGCTTCTCTACCCATCTTGTCTACGTTGTTTCAAGGTTATTCCAGTCTCAATAGGAGAAGCATTAGCAGCTCATTCTAACCACTGATACACTCTACAGTGTACTGGGAACGACCCCGTTTTAAACTCCAACGCTGACTCCAGCTCTGTGTGCAGAGTGAAACCAACCTCATCTTCCACTCATCCCATAAACCACAAGCATGGTAGCCTTGCAGAAGCCCATTTACTGTGTCCTCTGCCATTTGATTCACATCTTAATCAATTAATTAAACTCTCCGGTGTTAGACACAGACATAATGTGGTGGACATACAATGGTGGTGCGCTAAAGCGCTTCTTGTTCTAATATATGATGCGCATCGTTTATTTTTGACTGCGCATGTTCACCTGCGCACCATTTATGTGCACCCCTGGTTATAGAGTCAAATTGTGCAGAAACATAATTCTGCGCCGTGAAGCTTAAACATCACATTGTAGGAACAAGAGGAGAAACATATTTTTGAGACAGGGGACTTGAATGCAGCAGAGCTCAGTACTTCTGCTGACCCATCAGCTCAGGATGGCTTCTTTGGACAAATGAAACTCCCTCCCTGTTGTACAATGACAACAGCTTACTGCGCTCTCTTAAAACCATTTTCCCTCCTATTACTCGCTTCTCAACATAGTTAGCATACCACAAATTATGAGCCTTGCTTTTTTTCTTCTTATCCTTTGGTGCAGCTGATTGGAAACATGAGACTTAGGGTGCGGTAGGGTGGCTGGACGGCTAACTGTTTAATTTGCATTGAATTAATTCAAAAGCAAAATTGAAACTGGCTGACTTTGTGAAACTGGGCCCCGGTGCTGTATGAAGTCACGGCTACTGCGCTGCGTGCTGAATTTAAGGAAAGCTATCTATCTTAAAAAGGATGCTCACAGATTGTCCTAGATTCCACAGACAAATAGGTTAGCACGGATACGCATCGGTGTGCCTATAGTTAGACTCCTGTGAGCGTCACATGATGCAAAGACTTTAGCCTGCATGAAGGAACCGAGGCAGAGACTCACCATCAGCACAGCATCGATTGAGTCCCTCTGTGCAATGGCCCAGACCCCAACAGCTAGAACACTGAAGTTCCCCCAGGAGAAGGAGGAGGGCAGCCACGCCATGCATCCCCTGAAGCAAACACACAATTCATACAAGTCACTTTCAACAAGTGTGTGACGTAGAGGTTAGGCCTGAGACTGTGAGGCTCTGTGTGTGAAGAGAGCAGGAGAGAAATTCCTCAGGTTTGTGAAAGAAAAAAAACGGTACTCGCACTCACCATATTGTTAACAGCCAGTGCACCAGTACTATGGCCTGTGACAGAGAACAAAACACAAGTGGTGACAAACAGGATGGTTTTATTTCTGTCACACAGTTCAGTCTAAACCTGGAGTGATTTCAATCAGGTAAGAACACCTGACATCCAGCGGCTCCAGCTTCTCCACAGTGCATCTCTAGTTTAAAATCATTGTGAACAGAACCTCTTTGGGAAGCATTTGGACTACCAGACATTAGTAGGTGTCCCCATGCACTCTGGGAAACTGTCATGGACATATTCCAGTATTTTCTGACAATTTATAGACTGAATAATTCATTAAAAATCCAGTTTAATTGACACTGAAAACAACTTTTAGATGCAGCCCTGCAGTAGTTCAGTCTGTGTGAGCTCAACGAGCTTCAAGCCAGAAACCATGGAACTAAATGTTAGACATGTGATCTGGCATAACATGTGAAGCTGCATCAGGATGAGTGATTTCATGGCTCCACTGATAACTAGTTGAGGTGTTTCGAAGCCAAATTATCTCATGAATCATATCCTGTTTTCTGATATTTCACATTACATGTTTAAGTCAAAGTTTCGGAGCTGTGAGTTTGAGTTCAAGCTGCTGTTGACCCTTTAAAGAATGACTCAAAGGCATCATTTAATCAAATGCCCCTCCATTTTTAATTCAATAACATGACATGTAGGGATTGGTTCACTTGCTTATTATAGGAAAGTCCCTCCTGTAATATAATTCGTTGACCAACATGAGGAAACAAGTGAAGAAATCAGATGTTTCACGAGACAAATTACAATCTTCTTTCAAAATCTAGTTTGTGTTTCGTACATTAAATAATGTTATTTACTCTTTGCAAGCCAGCTGCCCATCATTGACAACACAGCAGTGTACGCTATTATCTTAAATGGAAGTTTTTGAAGGCCAAATCTACAAAATTACAACGTTCTTTCCTCATTTACCCCTGTGTCTCAAGCAGAGGCAGATAGTTGCCACACAGAGGATTTACCAGAATAGAGCAACAAGGTTGAAGTCATCGGCTAATTCCACACCAGACTGCCTACAGAGTCTATGTTACAGATAAAGAAAGGGCAAACTCACCTTTAGGTTTATGGCAGGGATTTCCATTATAAACTATTAGGTCACTGCAGCTCTTCAGCTTGTTCAGAGGGCTTCATGAAAGAATCCAGCAGGTCTCATCTCCCACAAACTTCTCTCCAAAACTCCTCCTCCCCTCAGCTCAGCCTCCAAACATAAACCATGTGACAGCAGCCTGACTGCCTCCCATGTGACTCCCTCCCCTCCTCCGCTTCCTCCTGCCGCCTCTGGCACTCTCATGAGGGGACAAACCACATGAGCATCTACACCGGTCAGAGTTTTCCTCACCATGAATGATTAGGAATGAAGCGTGTCCGTTTGACCATTTAGAAAATGAAAATTAACCTCAGTTTTATTGTTTGGCTAACAAATAAAAAAAAGAAAGCACAATTCATATTTAAAAGCTGCTGACATTTATAAGTGTGTCTTTTTTTAAAACTATTTTCCCCTTGTTAGTTAAACAAATTACCATGGAACACAACACATCACGTGTCAGCAGGAGTCTGATGATCTGAAAAAGTCATGCTGTGATGAGGTTTTTGATACAAGCACCAGTGTTTTCAATACCTTTAGAAATATGCTGGATATTGATAAGCTGTAAAAAAAAATCTCTTTTTCTCATCTATAACATTGATGAAAACATAACTTCAGTGACAGAGATTGACGTGTAAAAACAAAAATAGATAAAGATGTAACCCACAGTTTGTTTTCAGTACTGCAGAAGGCTACGAGCTGTGTTGTGAACGCCACTTTAAAAGCTTTACAAGCTGCATTTCCTTCAAATTACTTTGGAGGAAGTTGAACAGCAAAGTTAACTGATGGAGAAATCTAGTTTGCTTCACTGAAGCCACTTTAAAAATACAGTTCAAACTACTTAAGGACTGATTAAATTCACAGCGCATGTGTGATGTGCAAAAAAACATGATACAGAAACCTTTCACAACATTTCGTCAAGTAGAACAGTTCCTGGATTAACATGGTGATCAGCCAATCACAGCTGCCCTTGTTTTAGGAGAAACTGAAAGCATACAGGCTGTGAATATCCTCCGTCACAGAGGAGCTGGTGGGGATCCTGCAGACACCGGTGTCCACCAGTAGGTCCTGTGTAGACAACGTTTCATCTCTGCCCTCATATAGAAACTGCCTTGTTTTTCTTCTTTCTCTCCTTTCAGGAAGCTTCATGTCAGTCTTGTCTCTACGATGTCTCTTATAAGTGTCCACACTAACAATTTCCAGCTGTCTACAGCTACTGTAGAAGGGGGTTTGGGGTGTACTGTACAGGGTTGGTTTAAGGAGGTTTATTGTTGTCATTGCAAAATGTTCCAATATGATTGACTTCCCCCCCCCCTTTCCCAATTTATTTTTTTATTTTTTTTGGATGAGAGGGCGGCAAATGTTTGCCTGGTTTGCGTCTCCTGACAGTGCACCCCTGCTAAAATGTTGTCAGAAACATATTTTAATGCACTTTTTAGTTGTAAAATGAGATCGTTTGTTACCACTACAGTGTGTTACTGTTTCAAAATGTGCAAAGCAAATCAGATCACTGAGGACCTGGGACTGTTCTGTGTAAAGTTTGCATGTTCTCCCCGTGTCTGCATGGGTTCCCTCCAGGATCTCCAGCCTCCTCCCACCACCAAAAGCATTCAATATAGGTGGATTGGTGACTCTAAATTGCCCGTAGGTGTGAATGTGAGTGTGAATGTTTGTTTCTCTCTCTATGTGTTGGCCCTGTGATGAACCGGCGGCTTGTCCAGGCTGGGATAGGCTCCAGTCCCCCTCGACCCGGCACAGTATAGGCAGTGACAGAAAATGGATGGATGGATGTTCACCATTTTAGTTTACCATTTAATTAGTACCTGTTAAATTAGCTATAAACACCAAGTATAGCTGAGGCTGATGGGAATCTCAATTTTTCGCAACCCCAAATATCTAGGGATCATCCATTAGGATTCATCATCTGGGGACCAGGAATGACTGGACAAGATTTCATAGCAATCCTTCAAATCGTTAAGATATTTCAGTCTGAACTGAAGTGGTGGATGACTGGCAGACAAACATTTTCATTGCATGAGTCTGACCCTTGACCCTTGATATCATGAATACTGACTATTATTACACGAATTGTAGCCTCATAAGTAACTACAGTAACAAAGTAATGTGATATAAGAGATTTATTTTAGCTCTTTGTCCCCAACGTCTCCTTCATGCCACCAGTGTAACCAAGAAAACCTCCTCTCTGTGGAGGAGTCAGCGGTCAATCCTGAACAGTAAGGTTAGTTTAGGTTAAGGGGAGTCAAGACTGATCACACACAGACTGACAAGGACCGAGTCAGACTTAGCTCAAGGCTGATCAAATTAAATGTTGATGAACTCATCAGCTTGTTTGTAGCATTTAGAAATCATGTATCTTTTTTTATGACTTCTGCTTATTTTACCATTACATTTAGTACAAATGAATGAATGGAGTCATGATGACCAGAGGATGACTCCTATTGATTTCTGATTGACACCCTGTTCTATTTGTCTTGTGCCACAGTCAAGTGAAAATTGTCATGTAAAACCAGTTTTATCTTTGTTTATCTTTAATTGTCAGTGTCCTCACAAGGAGAAATGAAGTGTGTTCTTATCTTTGAGCATCTTGTTCTGCTAACTTCTCTATGGAAGACGTACAACTGCAGCCACACATTTATCAATGTAAGAAATGGATATGAGATATTTACTTCACACCTTTGGCTCTCTTTGCTTTTCTAAATGCATGAAATCATGACATATTGACATTTGGTCCTCAGCCGGTGCACAAGGAAAGAAGCTGTGTCTTTAAAATCCTAACCAAGGACACTGTCTTGGTGATTTGACTAATTCCATCAAACCTATCCTTTAAAGGGAAACATTGCTGTTAAACCCCAGGCTGGAGGACCGGAGGCTGTAGTTCAAACTTCAAATCGCTGTATGCCCACCTCCATGAACACAAAGATCAAATGTGAACTATAATTCTGTTGCTGTTACTATTTCTCACCTACAATGATATCATGGACATATTTTAGTGCCCTTTTTGGCTGTGTAAGTGAATGAACAGGAAGCATCTGCCATATTGCTTCCTGTATGTCAAAATGGAGGAAGTTGGAGGACCTGATCATTGACTGTATCTTGAATGAAATGTTTTCAAAAGCATATTTTTTGCTGTATTATGAGGTTGTTTTTAACCGGCTGGCCGACAAAACCAAACACCCTCCAGCTTTGTCTGACACCCACCAGCTTGAACGTTTATTGTTCCCATGTGGCCCAGTGCATCCTGGTTGTTGTAGTTTTTTTTGTTGTTTTTAAAAACCCTTTGGAGCACAAGGGAATACCACAGCCATTTCTATGTGTTTTCTCTGCTCAGGTAGCTTTTTCATAAGTATTTGCATCTTTCTGCAGCAAAGACACCCCAGCATGTACTCTTATAAACAGCGTGAACCCGTCTGCTGGAGCCCTCCGACTCCTGCGATGGCACACGACTGAAGATTTTTCATTGTGATGGGAGTATGAATGCTTTGAAAGTCTTCAGACTCAAATGGAACAGTTCTAATACGCTCTGCTGAATGTGGTTTTTCTGTGTGTCAGGATGAGATAGCAGTGTGACCAATGTGGGACATGCTATTTAATTTGAGGTGTAATGTGTTCTACCATCTGTGGAAATATCAGTTCAGGTCAGAGCAGCTAACGTAACAGAAGATATAAGATCATGTTTACCTAACACGCTGTGAAAAACTCGACAACTTAATGGCAGAGAGCATAAATGTGGCACCGGAGCCCAGGTTGTGTTAAATCATCCACTCTTCATTTACATTTTTATCTATTTTTAATACTTCTCATCCAGTGATTTATGCTCAGCTTCGTAGTCTCCGAAGCTGTGGAGAGATGGCAGAATTTGATTTACTTTGTTTACTCATATGTAGACTGCTCTCTCTGTTGTACCCGTGTCCTTTTAGAGCACCCTGATCTTGAAAAGGTGGGTTAAGCAGCCTTGGTAGTGAATTACTATAAGAGAACCTTAAGAAAGGTGGAAGTTCCTTTGTGTCTGTGATGTGAAGCTCTGCTGGGACATGGCGGTGGGACATCCATCACCCTCCTGGCTGTTGATCACGCTTCGATGCTCAGTGCTCTGTCAGAAGTAAGGATTAAAAATACATCACTACTGCTTTTATTCTGTGGTCGTAAATCGGGATGGCACAATCAAAGTCCGACTGAGCCAGTGATTAGGAAAGAAAAACGAGCCTTACTTCCTCCATCTGATCAAATATTGATACGGACAGAGTTTCAGTGGCCTTATGTGATCGAGAACAGAGACGCGCTATTATTGCTTGTTCTTGCTCTAATGTGTCTAAAGTGTCGCATGAAATGATTCTGACACAGTTCAGGGTAGTTTTAGATTATGAGCTTCAAAGATTGCAGCTTTCATTTGATCACATGGAGATAAGCAGCACCTTATTACTGATTCAAGATTGTGTGTTTTAGAAAATTGATGTCCTGATTTAGATTCTTCTAATGCAGAAAATGAAGGAAACTGAGCCAGTGGTAGAAAGTAACTGATTACATTGCTGCTGCTGTACTTAAGTACAATTATGAGTACTCCACTACATTTCAAATGGAAATATAGTACTTTTTACTCCAGATTTTTACTTGAGATTTAACATTTAATAAACATGATGGTACAATGTCTAGTTCAGCCTTTTGTGTCATATGATTTATTTGTTGGATTCTGAAAGCAAATATGTTTATGTGAAGCAGGAAGTTGTATTTACTTCTCTCCAATATTTATCAGCTAATGATAAATATACCATATTGTGCTGGTAATTGACTGCTGTGGCCTTTGGGTACTCATGGGCCTGAGTCAGGCTGAAAGACACCGAGAAGTTTGTCTGCCTGAGACGTGTCCTATCTAACAACACGACAGAGACAATTTCCTTGTACGTTTTTAATCATGGAAACAGAAGAGACTGGAAAACACAATATAGAGACATGTGTTAGGGTACAGTTCAAATCAAACATACATTAAGACATGTGAAAGAAAGGCCAAACAAGCATCTTTGTTTATCATTCTAATGTTAAGTTGTGGGGTCAATTCAACAAAAAGTTGTTGGCAATTTAAACATATTCATATTTACAGGACAGGACAGCAGGCTTGGTTCAAATAGCATTTACAAATAATAATTAGAAAGCAAATAAAGAACTCACATAAACTATTTCAGTGTTGTTTTAGTCATATAATGCATGTGACAGCTTGAAGTAGTAAAAGCCTCTGATTTGGGATTCCAAGCAGATTTGTAAACATTGTTTGACTCAGATAAGCAGAAACGATGAGAGACATTTGTTTTCCAAAACGTATAAAATCTGCTTCTGTGCAAAAGTAAACCAAACCAACAGCAATATGAAGATATGAACAATGACATGTATAAACAATGACAAGATCTGAACAGTGATGAAGATATGAACAATGACACATTTCACTCAGTGATGCGTTGCCAGTTAAGTCATTTTTTATGCCAATTTAACACGAATAGGGTTTCTTTTGGTCATTGTGGAGTGATAAGACTGATGTATTGGTTTGAACTGAACTAAATAAGTTCATAAAGGTGGTGATTCCCGGCATGAGAAGCTGTGGCTCATCCTACATGGCAACATTTAAACAATACATCCAGTTGAGTCACCTGTCATTTTATTTGAACTGACCTTATGTCTGCATTTAGATGCTTTACAATGTGGGATCAATTTGAAAAAAACAGTAAGTCATTTCAGGCGCTTGGTCTGTCACCAGCGTTATCTGTCGACTCGGCTGTACTATCTCCTCTGTCCTGGGGCCTTTTTTTTCCTGTAGCTCCTCCTTCGAGCTCCTCCATCTTGTCCCTCACCTCCTCCTCCTCCTCAGATAGTGATGAAGCCTCCTTGGTCACTGCTGACCGCCTCCGGCACCACGCAGCGTCCCTTCCTCCTTGTCACACGTCGCTTCCGGTGGAATTTAGCATAACATCGAAACCCTGAAAGATCATAAATAACCTGTTACCTGAATAAATTAAGTACTTCACACTTAAACAAGTTTTCCGAGCTCTAAACTAAATTATATGATTGTAATTTTTTTTCCAATTAAACACATCAATCCTGGGGATAATATTGATACTTACGGCCGCCAAGGAGGTTATATTTTAGGCTGTGCTGGTTTGTGTGTCTGTTAGCTGCATTACTCAAACAGTTATGAAAGGAAAATTAGATTTTGGTTTGGGATCTGGATCATTACAGGCCCACAATGCACTGTTCATGATTCACTGCCTGCTCAAGGTGTTCATGAGGTGGCTCAGCACACCATGAACAGTTCCAAACCATCCTGAACCTTGCAAGGCCAAACTGATGCAATGAAGGTGTAACGGGAGTCTGTTTTGTTCCACCTCTGTGTTGGCCGTGGAGGTACTAACAGCAGCGAATCACACAGCAGGGCTCAGATGGCATTGTTTATTTCCAAACAATGTACATTTTCATATCCAGGTTGTGTAGGTAGCAAAAGTATGTGTGCCCATATGTGTATCCATGGGACTCCTGGTTTAAAATGAGGTGTGGTCAGGCTCATTGTTGGTGTATTGCTACTTTAAAGTAACAGAAAGCAAAAGCTTAAAGTTTAAAGTTTAAAGTTAATGTGCAGTACGTTTAAAGGGTGCACTTTTCAGACAGTATGACGTGCCTATATGGGTGGGTTTATCATCCACGTACTGTACATTCTGCTTGTTTCATACTAGTGATGCACAGATCTGTACTGACACGGCTGCTTTACTCCAAACAACTCACTGTATGAACCTGGACTGAGTGTGTGATGCTCTGTATTTTTAGAAGAAGACCCAACATTTATTAACATGAGATCCTGACCGATCATATAGGGAGACTTTAAAGTTAAGATGTTATGACTTGTGCATAATTGCTTTCCTCTTAACGGGGAGACCAACTAAATGAAAACTCCACACAGAAAAGTCCTCAGGTGGATTTGAACCCAGGACCTTCTTGCTGTGAGGCAACAGCGCGCTACCCACTACCAACCAGCAGTCAAAATAATTATTAACAGTGAGACTTTGGAAAATGGCTCAAATACACAACCGGACATGAAAAAAAACAAGCTGCAGTGATAAACTCCTATTTAAATGATTAAAGTGCCACCAAGTGGGATATTGATTTAAAGCAGGAGCTTTTGGAAGTAGCTGCATATTCAATACATGGTGCAGAGTTAGATGAGAAGTTTGATACAACTCTCATGCCTGCCTGGTAAATACTATTACTTTAAGCAGTGATTTATGTCACATGATACTTTACTGTAGGACAGTTTGACCGTGGTCTACGCACTCACCTTCCTCACACATGCAGTCATCATAGCATTTGTTGTTGAGGCCTCGGTTGTGAGGTTTACACTCATGTTGTCTCAGGTCACAGCAAGAACCTTTCATACACATAATTAAACACATGTCACATTATCATATGAAACACTAAGAAAATGACTTCAAGTCAAGTATGAAAACTTTTCTGTAACCCTAAACTTTCTGTATTCAGTGTTCACAGACTTCCATCCTGAATAGTTTAGAGATATATGCCGACCTGGGAGACAGTCCAGGTGGTGGTCACATGGCTCGATGGCATCAGCGTCTACAGTCACGTTTCCACTGCTGAGGTTCTTACTCCGCCTCTTTTCTGTAGCAGGAGAAAGAAATAAACACAGCAGTTTGATCCAAAAGGTGTCTGATCAATAGACAGGATCAACCACACAGATTGATTGATTTGTCACCACGCAGTTATAACATTACACTTTCATGTCAGTTATCTCCTGGTGAAACTATTCATATTTGCACGAGGTCATAGTCAAATAAGATCTTCTCTTAATATGTCAAATGTCAGTTTGATTCATATTGATTTAAACGATATTGACCACATTGATATGTTGCATTCACAATGAAACATAATTACTAACCTTTCTTCTTGGAAGACGGCCAGGTGTCCACAGGTTTCATGTCCTCATAGTCCGTCCAATCAAACAGTGCCATGTCCAGCGTTGGCATCACCTCTCCTTGTTCTTTTCCTTTTACAGGCTTCTGAAAAACGGAAACATTCCAAACTAAATTTCAGTGGGAACATTTGACTCCTGGCTATAATCACGTTCTATACACAGTATGAAATACATGCAGGTCAGCTCCAATGATCTGTCCACTCATAATTCCATTTTAGTTTATACATGCTTTGTAGGTCTGACTCCTAGTTAATATTTGAAATATCCTCTTTGGTTGTGTATTCAAACACAACTGTGGTCAGAATGTGCCTTAAAAATGAATCCTATATTTGACACAATCCACTCTATGAGCTGCTGTAGTGAATACACTGGAGAGATCACTATCTATCACCTCAGTCAGCGGGAGATGACTATGGTATGATCTGTTGGCTGTTCTGCAAGTTAACACATTCAGGGTGATCACACATCGGACCTGTGTTGTGATGAGTCACATTACCAGCTTCATCGATTCAAAAAATGCCCTCAGAGAGTCCACAGAGACAGCAGCAGGGCTTTAACAGCCAATCGATTGGTGACAGAGAACCTGACTGCCAACAGTCTAAAGTACAAATATCCTGAGCAACAGTAGAAACGCGTATTTTCTTTTTTTTTAATATCATGCCATCCTGTTCATATTAAACATCAAAGGCAAATTATGGTTCACATCTTTATTCACCCTTTAGCCAAACAGAAAAATCATTTTCCGTATCTCAGTAACAGATAGCTGTCAGTGTACCGTGGATGTGGACAAGGTCTGACTGCCATCCATTAGCAACACATCACTGCTCTCTTGGCCAGGTCACTCTTGGAAAAGAGACTTTTAATCTCAATGAGGATTTTTTTACCTGGTAGAATAAAGGATATAATATAATAAAATATAATATAATATAATATAATATAATATAATATAATATAATATAATATAATATGACAACACCACCAAAACAGTCCACTTCCTGGATGTATGCTGCATGATAGCGTTCCCCATGATGACGATACAAACACCTAAGACCATCAGCTCTGTGCAAGTTAATTCTGGACTTGTCACTAAACGTGATCTGCCTCCATTGTGGAATGAGCCATAACATCTGTAACATCTGTGCTACACGTGTCTGCAGAGTTCTGGCCATCAGCATCATCAGCATCCCAACTTCCTGGTCACTTAAGTTTTGTGGAAGTCGTGACATCATCAGTTGTTTCAGTAGGACATTAATTAGACCCAGGATTTTATTGCCTTTCCAGGTGTTTTAAAACATGCACAAAAGACTCTCACCAACATCATTGTTTACTCTGAAATGCACCAATGACTGTTATTCTATGTTATGACTAAATGATGGTTATTCATGATTTAACATGTTTTGGTTGTGGGTACTTAAAGATATCACATGTTTGTGTGTTTCAGTAGATTAGGGCTAGTGTAAGGAAAATATTGGGTTTTTTAAATTATGCCTTTCTACTGTTGCTCAGTATATATATATAGATATAGATATATATCTATATATATATATATAGATATATATATATATATATATATATCTATATATATATCTATATATATATATATATATATCTATATAGCTATATCTCATACCATTTATATACCGTATGATTCAATCTATACAAATAGTCAAACACACTGCTCATTATACACAACAACAGGTTTTATTTCTGACCAATGAGGACAGTGGACATCGACTGCAGCCTGTATGTGATCAGCAGTCCGGGATGGACATTTTATTATTCCCGTGTGTATCATGTATTATTCCTATATGTGTGATTTTACCATAAGATGTAAGATGTTTAAATGTATGCAATGTTTAAGTCACATCTAGTTCACAATGTTGGAATTGAAAATAAAGTGTTTAAATTTCTGCTTGCTCCCTTCATACCGATCCATAAAAACATCTTACGAGTGTCATTCGATCAAATATTCTAACTCAGTAAAATAATGTCATTCAGATAGGTATAATGACATTTTTGTAAAACTAACCTCCCTGCTGCACAGATCAGCTTTGACCTTCTGCAATAAAAGCATTTTAATTTCTTTAATTTCTTTCTCATGAATAGGAAACAAAATAGAAATGTTAGATTGTATAATTAAGTCGGAAGGACTTTTAATTGCATCTTGCTAAATATTTGGTCCCATCCATCAAAAAATTGGAATCAGCTTCTTCATGGAAACAGATCCATACTTGTTTCCTTTCACTCTCAGGAAAAGGTGACCATATGGAAATATCTATTAGATTAATTGCAGGGGCTCCCAATTGTGTTCGGCTGCTCATTAAACCATCAACACAAGATCGAACATTAATTAAGAAGCCTTAACCACATGATTGTTCTACTGAAGCAAGGTTCAGGAAAGGCTTTCACTCTTTTCTTCTGAGGTCCAATAATATTTGACTGCGCTCATAGCAAAGACAGAAACTCCTGGACTCTCAGACATCGAGTCAAAAGATAAACACAGTCCAGTGTACACAAATTAAGGGAAGTCAAACATTTTCTAATTAAAACCTCCAGCAGGTGCTGACAATCTGACCACATCACTCCTGCAGGAAATATGCATTTTTTTCTACATGGAAGTCAGGCAGCTAATTTTCTTTCAACTAAAATGACAAATATTTACATTTTTCTAACAGGCAACCTCTTCTAAGTAATGACTCTGACAATCAATGGTGGACCTACATTGTTACAGGACTGAAAGGCTTCAGGGAGTGTGTCAAACACAATCATGCCCCATCCTAAACAATAAAAGTTTGATTGTGTAATTTAATGAAGTTAACAAACTTTAAACCAAAGAAGTGGCAGATCATACATTTCAATGAATCATTTTATGGGCTTTGGAAGAATGATGTCATTTTAAAGGTGGAGAAACGTGATGAAAAAACTTTCATGAGGCATATTTTGAAAGATAAAGACGAATGTGTCCAGAGTAGGAGGGCTTGTTCCAGTCTAAACAGTGGTAGTGGATGAAAGCAGACGGCGCCTCAACCAACAAACAAACAAGACTTCCTGAAAATGAGGGTGAATAGAGTAAAGTGGGTTTGCAGAATTAAGACGCACCCTGGCTTCAAAAAAGCCTAAAGGTTAGGGGACCTTTTCAACATGTCACCAAAGAGATACCACCGCTTCTACAAAAGTGATTCACTGATTCTGCTAACAGACAAAAAAAAAAAAAAAGAACGTTCTCAGAACAACTCAGAACATTCAGCAAATTTGATTGACTGATGTTTCAAAAACATTTTTCTTCTTCTCCTTTCAAAGGCGAGGCAGACTACCAACATTAAGGATGCATGCCACCATGACACCATCTACTAAACCGGACTGTGTAACATCAGGGATTTATAAAGGATACTGGACATTAAATCTTTTGAAGTAAAGCCATTTGAACCTGAAATGTTTTGTCTCATCTCTAACGGACACGTTTGCAAAACCTGACATTTTGTTAAATTATTTTTAGGGGGTGCTGAGATTCATTTTGCGAGTGCTCGAGCCCCTAAAATCTAAAATCGCCCTCAATTGGAAGTAATTTAAGATTGTCAGATTTGTCCAATAGCTGGGTGAGGTCAGAATAATTATACTTTGGAACTCAACAACAATCTTTAAATATTATTCCTGAAATTCTCAAAAAATGTCCAGCAACATCTTAACTGTGTCATCCTGAGCCGCTCTCCTCACAAAATGTCAATCAAAAACCTCTAAGTGATCCTGAACCAACGCAACCAACGCCCTACAAGCTGTTGGCTGTTTGTAACAGCAGCTGTGACAAATGTTAAAGCTTTCACCAAGTGGTCACTGGCTCTATATCTATTGACATCAGGTGCCATCTTGTCATATAGGGACTCATTTGTAATGTTTCCAAGATTAAAACAGGCTGAGGAAAACGTGTGTGATTTTGTTCCTTATAAACGCTGCTTGTGGATACTGATGAAGCACCATGCTGGGTGAATATGACAGGTGGTGAGTGGTGCTCCATGCCCTCCTGCAGATTTTTCAATGGTCGTGCCCACAGTCGGACACAAAAAAGACTCTGTGCTTGCATACATTTAGTCCTGCCATGGTTTCTAATAAAAAAGAGGTAGTTCCTAGAGATGCCGGAGGCGTTTTTTTTTATTGTACAGAACACTGATATTTATCAAACACACAGCCACCACGAGTCAGCGAGTTTGGCCTGCTGGATGATATTTATCACACGCAGCACTTTCCGGTTCAGACTGTTGAGAGTGTCATTGCCATTGATGAGCTGCGAGGTTTGCAGCAGCATAGCGGCAGTAAAGGGGCCCATTTTCGCTTTGTCCCCCCCCCCACACACACACACAGACTGGGATCACGCTGAGGCAAAACAGACTCAGCCTTTAATAAGCACTTGAGTTTGGTTGGGGTTACCTGGGGTTTGGTGGAGGCCGGGGGCAGCGTTGGGGGATGCTCGTTCATCACCGTGGTAACCATGGAGGAGCCGGAGCCAAAGACGGCCACGTTGGGGGAGGGGATTTCACTGGGCGGGGTCATGCTGAGTGAGGGAGAGGCGGCAGAGGAGGAGGAGGGAGGGTCTCCGTATGGATCTCTACTCTTAAAGCTCAGCTGTGGCTCAGGGAGAAAGACTGGACAGATGAGAAAAAGAGAAAATCAGAATGTACAGTTTAGTTTCATTTATCGCTCCAACTTGACTAAAAAGCTCTTGGTAGGTATCTGCCGTTTTAGTTTCGGAGCATAATTTAAAAAAGCTGTTCTGCCTATTTTCTTGTGTGTATAATTTTGTGTATTGAAAAGTAAGCATTAGAAGACCTAAGAGCTCGTGAAGGATTATAAAATGACAGAGAATCGGCTATGTAGGCTGGTCCCAAACCATTAAGAGCTGTATAAACCAGTAAAACAACCTTAAAACCTATTCTAAAGGACACTGGGAGACAATGGAGTGTAGCTAAAACTGGGCTAATGAGCTCTCTTCTTGTTTTAGTTAAAAGTCTAGATGCAGTTCTGAATAAACTGACACTTTTCAACTGCCTGTTTGGAAGACTGGTAAAAGGAGCGTCACAATAATCTAATCTATTTGAAATAAAAGCATGAATAAAGTTTTCAGCCTCTGTATGGGACTTTGGCAATATGAGGCGATAAAACGCTGTTTTGGTCCCTGTCTTTTTGTCTAAAATAATGCCCAGGCACGTAACTTCAAATTTAATCTCAGGAACCAGAAGTCTAGATTTATAAGAGAGTAGATCTCTTTTAGCTTTGGAGATGTTTCCTGAAACATATCAAAATGTCTGCTGTGAGGAAGGACTGTACTGTAGCTCCTTGTTTCTTTTCTAATCCAACCCTCCCAAGCTCTGCTGTTGGCTCTATGTTCTCTATGTCTGGATCACATGACTCACCTTTTCCATGCCGTCGCTTTTCATGTCGACTCTTATGTCTCTCTCGGTTAAAATGGTGTCCATGCTCATTCCCGCGTCCATACCGCCTTCCTTTGTGTGCCCCAAGAAGGTTGTTTTCCCGGGTCTTGGACGAACTCTTCCTACTCATTCTGTCTTTGTTCCTGCCCGGGCCCATCTCCACTCTCACCGGTCTCAAACTCTCCAGACCCGTCCCGTCGTCCTCAGGCCTAGTCAGGGGGTGCAGTGGCCTGTGGGAGAGCAGGCCGGCTCCAGCTATAGCACCATGGCCACCCCCATATCCTCCTTGGTCCCTGCTGTAGGGGGGGCCCTGTAGACTTTGCAGAGGGTGCTGTAAGGCTTCGCTGCTACCTGCTGAGGTCTGTGCCTTTCTCATATTGCCGTGATGGGCTCTGGGCTCAGCACCATGGGTCAGTACCAGGGTGGTAAACAAGAATGCCAGTAAAAGACTCCAGGACAGAGCCATGGTCTGGAGAGCACAACGCTACCTGTTGGAAAGAGGAAGTAAAACATATTCTGTTTGTAATAAGTTTTAATACAGTTGAAACTTCATGCATATTTAAGCATCAGTCATGAATGTTTATACCAAACAATCTTTAGTGAAGGATTGTATCCATACATCAACTCAGAGCTGAAACAGTTCATTAATGAATTAATCAATTACTTGGTTAGTAAATAAAAACTACCTCATCATATCATTGCTATACTTATTATTATTACTATTATTAAATATTTCAGGGTGTTGGACAGACAGTAGACTAATGACCTGACACAAGCCCTATATCCTGTGACTTGTTGATTTATGTGTAATGTGTGTATTTATGCATTTCACAACCTCAAACCGGATATAAATAAAAATCCCAAAGTCTAATTTTAGCTGAAGACAGTAAATGGAGACTAATTAATTTCTTTACAGTTCATGGCTAAAACTTTCAGGTGCTTTTAAAGAATAAGTAAAATAAAATTAATACATTTACAAATAACAAATGTCTCAGTGTGTTATCCACTGTCCTGTCATTTTAACATATGATTAGAATATTCTACATACCACACTTGGGAATGTCTTGTATCCTAATGTAACAGCTGTTTGGGACATAATGACCATCTGAATCAGCAATCAGCAGCTTGAGGACTTTTGATATATTCTGAGCTTTATATATATTTAAGCTTTTTCTTATGTTGCTGTGACTCCGGGTTGCCATTGGAATTTAGTTTACCTGTATTTATTTTACTAGCTTGAGAAGCTAGCCACCATGTTGTACAAAGGTGTATGAAGATAAGCTATCTTTTCAGAGGTTTGATTCTCAAAATAACAGCATTGCTTTAAAACTTTTCATTCTAATCACATTTTTAGGAATCATATCACATCTATTGGAAGCAGTAGCTTGATTGATGGACGGCAATGGCGACTATTTGTTGCCATACGAGCAGCTCTAGCACTGGCAATGCTCATCCATTGATTGGTCGGTCGCTCCACCACTTTGGTCTAGACTAAAACATCGCAACAACTTGTCAATGGTTTTACGTAACATTTTGTAGGACAGATATTCGCGGAGATGTCAACCCTTACAAAACGGCCATAAATCTCACAGATTGTCTGCATTTCAAAGTCCATACATTGACTCAATAGATTTCTCATGAGAATATACAGAGATTCTCGCATTGTCAACAGAAAAAAAAAGCAGCTGGTCTGGTGGTTATGACAGTGGTGACCAGGGTGAGAATTTCAGAATTGCGGTTTTTATTTCATGGATTTTTGCTACTTTTAGGGTGTGAATGACATTTTCCTGAATGTGTTATATTTTCTGGCTTTTGGAAATACAATCTGATATACAGCCATATATGAATATATACTAAACACTGACAAATATAGCTATACATATATGGGCATATTTGAGATTCACATATTTGTCTCACACAATTCTTGTGCAATTATGCAAAAGAAAAAATTGAAATGTCTCAAACAAGGTGACATATCTGCATGTACTAGACTCCATTATTTGATTTCCACACTATATTTAACACTATAAGTGTGAATATGTGGCATCAACGTCATTGGGGATCCCTGATGATGTCGACATGTATGAGGATGAATCCGTCTGACTTTAGTGATCCTCTGACTTTTCCTCCTCTGCTGTCATTACATCACTTTTAATTAGTCCAATAGTTTGATCTATGACCAAATACCTTCAAACTGATGATATTCACATCAGGTTCAGCTGTCATTGTGATAGTGCTAATTAGTGAGGATGCTGACAACATGGTAAACATGGTAAACACTACACAGGTGTTTGCATGCTAACATTTAGCTTTACAGTCTTATAGAGCATGTCTGTTTTATACAGATTTATACAGTATAGATAGAAAATAAGCAGCTTTTTTGGTTACAGCTTTGGACTGAAATGTTTTCCTACATACTGACATCAACCCTGATTTATTATTCTGACAGCAGATAGTGGAAAAACAACAACAAGACGCTGTAATATTTGGTTCTCCACTGTAAACAAATGCATGACTCTGTGCAAATATGTAATTTCCCTAAAAGAGGGTAATCAGAAGCCCTCATCTGAAACCACACACATACTGTAAGCCATCAAGTTCTATGATGTGTCCACTCTCCTATTTTTACATTCAGCCCATATCACTGTCAGCCTCTTGACTGGACCCATTTATCTGGACTTGGTTGGATTGAGGCTGCGATAAAGACATGGGCAGACACTTGAGCTCCTTTTTACAAATGGCTTCCCAGCATTCATTCCTTTACCTTCATGCCTTACTCAGTATGAGACACTGCACTGTGCACATCCTTCACCACTGCCTATTCAGTGGTCTCAAGAGGCCTCCAACCGTACCTTTCATTACAAAAGTCAACATATCTGCGAGGTGTGACTGAACTGAACTATGAGGTTCTGTACGTCTGCTTTAAAGGCATCTTGTCTCAACATGAATGAAACGATGGGACTGAGTCTAAAAGGCAAAACATTTAAGTGGAAACACTTTTTCCTTTGGCATTCATAGTGACGTGTAGTCGAACATGTATGCAGTTACAGCATCGAGAAGCCACAGGGGCAGAATATTTGCTTTCCTGATGATTTGAAATATCAGTACATTTTATAGTATGGGAGTATTTTTCACATCTATAACTATAAAGCGAGGAGTCTTTGTCTGTCTCTCTGTCTGTATGTCTGTCTGTCGCCTACTGTGAAAACCGTTCATCTGATCTACTTCAAACTTGGCGTGTGAGTTGCTGCAGGCCCCAGGAAGTAATTTCTTGACTTTGATGCAATTCGATTATGCGACACGCTCGATATTAATACATTTAGAATAAACAGGCGAACAGCACTCTGTGCAGCTTTGGGGCTCTGCTAAAAACAGAACAATACCACCGGAAAGGGGGGGCAGTGTAGCTACAATTCAAGCAAGGCACAACAAACGCGTATGGAAACAACGAAGAAGAAAAAAAGTGAAGCGAAATGAAGAGGAGAACAAAACTCTCCGTCCTCATGCACCACCGAGTCCATCGTTACCTCCGCTTTGCTGCTTTGTGTTTACTAGGAACATTATCACACCCTCCTCCACTGTCGCCACAGCGTTTGATACAGACAAAGCTGTTTTTGTACATAAATGGAGCATAAATGAGCTACTTTTCTGTCATGTGTTGAGGCACATTTAGAACCGGTGCTGCACTAGTTACATAGAAAATCAACGAACTGATAATGTGGTGAAGTCATTCAAGTCATCACAGATTAAACTGAAAATTAAGGGAGAAATAGTAAGAAACAAAGCAAACATCCAAACTTAACTGATAAACAGCACCACAGAGATCCTATTTTCATTTCTGTATAAAAGGGGCTCAATTTTCTGCCTTTTTTAAATTCATAACACTCCACACTAAATAAGGAAACACCACCTCTTCTCATTTTAAAATCTGTCATGTCAGGTAAGATGACAAGTCCTGGTACTGTTTCTGAATATGATTTGGTTTGTTTAGTCGTCCACTTTAAAGAGCTGAGAGGATCCATTAAGGGACCCAACGCCATTATGCTGCTGTAGCAGGCGACTCCTTTGTGCTCCAAGACAAACAGCGGTGCAGGGCAAACAGAAAATCAATGAGGGAGTAAGGGAGGAAGTATTGAGCTGCTGGTGATAGTGTGTGCGTGTGCTGCATGTGTGTGGCTGAGGTGTTAGGGGGGGGGTTGATAAGGTCTCTGCTCTTTCATCACACTGGCACATACCAAGTTTAAACCACACACACACACGCACGCACACACACACACACACACACACACACACACACACACACACACACACACACACACACACACACACACACACACACACACCTTTGGGTTTAAAGAGGGTTATTTCTAAAAACAGGACAGAGGTGGCAGGTTGTGTGTGTGTGTGTGTGTGTGTGTGTGTGTGTGTGTGTGTGTGTGTGTGTGTGTGTGTGTGTGTGTGTGTGTGTGTGTGTGTGTGAGGTGGGGAGGATGCTGGTGATGTCAGGGGAAATTTGCACTGCAAGTGCAGGTTGCACCCTGAGGGATTCAGGGGCGGACTGAATCAGCTGGCCTCTGGGAGTTTGACCAGCTGTGCAGTTTGCAAACAAGAATGTGAGGCTGGCTGCTGAGGTGAGACCTTTGTCTCCAAACTGGCCTTCAGAGTGTCAGGAGGAGGGCAATCAGACGTGTCACGTACCAAGTGTTTAGCCAGGATTACGCTCTGTCTGTTTCACACATGAGGTGCTGCTGTAAAATGGGTGGCCTGAGCCCTGGATGGACAAAAGGGTCATTTCATGAGAAAACAATCCAGACTGCATTGTAGAGCAGTGTAGAGAGAGAACTGTCTGAAGGAGAGCAGAGACTGAATGTGATGTACTTCAATTCGACATATTCATTTTCTATGGAAATCCAACCGTGTATCGTGTGACGGATCTACACCCTGTTGACTGCAATGACTCAATCTCATCTTAATGGAATGAGTCCATCCAGTGCATTTCACCAGGCTCATGAAACTCAGATTGAACTGTCAAAGTAGGCAGTGCTGATAGCATGAATCAAGATTCGGTTACTGGATGGCTTCAGAAACACATCTTAATGTACTTTTTAGCTATAATAGTAGAAATTTTATGACCTGGCTCTGCTTCATAAACCTGACGCTCTGCTGCGATTAGACGTGTCCTCTGTTTCCACTTCAAGGGATTACATCACATGACTCTTAGATATATATAACTATTAAAGGAAAAGTTCAACATTTTGCAAAATATGAGAAGAGTTATTTAAATGAGAAGATTGATATTGCTAATTCTGTAAATTATAATATGATGTGACAGACAGGTGGTTAGCTTGGCTTAAAAACAAGAGGCATCAGGAGACGGCATACGCCCCCGGCCCACTGCCCCTGGCCCCCGGCCCCTGGCCCACGGCCCCCGGCCCCTGGTCCACGGCCCACGGCCGCTGGCCCACAGCCCCCGGCCCCCAGCCCCTGGCCCCTGCAAAATTTACCTGAGTGTATTGAAATGAATACAAGCTCTTTCAGTTCACCAGTCAGTTAGAAATAAATGTCAAAATCATGCTATTGAAAACTAAAATGGTACGTTTTGCATCATTCCTGGTGTACATGTAGTACTTATAAAAAAAAACCACACAATTTACAAGATGGTAAGTTGTTGCAGTGGAAACGCAAAACTAAAAATGAAAAAAAAAGGTACTGCTCCAGCATATGGTTGATGTGTTAATTCTTCTAAACTACTACTACTACTGGGCTAGAAAGCTAAAAAGCACAAACCACAAACTGTGGTTCACAAACTATGAACTATTACTTACTTACTAGATGTCTTTGGTGGAATATTCCTGTTTTGTAAACCGGATTGAGAAGAAGTTTCTCTGATCTGGGGAATGAAAAGAAGGAGAAGCAGATCTGTCCACGTCTTGTCTGAGCCTGCTTATCTCATTTAGGATTAACACACAAAACACTGGCAGAAACAGAGCCAGCAAAGAATCAGCTGAGGTGCAGTTCACAACAGGAAACCCCTGAACAACATGAGCCTTCAAAAAATTAATTTTCCACACATAAAAGAAAGATGTGATGCCTCCATAGAAACAGAAGGCCTCATGTGTCAACCGCATCAAATCTCAGGCCTGAATAGACCTGTCATGAAAAAGAGAAGGTAGGCGGAGCAGGGGGGGGACGGATTTCTCAACACCGCTGTTCATGTGGTGCTAACAGGTGGCCCTTTGAGATGACATGGGATAATGGAGCACTCTGGGTGGCATTCTGGGTTTTAAGCACGCTCTCTTGTGTGTGATAAACAACCTCTGTGAGCAACAAAGCCTCCTGCCGGGGAGGGTACCATACATGGCTGTGTGTTGTGGGCGGGGCACAGCAGGGCGAGCATCTGCTCTTGAGGCGATGGAAGGCCAAACGAGTGGCCTGCAGCTGACCAGTTTGATTCCCAAATGAGATAACGCACCATCTGAATGATCAGCCGCTGACACTGTTTACAAAGACTGAACCTAAAGTTTGGACTTTCACTGTTTTAAAAGTGTCAGTGGTTGAAACATGTCAATCGATCTCTGATTTCATATGACGGATAGCCTTTTGGTTATTTCACTGGAGACGTATCTGTGCTATTTTGTGTCCTCATCTCACTGTGACCTTATGTAGCCAATCGAATGCCATTCTGAACTATTGATAATCTAGAATGTCACTCAGTGGAGTGTATGACTTTATCATGGCTGAACAATCCTACTCATGTTTGTGTACTGTAGCCTGTTTTCTTGAAATCGGTCCATTAGTTTTTCTATAATTATGTTGAAAAATGTCCTGTTCCACAATACTAAGAAAGGGGGGGGAGAGATTATTCCTGGTTCTGCCACTCTGTCCAGTTCTACCCCAAAATTTAATGGCTTCCTTCCTGGTCCATGTCCCATCCTTCCACCGATTTTCGTGCAAATCCGTCCCGTAATGTTTATGTAATCCTACCAAAAATCAAACAAATGGACCCGGGTGAAAACACAACCTCCTTGGTGGATTTCATACCACTTGATTTTTTTTATATTGTAAAATAATCCAGATTTGAAACCAGCCTCTCAACTCACCTTTTTAGATGTAAAGGTTTGAATTGTAGGAAAGGGTGAAGTGAAGTGAAGTGAAGTGAAGTGAAGTGAAGAAGTGCTCTGAGGAATGATAAACTGTCAGCCAACAAAGATGAGGGTTTAATTCAGTCAGGATTTTATTCTTATTAGTCCACAATAAAACTATTAAGAGAGATTCCCATTAGTTATCATAAAGTAAAAAATAAGGGACCCGACACTTGGATCTGAGTTTATGAAAACATTCAAATTGAGAATAGATTTAACTGTTAGGTTCATAAATAATTTGCAATGGATCCGAACGATAAACTTGATTGAAAGCTTTAAAGCGGCATAAATTAGGTAATGAAATATTAACCTTACAGCCAATCAAACGTCCAGTAGCCAACAGAACAACAACAAAATGTACAAGATGGTGATTCTGACCTCAGACAGGATTTATGATCTGAAGCATTTACGGATGTCTGAGAATATGTAACATATGTAATTTATGTAATAAATATCATGAAATATTACAACCATTTCAGAATTGTATTTTTTGTGTAGGAGACACAATATATGTGTGTGGCGCAAGCGAACAGTGCGATGGCTACCAGGAGGACGTGAATCAGAGTGTGTTAAGTATGAAGTGAGAGGTAATCTTCCAAGAGAATTGCAAAGGGGGCACTATTGGAGGGCCGCATGATTGAACTCTGATGAGAGCAGAGACCTCTCTGAAGTCTGCGATCAGTCGGTCAGTCCCTGCAGCATGGCAGCACTTCAGTGACACACTAGTTATAAAAACATACTTAACAGTGAGTGGACACAGATCTGTCACCGACACGATGAGGGTGAGCGAGGAAAAGCATCGAGGAGGAGCAGGAGGTATTTCACTGCTGTACGTGTTTCGTCTATACCTGCTGTGACACCAGACCTCCAGGACCCATCTGCTCCTGTTGTTTTACCCCAACAGAAACCAACAGGGCCATAAGGATCCAGCACACAAAGAGTCCACAGACGGGCTGCTGAAGCTGAGCTGTGATGTCAGCCAGAGGCCAGCCTCAGGAGTCCTTTTTCTCTGACCACATACTGAGATTAGACGTTTAAAGGAGTACACTGTATGTTGTAATAACTTGACTTTACTTTAAAAAAAAAAAGAAGTTAGGAACCTGATTGCCTCAGAATGATTCATTTTAAGTTGCTAAAGCTAAATACTTTTTTTTCAGCTTTAACAACTTAAAATTAATGATCTACTTTGCCTGTAAAGCAGGCAATTTTGAGGCAATCTGTTTCCTGACCTTTTTAAGTAAAATTAACTTATTAAAATTGACAGTGTAGTCAAACATTTTGTGAAACATGAGATTTAGATGGGACTGTGAAGACGTCTGCTGCAGTCAGGAGACTTGGCTCCACATAAAGATTGTAAATGGGTGAAACAGCTAGCCTGGCTCCGTCTAAAGGTAACAACATCTGACAATCAGCTTCTGAAAAGCTCAATAAACACATTATATCCTGTTTGTTTAATGCACACAAAAGAATGTGGTTTAACAAACATAAGAGGATAAAAATGACAGTTCAGATTCGGACACAACTGTTCCACCATGAAACGCTAACCATTTATTGTGGTTTGGCCGTTCGTTTACACGCCAACTTTTGAAGGCATGAAAATTCAAACTTTTGAAAACAGGATCAAGAGTGTAATCTTTTGAAAATGTTATCATTACCGTTGCCATGTAAACGGGCAAAACGCAATTCTTCTGAAAACTGTGACCACACGACCCAACTTCATGCATGGCTATGAGCACAGCCCTTCTACATACGGCCCTTCTACATACCTTCTACATACGGCCCTTCTACATACCTTCTACATACGGCCCTTCTACATACAGCCTGTTCAGTACCTATTGAGGCCATTGTACTGAAATCAGCTGCACATATGCCTAACAGCTAAAATAATTATTTTCACCTACTTCTGGACAAAAAAGCCCAAATTTTGTTTTAGTTTGTGCAAATATAGTATTGATTATAAGAGGTGAACTGAAAACATACTAATGTCCTTTTGTTTTTCTGACAAGGAAGGCGATTTTGCCCACAAAACACTAGAATTCTGCTAATGAATGCTGACTGGTCAGTTAAGGATTTACGACTGATCGCGACTCGCTCGGAGTCTACAGACGTTTTAGAAATGAAATTGAATGAATATCTAAAGGGGAACCAGGAGGACCTTCATTTTTGACAGCCAGATGTAGATCTGGTTAATGTAAAAGCAGAGATATTCCACCACTCTATCATTGCCGTAAAGTAAAGTACCATAAAGTGACTTGTGGTGCATGATGTCACAACTATTTAAATAAAGGTATTTCACAACAGTTGAAGGCACAAAAAAATGATCTAATGGACTTATATGAATTGTGTCTACCCCATTATACTGAATATATAATGAAAGTTTTTTTCCCCCCATTAAACGTTACATTTTGGGGCTTCAGCTTCATAGACCTTGTTCATTTTGGACCCCCCCCCCCTACATACCTGCAAGGTCTGAGAGTGAACGATCTCTATACCAGTGAAATATCAGTGGAATATTACATTTTCATGGTGTTGATTTTGAAAAGTTACACCACCAACTACTGGCCTTGGCATGCATACTGCAGCATTTTAAACCACTTCTGTGGATAGCTGTGCATGAGGATTTTTACCATAATGTTGTCTTATGAATGTGGAACTTTTTTGAACCGCAAAGGAAAAAAATGTCTGTTTTTAGCAAACCATTAACATGTTAACTGGGCCTAAGAGATCATCTGGTGCCCGTGTCACATTTGAGGTGTGAAGCTGCACAGGAACAAACTCATACACTAAAATGCATTATTAGACACAAGGAAAAATAAATGTGTCATCAGTTGTGTCACAAATGCAATCCAGTTCCGTTTGTCTCTGTCTTAAAGTAATAATACTGATCATCTGAGGCAAAAAATCGTACTTTTATACCTCTCATCTCTGATAAAACAGGTCTAGTTTGCACCAACAAATTATCATAAATATCAGCTCAATAACAAGAGCTCAAATTACAGCTCCACTTAATGCCTCTGCGTAACAAACACCTCTGCCAAGCTGCCGTTAACACCATAAAACTTCATTTCCTCAAGGACCAATACAACTGACTTCAGCAATATAAAAGTGCTTTGTCTCCAGAAAATCCTCCACAAACAATAACGTGGGATTCACACATCGACTGGGTGTTTTTCCCCCCAGCTTTTAGGTGTGTATTATATTGCAGAGACCCCTTGGAAGCAACACAGGGTGATAAAAAAAAAACACAAAAAAAACAAGAGCCATAAGGAAGGTCCATCTGTCAGCAAGTGAATCGTAACAGAGAGCAGGGAGACACCAAATGATTCATTGGTAATTTGGTTGCAGGTACAACAGATGTGGGGTGAGACCAGAGCAGCGTCACTGATGCATGGCAACATCAGCGACATCCTGCGACGTGGCCCTTATCTCCTGTTTGAGTGCACCGAGGCCTGCACACACTCAAAGACGTCCTCTCTGCTGTAACCAATGGATGCACACAAATACACACTCACAGTGGGGACACCTCCAGACACCCATAAAGAGGCATGTTCCAAAAATGACACAAAAAGCACCAGAAGCACAGCAGGAGGCATCCCACAGAGAGCAGAGAGAAGGAGAGAGACAAAAGGGAGGATTGGGGGGGGTTGAAAGGGAAGGAGAAAATAAGATGTAATGCAGAGAGAGGAGAGATGTGAGACAGAAACAAAGAGGGAGGGACTGAGAGAGACAGAGGGAGGATTTATCCTGTCTTAATGAGTACAAAGTGTCGGTGGCATCTTTCATTTCGTGGCAGATGAGGACACCAGCTGAATCCCATCGAACACACAGGAAACAACAGAGCTTTGGCTTCCGAAACCAACAACACAACTTGTTCTTCGCTAACAAATGTGGACACCTGGGTCCGTATCTGGACGCTTCACATGGGAACACTTTGACCAGCTTGACTCCTGTTTAGAGATGATGAAGTGAAGCATGTAAACTCATTATATGAACCCAAAGTTTCCCCTCCTTTGGTGGAAGCGAGCAGCATTGACCGCTTGCCAATGTTGAAAGAGTCTCGATGGAACAGACGCAGCCACGCTTGGCAGTGACGTTCAAGGGGAGTTTCACACCACAGTGTTTGAGGCTGGATGCCTTTTGGCTGAAACTCAACCTCAGGATAAAAGAAATTAAGAGAATCGCCTGTGTATTGGCTGAAAGCACAAAATTAAGACAAACTGTGATTCTTTAAATGTTGTCTGAGGCCTTGTTTGTCACTATAGACTTGATATCTTAAAAATCTCACAGTTTCTTTGTAAAATAGCAAATTATTTTCCTCCTCATACATCATACATCAAATGATGTCCTTAGGTATTTCATTTTTGACTTATTAGTGAATCTGAGCTTTGTTTTGGCCCGAGGTCATATCACTGTGGGGTTCCTCTCCTCCCAGTCATGTCTGATGCTTCCCTGCTGATTGACCTGCTATTAATTAAAATTAGCTCATTAAGCTCACACCCTCTGGAGCATTTTTTCACTCTTTATTGCATGATGTCACACTGAGACTCCCAACTTTAATCTCACCCTTTATGCTTTATCTCTCTCTCATAAACACACACACACACACACACACACACACACACACACTGAGCTGTCAAGAAGACACAATCATTGGCATCACCTCTGACTGTCCTCACCTTTCGTCCGATAAATTGCTTTGTGCTGTTGATCTGATTTTAAAGGTTTAAGGTTTAAAGATTTTAAAGAAATCCCAAAAGTTGAATTAATTTTCAACCGGGTTAAGTCTGTTTTTCCGGGACTCCCAGTCGTCTGTATTGATCGCCACCATTTCTGCATTTTTTTTTTAAATCAGAAAACTACAAAGGAACCGCCGTTATTAAGTTTGTGACATTATTAAGATGCGCGTATTTACGCGCAGATGGGAACCACAGAAATCCGATGGTAACGCACAGATATAATTGTATTGTGATAAGCCGAAAGCTATATTTTTGGATAAGGATTGCCATCAGTTGAAACTGCCGAAGTGAGAAGAATAGATCATCTATGAGTGACTTAAAATTTATGCAATCAATTCTACAAAGTCATCAAACTCATTTGAGCGTCATAGACACAACACAAACCCTTTAAAGAAACCTACTCATATAGGATGTCGTCATCAGTGTAGGTGAGACCCACAAAACACTCATAACCAACCCAAACAGTCACATTGATAAAAACAATTAGTGCATAAATACAACTCCTTACCCGCGTCTGTTGTTTCCTGTGTTGTTGCCTATGGTTTGATGAGCAGCTCAGTCATATGGCTGCAGGCTGACAGTAGACAGCGGACACACGGCAGCGGCGGCACCTCTATGGTCAGCTCTCCGTGCGCCCCGGGATGTGCCAAGCATCCGGACTGCCTCCTGCCTCTTAAAAGGAGGGGAGTCACCACCGGCTCCGTGCGCGCTCCCGAGTGTGCGTCCATGTGAGGGCTGACTGGTTGGTTCTCTCTTTCCCCAGCAAGTGGGACTAAGGAGGCGCATTATAATGATATTAGTAGCTTTCTGTTTATCAGGAAAGAGCTCTGGAAGGGGATATTATTTCCTTTCTCTCTCAAAGATGTGGGCTGTCACATCAGACGCCAACAGTGTCTAAATGCACCAAATGTCCTCAACTGCTGCCAATAACTTCCCACAATTTCATCCTAATCTCACGCAGCTCACCATAAAGTCTTTACACAATGTTTTATTATCATACGATGTATTTCTTAGCAGCTCTAAGGAAACTGGTGTAGCATTCCCCTTTAATGCTTACAGCACACTGATGTTAATAAGATCAGCTGGTGGTAGTCTGAGGAAGACTCTTGACTGTACTAAAATGACACTGCTCCTGCATGAATTTGTAACAAATCGTTGTCCATAAAGACACGGGTTCCCAGTTTAATGTCAAAGAATCGTTGATCTATAGACCTCTGTCAGAAAAACCAGGACCTTAGAGAGGACTTTAGAAATGCTGACATCACAAGTCCCCATCCTTCAGAAGATTTGGACCCAAAAAGAAAGACACTAAACTGGTTGTGATTTTTCATGTTTTATTTATTAATTTAGCTGTTCAGTTGTACTGTCTATTGGTTATGTTTCCCAGTATGAAGGTCAAACTCTGCTTACTGCCTGGAATAAAAACTAACTAGCTTAAACCTACAAATTCACAGTGTACATTATTACTTCCATGTCCTCAGTAGCAGCTATGACCCTGAATCCAGCACCTTTGTGATGAAGTGGGAAGCAGGCTTCAGCCAACATCAGCGTTGGACCTCACTGGTCCTCTTGTGGCTCAATGGGAGCAAATCCCTGCAGCCAGGCTCCCTAAATCTGGTGGGCAGCCTTCAGAGAGGAGTAGAGGATGTTGTAGCAGCAGATTAATGCCTATAGCTTTAAAATGAGATGTTCCATAATCACACGTGGCCATGCAACATATGGCACTCATCAAGTGGCTTCATTTCAAAACTCCAAATCAATCTGTAGTCGTTCAAGACAAAAATGAATGTGACCCGGTGTTTGTTCCATTTGTGACAAAACAGACGACTGCACCTGGCATAAAACACCACATTTAACAACATATAGCCAAAGAAAGCTTCACGTCGATTACATTCAGCAGTGACTTTGGTTTGGATAAACTCTGCAGAGGAAACCTTTTGTCTGTTCTTTCTCAATCTCACCAAGTCGATTGACTGCAGAGCGCCTGTCGTTTCTGGACAGATTTCAGGCTGTTTATTTGCACAATGATTGTTTCGAGATCACTTGAGGGAATTGGTTGACATTTAGAATGGCAGTCTCCTTTGTTTTGTGTGTCAGCCCTGTGAAGTCGTTTGTTAGCGTTATTGAACCGATGAACATGCTTTATACTCATTTGGTTTGAGTGCAAACAATGTTGACAAGCCAGTCAGTGCAGCGTGAGTGTCACCCAGAGGAAGTGAGTCTGCTGAGGGAAGATAACAGGCTAAAGTTTAAATGCCTTCAGAAATGAGTAGCGTTTGCTCAAACGTCTCACTTTGTAAGCGCTTTGAGTCTTTGGGTGATTTCATACATGTTTTATGTACAAAACATTCACACTGTGGGTTTATTTGAATGTATACCCTGCATATAATGCACGTTTCATCATCTGTTCTACTTAGAACTGGTAAGAAGGCTAGTTTGCACACTGATCCCGCAGTGAGCATTCCAGGTTAAACACATTAAAGCAATTATTTTTAGCTTCCACTGCAAGATGAAATTTCCACATATTGCTTCATGCTTACACTCTGTGTCGGGCAAATTCGAGCAAGAGCTCTGCGAAGCACAAGACGACACGTGCCCCCTGCAACTTCATGATGGGAGTCAGCGTCGGTGGGACACACGCTGGGAACAAAAGTTTTTTTCTTTAACGACATGCTCTCATAGGAATCTCACTGTAACTGGTAGTGCAGGTATGTTCCGTGGGAAAGGGTGGTTGGAGTTTGTTGCAATGGATGAGTGATTCTCACCTGGGGTAGCTGGGAACATTTTGGAATAAGTCAAGTCAATTTTATTTATTTAAAGTTATATCAAGGCACTTCCCACTAACAGCAGGTCTAGACCATACTCTTTATAGTCCCAACAATCCCCCATGAGCAAGCACTTTGTGACAATTGCAAGGAAAAACTGCCTTTTAACAGGCAGAAACCTCTAAGTGGGCGGCCCTCTGCTTTTACCGGTTGGGGTGAGAGAGATGGAGAGAGAGAAAGAAGAGGAGATAGACGGGGAGAGAGAGAGAGATGGGAGATACATGGGGGGAGAGAGAGAGGGAGTGAGGGACAGGGACACTGACATGTGCAACCACAATAACAATAACAGCTATAATAGAAATAGTACAATTTGTTTATATATTATTATAGATTATATATTTATAATAACTACTACAATAACAAGTATGATAATAATAACAACAACAACAACAACAACATGATTTAAAAAAAAGATGTCTATGTATTTGAGTCTGGGAGGCAAATAATCACCAACTATTTGGACAACAAAGATTTCAAATTGGTGCAAAACTAAACTTTGAGCTGTATCAATTAAAAGTACTGTACTTTGCACTAAGTACAAACTATTTAGATAATCATTAAGTCATTTTTCATGTGGCTCCATCTTCACAAATGTGAGGATTTGCTGCTTTTTAAGATTACTCTATTTATTTATTTAGATTTTTCTTGACATATTTGATAACAATATACACAACACATAATGTCCTAGAAACATGTGTCCAGGACACAAAAGATTTTTTTTTTTTTAAATCATACCTTTCATATCAAGAGAGTTGTTATAATGAGTGAAGGTAGAATTAAAGAGTCTTCTGAGCATCTAAAGGCAGACAGCTCTCTGTTAGGAGAGAGTTTAGAGACATACTGTATGTAACATGATCTGACAATAATGAAAACAGAGGGAAGTGCAGTCCTCCATGTTTTATCAGGCAACACATTGATTTTAATCTACTCCACGCTTGCTCAATACAACTGACAGATACACAACTGATAAGCCTGAAAAATTTTTGAGCTTTGTACTAAACAAGCATTGTTAATGTGTCACGTTGGGCTCTGGATAATTGTCACATTTCCCAATATTTTCAGAATTTTTACAAACCAAACAATTGATCTATTAATGAAGAAAATATCAACAGTTTTAAGCAAGTTATAGTTAAACAACATTAGTCCAAACAGGCTGAGAACCATTTCAAAAGATGTTACAGTAAAGAGTGAGTGGCCTTTTTTAAGCTCATTTAATGCCTGATGGCTGACGCGCTGAAAGCCCCACTCTAACACATTAAATGACTTGCAAAGAGTAATGTGAGAAAAGTCATTACGATGTACAAAGGAGACACAACAGGAAAATACTGTGATTACATGCAACGTGAAGGTGGAGATAGACAATGCTCGGTATTGTGCGCTTATGGTCACATGTTTAATCAAATGTCATGTTATTATAACTCAGGCACAACAAAAGGTTCTGGAACAATGAGGTGAATTCAAAGGTCAAGGGAAAAAAAAGTCCCCTTTGGAAATGAATGTTTACTGTAAATATAGTAATTAGTGTTATGCAAACAGTTGCAGTCAATGGTGCTCTGTTTTCTCGGGGCCTGTGGTATGAGTGTGTTACCAGCTCTGCCTGTTATACAGTAAAACGTTGTGCAACAGGGCTGCACGGCATTTCACTTGACACACACCTGAACACGACACTCATAATTCTGATCCTGTTGGATACTTTAAAAGTCTATCCTCCTCTAACAAAGCCAACCCCCGCCTACGTCTACCACAGCTGGTTTAGTCACTCCTCCATCTTCACTTTGTAAAGTAAAGCTTCAAATAGCTCTCAACGGGTCATTTAAACACTCAGAGTGGGAAAATACAACACATCGTCCTTGTAGCATCCATGTTGACCCACATTATGACTCATGAACACACCGTAAGAACCATCAGAGGCACATGTGGACGCACAGTATGATGTTAAAGTCCTGGAGTGTAACACATTTTTGACTTTGGAGTTGTCGTTCTGACTTGAAACACCCTTTAGATCAATTTTGATGTTCGGGAACTCAGTTTTCCGACACCACATGAATGCACAACTTTACAATTTACATGTACTGTAATCTACCATTTGTGTTAAAATGTACGCTCAACACGAGGTGGAAAATAAACAGACTTCGTGTAGATCAGTCATGGAAAATGTGAACCTTGCAAGTTTTTCTTTCGCATCAAGAAGAAAAAAAGTTGTAGCATGAAGTATTTGAGTTAAATTTGACATACTTGACATTGCATGTCCTACAGCGGGATATATTGTACAGCCATACTGTGCAGTGTGCAAAAGGTTTGTCACACTGCAGCTGCAGGAACAAGTGCATTAAAACTGTAACTTTGTGCCTGCTGACGTCAGAACACTACTGCCCATATACTGAATATTATAAATAATAAAAAACAAAACCAGAGCGGACCTTGCATACGTAGATATCACTAAATCCACTAAGGTGTCTTGCAGAACTGGAGTGTGTTCGTTTTGGCAGGGTGATGAGCAAGAGGAAAAGCAAAGGGACCCCCTGCCAGGAGTCCTCATGCATTATCAACCCACAGCTCCCCAGCAGGCATCAAGCACCACATACCAGGGTGTCAAAGCTTTTATATCGCTGAGGGTAAATTTAAAGTCTGCCTAATCCTCCCCACAACTGCAAGGTCCTCAGACACATGAGAAACAAACACACACACATCAACAGGAATAAAATACAGGTTTTTATCCTTTAATTAAAATTGATTGTCAGGAGAATAATACACAAAATTGTGCTAACTGAAGTAATGCAAATGAATCATATAAATATATGTGTATGTCCACACATATGTATTTGTATATCACATATATGTACATATGACAAGTACAATCTTGAAAATGAGTCCACAAGTGAGGAACATTTTCACACCCAAGGCTGTTAAATTCCAGTTCAAATACTTCAGATGAGCACTGCACTGATGACATCACAATCACACAGTGGTCAAGGTTTAACACAACGACGTGCTGCAGTGTTATTGCCTTCAAATAATTGCATTGTCTTTAGTTAGGGATGGATCACAGCTTATTCTTGAACGTGTCAGTTAATCATAATCCGGCAAACCCGGTGACAAAAGTTCTGCTTTGATCAAAGACGGGTGATTTTTGACACCAAGCATCTCGAGATGTCATTAAAAATCTCCGTCGCAGCAGAATACTGCCACCTTGTGGAGGAATATGACCAACTCTCTGTCTCCCACTGCTCTTCCAGATGCTACTAGACAGCAACATAAGTGATTCATGTTTTAAAGCCCATTTGTAATAAAACACGGGAGATGAATGGATTCTTCCTAGATTATAGCACGAGAATGCTGGGAACCAGAAGCAATCTAAGCTTTCATCACATCAGCCTCAAGGCACATTAAATACACTTTATGCAAAAAGTGCTACTGCTGAGGATGGTAATTACTGCTCTGTAACACACACACTCCACACATTTGCCCATATGGATGCAGTGTTGTGTCTGGCAGCATGTCAGTGACTGATTTAAAAAAAAATCAAATAAAAAAAAATCATCTTTTGCTATTCATTCATTTTTCTCCAAGCTTTCATAACAGTCTATTAAACAACAGATGCTGAAGGAGATCACTCAGCAGCAATGATGCCAGCAGATTAGCTGCTCATATACCGGCTGCTGGGCAGACACCTGCAAAGCCATGTAAATAACGTCGCTGAAACCAGCACTAAAATCAACAGATGTCAAAATTAAATGTAAAAACCTTCCTATTAATGATCACATTGAAAACCCCTCTCAAGTTTTACAGCCATTCGTTCAGTGGCAGTATACGATGGCAGTCCTTACAGTCAGAGCTCCAGCTGTAACGTTCTGGTTGTTCGACCTCGCCGTTCAGTCCTGCTCAGACTCAGTTCTGTCAGGTTCATGACGGCGTCGGCGCTGCAGAGCGCTCGCTGGATTTTCCGGCTGGTACCTCGTACTTGAAGACCACGCTGAACAGCTTTCCTCCGAGCCGGTCAGCCAGCCACGAGTTCTTGATGACGGCCATCTTGAGGCTCTCACAGCTGAGCATGGCGTAGTAGTTGGTGTGAATGGCTCGGCCCATCCCCTCGATGATCACCAGGTCGGTTTGTCGCTCTCGCACCACCATCGCCAGCACTTTGTCCAGACGACTGCGTGGGGAATGACAGAGAAAGAAACATGTTCACATTTTTACAAATACTGTACAGGACATTTAATCAACGCTTCACCAGCTGATCAGATTTCTGGCTTTTAAAAAAAACGTCCATCCCAAATCAACAGGATGTGATATATTACCTCTACCAAAGAGTAAAAGTATAATTATGTAAAATAATAAAAACAAAGGTAATAACACACATCTCCTCTCTGTTAAATGGTGAAAGGAAATGAATCTTGAATCGTATCAAATTGATTTGTATCCTGATTTAAGATTCTCACTTCACATTTGATTTCTGTTCGTCTGCCACAGATGTTATTGCAGCTGTTTTCACAGGCTCAATAGTTCTCCATTTAAAAAAGTCCAACAAACATAAACCAACCTCAGATCCAGGCAGGGTGAACTGGAACCACTCTGGACTAACATTAACCTGTCCTCCCTCAGGCCGGCCCTACACAACACAGACCACAGGCCAAAGAAAATCAACGGTTTATAGCTGTATTACAGAGTCTTAGTTATATTTTAGAAATTTCTCAGGAAAGATAACAAGACGCTAATGTTTCCTCTCGTCAGCTTGTCCCATCTGTTTTTAAAAACACTCACTGAATCACTGGATCCATAGCAGCGATTCTTTCAGTCAGTATTAGCAGTTCACCGTTTGTTACGTCATTCAAAGCTGGACCAGAGTTGCTGGCCAACACAACCTAAGAGTGGACGGATAAGAGAGTTGGATTAACATTCTTTCCATACATTATTTTAGAAATGATGTCATTAAAGTATCTTACCTCTGTTCCTCGAGAGAGAAGCTCTCTGACTAAAGGAATCACCCCCAGAATGATGTCTACTCCGCTATTATCTACGAAAAACAAGGCACACTTATGAGGAGGACCCTGCAAGAGAAAACCAGGATGGATGGTATTCAAGCACTAATCATCACAAGCACACAACACAGAAACACAACACCACGTATGTGATATGTTACTGTACTAACTTTCACTGCTACAAACCTGTAATCTGCTGTATCTTTATTGTGTTTTCTGCTGTGCACGTGTGTGTGTACTCATGGTACCGTCAAGTGCTTTTGAAAGAAACCCTAACCTCACAACAGTAATGCTGCAAAGAATAAAATGAAAACGCAGAGAAAGAGTCTGACCTTTAGTCTCTCGAGCCACTGGTCATAGAAATCGATAAGCCATGGTCGCTCTGAGAAGAAAGAAGAAACCAAGACACCAAGAGTCATCCTAAAAGTCTTTCAACTTGACTTTCACTTTGGCTAAAAAACAAACATCAAAGCTGTGGAAGCTGTCAGGCAGCAAACAGTATGTCTGATGGTTCATGAAGAACAGTTAAGAGTGAAAGTGGAAGAACAAACAGAAAGAAAGACAAGAGGAATACTTCAGACCTTCCAACTGTCGTTTAGCCTCTTCAAACCCAAACTCTGGAGCAGATTCAAGGACGCTGCGTGACATCCAAAGAAAATAGGAAAAGTGAGACCAGTGTTTGGATCACAGAATTAAAAATAAAATTAAAAAAAATCACAATTCATTTTCCAAACAAGCCCGCAGATACAAAGATGTTGTCTCCTCCTGTTAAATCGCACTTTAACAATTCATTTTTTTATTTTTTGATGGCACAACAAAAGACAGAACCCTGACAAGAACCCGAGGAAGACAAGAACAGCGAAAACAAACCGGTTAACTACATTTCAAAAAGGAATATCATCTGTATTTATGTAACGTTGATTCAATCCAACATAGCAGGCATTTTCAAATGGTTGGTGCTGAACTGAACCAGCAGGAACAGGAGGGGCAGTCTGCTCTGTGGTTCTTTTTTTACCAACATGGCACCTCATTGAGCGCCTGCAGTCCATTATTACATGGGGGGCTATTTTCTGATGTTTACAACAGAAGTCATCACACAAAGGCGTTACTATATGCAGGCATTATCTTAGAAGTATACTCATTTGTGAACTCTGCCTTTTGAATAAAGCCCTCAGAGAATAAAGCACTCGATGAAATGTAGCTGAGCTCATTCATTTATGGCTCTGGGAACGTTTGAAGTTTCAACTTTGTGTGAGTTGTCTTGACAACCAGGTGATTAATTTAGTATTGCTGATGGTTTTTTAAATATTTTCTACAGTAGGGAGATGACTACAGGCCTCAACTCAATTTCTTTTTTTGAAAAAATACTGTATAAATCACAGAGGGGGAAATTCTTCCTCTGCATTTGGCCCATCCCTGAGGAGCAGTGGGCTGCATCTACATTGCGGCGGCTGGGGAGCAAATTGGGGTTCAATATCTTTGCTCAAGGATACTTTGACTTGTAGACTTGCAGGGGCTGGGAATCGAACCACTGACCTTTCGTTCCGTGAACGACTGCTCTACCTCCTGAGCCACAGCCGCCCCCAATTTACCAACCAATCACCAGTCACATCTTTTCATGTCTTTATTTCTTGGACCAAATAATGGAGAAAATGATCAATAATATAGATGGGTATAGGTATTGGTGTCAGATAAAATCCTGATGATACCTATGCCTACAGCTCACCTGGACTTTTCTTCCTAGTATAGCCTTCTCTGGGACAAAACATGTTTTTACTGATTCAGCCACTATAAAAGAAGATTTTTATATTTCCTCATTTGACACTCTAATATAGTTGCAGTGTCTTGATTACCTTCTTGTTTTTGGAAGTGCACTCTTTTCCTGTTTTTTTTTTCTAAGAGCACCTAATATATGTTTTTATGTACAGTCCATAGAGCAACCAGTCAAGTAAAAAAACCACAAAAAAAACTAACAGGATCATTGGCATGCAGTTAAGTAAGCAGCCCTCAAGGTACTCCAATCAATTTTTTTTCCTGTTTACTTTCAATCCATGCTGCCACAGGGTAGCTATCAAAAAAATATTATATTGCAAAACACAGTACCAACGGCACCAACCAACTCCACTACAGCAGCCACTCAAGCAGGCTGCTCACAGGATGTAACAGCAGGGGCTCCACTCACTCTGACACGGCCTTGGCTCCCCAGTCAAACACATTCCCAGCCAGGACGCCCCTGACCAGGGCAAACTGTCTCTCCTCCCAGCTCAACTCCTCCAGGGACTTCACCACCTTCTGGTAGTACTTGAGAGCTATGTCGTTCTCCCTCTGCTTAATCTACAAGAGAGCAGAGATGTGATCAACGGATGACAATAAATGACTGGTAATCAGAAGAATTCAGAGATGTCAGTCCAAAAGCAAAATGAGAATATGTTAACACCAATGTAATGTGTGAATTCAGGCTTAATTAATGAGGCCAAAATAAACTGTCTGTGCAACACTATGATTCTGTACGTGTACATAAAACTGTAAGAGGTTGACAAATGTGAAGAGTGAGGGCCAAAACCAGCTGTGCAGCACACGAAAAGAAGACAAACAGAACAGAGAATAGGTTAATAGATTTCGCTCAGACCTTAGAGTAGGGGTCAGGAAAGTTGAACTCGTTTAAACAGTGTTCCCTCGTGTCTAAGAGACTTCTGACAGTGAGGGATCCATAAGCACTAGGTGAGAAGAGAAGCACTCTACATTATCCAGAGAGAAAAACAGACACACAATGGGGCTGGGGCTCTGAATGGATCGCTGCTATTGAAGCTGTATAAAATAAAAACTCCATTGAGATGTGGAACTGGTTTATGAAATTTTTTTGTTGAATTTCAATGATGGCTTACATCATTCTGATGCCATTTCCTCTGACAAATCATTGGCAGAATTTAATTGACAGTGACATAAAACACCCGGCTCCAAATGACCAAACAGTATTTTCCCCTTTTCATCAACAAAACACAATGAGCTGTTACAGCAGGTATGAAGACATGAAACTAATGCAGACGTTGAAGAAAAGACTTGAGGTCTGGGTCTTCTAAAAGCCATTTTGGGTGAAGCAGAAAGACGTTGCATGCAAAATGAAAAAGCATCCTTACAAAGGCTGATGGCGGAGCGTCTGAAGCTTGTGTCTGTATTTCTGGCTGAACTTCTCCGCTCGCTCCACCGCCTCAGGCATGTCAGGCTGGCTCGCTACGGCTCTCTTAACCACCTGCTCCGAAAAAAAACAAGAAAAAATAACAAAATGAATCAGCCACGCTCACAACCTCAGCAGCAAACAAGCGCCGAGTGAGAGAAAAAATAAATTAATTAACCTCCTAAAGAATGGCGATGCAACATATCTTACTTTTTTTTATTACCTCCAGCAAGGAGGTCATGTTTTCATCTGTCTCTGTTTGGTTGTCAGGAGCGCACAAAATCTAGTGAACTGATTTCGTGGACCAGTAAAAGCTGGACTTATGTGGGATCGTTGGTGGAGGTTTGCACTCTGCTGAGAGCCTTTCTAGTGTCACTGTGTAAATACAAGGTAGATTACTACAAGCTGTCTAAGATGTAAAGGGCCAGTTTTGCAATAAGTAAGTACTGCTTATACAGTGTAACATGCACAGTGTCTTATAGATTAGACTGTTAAGTAAAGGCCGTCTACATGAAGATAGAGGAACATGAGTGTCTCCACTGATGTCAAACTTTAGCTTATGGTGGACAAATAAATGGATAATCACTTCCCTTAAACGTTTATATTAAACAGTTTTCTCTGATTTAAACGGCTTAGCTGTGAACATTCTGACAAACATATCTGATATCTTTATCATTACTTCATATTTATTCATTATTATTGTTTGTTAGTACCTAAACTGTAAACCCTGAACAAATGTTAACGAGAGACATTTGTGAAATGTTACTTAATGCTTATTATTGTATTAATTAATTGTTAGTTAATGCTTATTACTCTATTGGCTCCCCAGCAGCTGTAATAGCTGCTCCTCAGGGAGCAGAGAGCAGCTAAATGAACTAATATTAATAGAATCTTAATAAACTACTAAATAATATATACATTAATAACTTAGTTAACCTGAACAAGTGAGTGATTACCAGACACATTCGAGAACTGTTAATTAACTATTAGTTAATGCAGTAATAAGCATTAACTTTATAGTTAATCAAAAGTTAAGTTAACCCAAAAATGTAAATTCAGTCGTTACCCTTGAAGGCTGGATCTGAAGCGACTGGACTTCTGTTTAGGGTTTGAGGACGTTTCACCTCTCATCCCAGAGGCTTCTTCAGCTCTAACTGGCTGATGGACGGTTTCAGAAATATTTAAACTCTTCTGAGGTCACTGGCACAAGTTTGAATGAACAAGTTTGAATCAAGTGATTCAAAGTTTGAATCAACTGCAATTGAAATAATGTGCTCACATGATGCCCCATCAAGCAAAAAAAACAAAACCCTTGTGTCCTCCAGGACGGTAACAACCCATAATAGTGCTTTTGAGTCAACCATAAACATGTGACCTTAACAACTCCATGTGTTGGCGACCTCAGAGGAGTTTAATATTTCTGAAACCCTCCACCAGCCAGTTAGAACTGCAGGAGCCTCTTGGATGAGAGGTGAAACATCTTCAAACGTCTGAAACTCCCCAAGTTGTAGCTGAAAGTGTGCTGATTCAGTTTAGTGGCCAATCTGATCAATCTTCAAAAATTACTGATCTAGATCCTGAAGAAAATAGCTTTTCTTGAATAACTTTTAAACTAATAATGATACCAATGTGATTCCAGATTGTAGGGGTAGGTTTTCATGGTCAAGGAGTCACATTATGAGGGTCAATCTGTCACTGAAATGGTTTGAGCTCTCTCATTGTTGTCTAGTTTATATTTTCTTCTTCAGTTGTCAGGAGAATGCTGCACGGTGTTTTGCTGTGAAGCTCCAACGATGTTTTGTGGACCAAGAAATTAAGATTTCCAACAGCAATGAGTGAGTAGATAATAATTATATTTTCATTGTGTGGTGAACTGTTCCTTTAATGTATCCTTTGTGTAAAGCATTGCTCTTTCTTAAGTCACCAATTTGTTCATGTGTTATACAACAACTACGACAATCGCTAATGAAATGGATCTCTTTTTTTAAATAGATGGTACCAGATTGTTTCTACTATGATAAAGTTGAACGACATTGTTTGTATGGCACGTCTTAAATTCAGACTCTGAAATATTCCAAATGATCAATTCCCATCCTACCCCATCTAGGGCCTCTTCAAAGCAGTAGAGCCAGTATTCACGGGCCAGAGCGTCCTCTGTGAGGTCCACAGTGTCCGGGATGTAAGATGAAGGGTCCTGCAGCAGAGGAAGATTGACCAGCTGCCTCTCCAGACGGTCCATCTCTAACATGTCAAACTAGACAGAACAAAGAGACAGAGGAAACACACACTTCGAATTCTAAGATCGATTTCAAAATATCTCCATTTTCTCAGCAACACTGTGAATGATTTGTTTTCATTAAGACAACAAAAGAGCAGCGAGGAAGATAAAGGAAGGAAGCTTCTAGCAACTTTTAATCCTAAAAGCCAGTGGAAGCCAGATTCATTAACTGAGCGCCACAATCAATAGTCTATTAGAGGAAGCCATTTGTTTTTAAAAGCATACATTCTCTCTAAGTTCCCAAAGATGACACCATATTTCATTGTCAATGCTGCATCACACCAATGAAAACTAGTTAATTAAAGCAGGAAATTCAGTGGACAGAGTAGACTCCAGGGAAGCTAATGCTAACAGAGGTTAACAGCTCCAGATGCTCTACAAGCAGTCATGCTTCACGCCAAGGAATCAAAAAGCAGAGTGGCTGTCAGAAACATCAAACATCCTTCACAGAATGGTTCAAACCAAAAAATTATTTTGGACTAAGGGACACTGTGGTTGCAAGGTTTTCATCAAAATCAAAGCTAAGCTGCTCGCAGCTTGTCCTCGCTCAAGTGAACATAGTGATGCCTGACAGGACTGAACACATTTACAGCAAAAGAGCAGGAGCCACACGTCATCAAACCAGGGCACACAACTGAGGCAGACGGAGGTACTTACGGGAAACTGAAGGACAGAGTTAGGTAGACAGAGGGATGTGTGGAGGGGGAGATGAAGAGAAACATTATCAGATATGAATACATTTCTTTGTACTGATGGACTCAGAGAGTACAGCGGTGATCGGACTTCCATGAAGGAGATCCGAAATAAAAAGTGAGATAAAGCTCAAATCATAAATGACATAAGAACGTGGGTGAAGTAAACTCCAACTGAACCGGCAGAGTGAAAACAGGTCACAGGGTTTAAGTAGAGCCTTGCAGCACATGACTCCCCCGCTCCATATCTGATCTGATCACTCTCTGCTTCTACTCACCGTTCCACTACGTGCACGTTGCATGGGATTCATATCAGGAGAAACACTCATCAGGCCTGAGCTTCCTGCATAATTCTCACCCCAGCTGTACTGGTTTGGATCTAGAGAACAAGATGTTGTGTTAGAATATTTGTTATTCATTTAGATGTGTTTTTAATCATGTCTGGTGCTAACATAAGTTACTTTTTGGGTACAAATTTTAGTCCTATTTTTTAGTCCTCCTGCTTTAGTATTATTACCTACCTCAACTCTTATACAGTCTGACTTTGCAGTTAGTTAAGTGTATTTATGTGAAAGGCAGGCAGGCACTGAAGAAAGAGGTTCAGTAGTTTCACAGCTGAAGTTTTATGCATACCTGAAGACAGTGAAAACATGCAAGGATCTGCTTCCTGTCATTGCTGTAAACTTGCAGTCAGTGTGATGGAGGAATCGGACGTTGTTTTAAACAACACAAACTGTCAAATACTTTCTCCTCACACTGTTGTTTTGACATTCGTATCTTTCAGTAACCCTGTTGACACCGAATTGAGGATAATAATGTGAATGTGAAGGATTATCCTTACTGTCCTCCTCTGCTCCTTTAAGAAAGGCTCCGATGGCTCCGAGATAGCCTTCATGTCTTAGGAACAAAGCCTGAACTTCACCCTACGATTAAAACAAACAACACTATCACATTCAGCTGATAAGACACCATGTTCAGGACTAAGCTTAAGATATATCAGTACAAATTAGGAAGTCTTGTAGAGTGCCAAGACACTTGAAGTTCACCATGTATTTTGAGGAGGTGGTTGCAGAGGAAGTGGCTTTACCTTAGTGAAGAAGTTGATGCTATAGGTGATTGTGTGCATGGTGACAGGGTGTCCTCGGATGAAGAAGCCTCCAAAGTAAACTCTGGACAAGTTGTGGAGCTTGGCATACAGACAGGCCAGCTGCCCGATGTCATTGCTGATCATATGGAGTAAACTTTTGGCCATGTCTTCTTTAGAGAAATCTACAATTCAGATAAGAGTTATATAGACGTACGTACAAAATATCCACATCACAAAAGCAGCTTAGCGGGATTAAAATAACGTATTTGAATGTTTAAGTGCTAATATATATTCACAGTACAATGACAGCAGCTCCTCAGTAAAACGTTCAGAGTTCAACTTCTTACCAACTTTCTTCTGTTCAGGAGCAGAACTACGTTACAGCAAAATTAGATAAGCATTGAGAGAGAAATTTGAAATCAATGCCAAAATCAAAAACTACTGAAGAATTTCTCAACAGCAGTAAAAGGAAACAATGACAGGATTTGTTTCGATAAGCTTGCAAAGCTGCTGCTATCTCTACATTTTTTAAAAACCTGACATAAAACAACTCTGTTTCAGAACTGGGTGAGAAACCCTCAGCTCTAGAACTGGAAAACATTAAGCCTGCCTTGTTAAGAAGACAAGAGACACAGATGTTAACTTTGTGACACTTTGTCAAGTCTGTATCCTGCAGCGACTGAGTCAGCTTGGACTTATTACAATGAGTTTCCCATCTCTACACTTGAATGTAAGATGCGTGTTCTGCCATTTCTTTGAGAAACTACAGCATGATTGTGTGAAATATTCAGAGTACATGGATGGACAGCAGAAACAGCCACCTCACAAGTCCAAAATTAGATGCTGAAAACGGTGCATAGGGTGCTGTTTTAATGTTAATCAACAGAATGAACTGCACGTACAAGCCGCAAAATATGAAGTGTGTTGTTATAGTCTTATATTACATCAACGTGGATATACAGAGCAGAGCAGAATCAATGCGCCCATGTATCACCATTATCAGCAGTAGCAGACTTTCCAAAACTGCTCGCAATCAGGTCTCCAGTCAAGCCCAAAGAGCCGTAAGATCCGCCGTAGATATCTTTGACAAGCATATCGACACTCGTGTGCTGCCCTTTTGTGGCCAATTGCAACAGCTCATCAAATCTCTGCAGGAGAGAAAAAGGTCACAAGGTTAAAGGGAACAAGATATTGCACTGAGGACATCTTTAATAGTTGACAGCTAGTATCGTCTGACACTCAAGTTCTTTAGGATACCTTTGTTTTGGTGAGCAACGCTCCGAGGCCCCAGAACGTCCCTCCACCTATTGAGCTTCCTCCTATACGTTCAAATTTGTCCTCTGATTCAACCTGTTAAACAGGGACAGCATAAAACTCTGGTTTATGCAAATGTTAAGTCATCTGGAAAATAATAAACACCCTGTTCTACACAGCAGATAAAGATCTAGCTTACAGTCAAATCTAGATCATTTCATTTTAAGTGCCTTAACTCAGGAGCTACATAATGAGGACAAAGTCTGTCTGTAAAGTCCAAATGAAACTGGATTTTTGGAGCCTATGACAATACATGTGTTACAAGTTAAAAACAAAATGATAAATGATAAATGATATTCTGTGATGTTGTCTAATCATAGTATTGTGACATGACTGGAGGATGGATTCTTTACTTGTAAAGAACAAACTTATTACATTCTAGAAGGATTGACACCGTTGTCTGTTGTGATGAACTCACACTCTGCAATGACGACACTTCACAAACTGACTCCAGCTCTCTTCTGCACTATGGTCTTTATTCAAGACATTCCTTTCAAACACTAGCCAGTATTCATGCTGATATAAATCTGTGATGAGCAGTGAACGTCATTTTGGTATCGGACACTAATGATATATTAAGAGGTTTTGGCTTTGTTACTTATTTAAAACCTTTGGGTTGAAACAACTTCGACTTCCAAGAAGCTCAGATTTATTCATGTGTCTCCTAAAAGTATACTTCATACCTTAAACAAAGAAATGAATATGCTTTAAAAAAAAAATTCATTATTGATCAATCTGATCATTTCTGTCTTGATTAACCTGTAAAATGTCAGAAGATAAACAGAAATGCCAAATAGGTCGTCTTTAAATGCCCTGTTTTGTGTGATCACCAGTCCACAATGAAAAGATATAGTGTACTTTGACATGAAATAGAAAAAGGCATCCTATCATCATACTGGAGAAGCTGAAACCACAGAATGACTGGTGGCTTTGCTTCATAAACGATTTCAACAACTAAAGGATGACCAACAAACTACTAATACTTCTGTTACCTTGACGATGGACACGCCAGAGCCGATGTTTATGAGCAGGTAAGGGAAGATGTCCGGTTGAGTCGTCTGAAAGCGAAACTCGGAGTCAGCGTGCTTGGCGTACACGAAAGCCTCGTGTGGTATGTTCCTCAGCACAAAGTTACAGCCCTTGATGAGGCAGGTCATCTCATCCTCTTTATCCACTCTACCACAAAGTGAAGAGTCAATTAATCTAAACCATCCACAGCCAGAGCAGAAGACTAACCGTTTTTTCCTCTGCCTGGTAAATCAATAAGTTGACTAAAAAACAAAATCTCTTTCTTTTACCTCATTTATTTATTTTCAGGACAGTGAAGCTGTCTGCAGCCATATATGCAGCCACATAGACCCATAATTCCAAATAAATATGTATGGAAAATTTAACAGATGAGTTCTCCTTTCTGAGAGTTGAATTACAAGAGTAATAATTTACTGGCAAACTGGAAAGAAGGCATGGCTTTCAACACTGATACCATATACACTACCAGTCAAAAATTTGGACACAGTTTCCCATTCAAGTGGATGGGAAACTGTGTCCAAACTATTGACTGGTACTGTAGATGCAGACAGTAGAACTTGAACCAACTTTGAATGCTCCATTGTTTTCACATGATGTTTGGTGCGCCAGAAAACACACAACCACAGTTTGCCAGCCAGTAAACAGTAGATATTTTCCAGAGTAGCCTTCATATTAAGGTTAAATCAAATTAAGTTTCCGAAACAATCCGCTTTCCCTCTATTTCAATTTGATTAACAGGAAGAGGACAGCAAAAGACAGACGATCATTTCAACTTGGTCATCTGGCATGTTCCATAAATGTTTGTCCTTTTTTCTCCCTTTCTGTTTGTGTATGCACTTCCTCACAGAACAACAATATGCAGCAGCAGACCCAAAGCCAATACTCACTTGAGCCCGAGTTTCCTCTCGATGAGTTCTTTAAACTTGTGTGCCCCACCTCCTGTGGCCTTGATAACTTTGGTTTCCGTGTTGACCAGATGGTCTTTAATAAAGTCCAAGCATGTTTCGATGTAAGCATTTTCAAACTTGATAAAGTGCAGGCGTGCGGTGACCTCTTCCTGCACAGAGATTTCATAGAGCTTGTCACTGGACGCCTCCTGAGACGGAAACACAGAGGACAAAGAAAACTTTTCACATCTTTGTGTTTACCTAGAGTGTGTTATAACAGCAGTCGGTGGTGATATTTTCACGTGCAAGCTATCAGCAGCAGATATGAGCTTTTCAACGTCCATGCAGCTTATGGGATGTAATGATAGGATACCCAGGACACCACACGTTTTACAGGAATATTTACCTTTGTATTGTGGTCGAAAGATCGTACTTTGGCTACTTTGTGTTGTACCGTCGAATAGTAGGCAAGCTTTGTGAGAGATCCACCTGTTAAAGCAAAACAACACACGATAAGAAGCCCTTAATTAAATGAGAACATACAAGTAACAAACTGGATGGAGCGCTTAATGTGGTCAACTGTGACATTTGGGCGTTGTTAGATGAACAGAAAGAAGTATAACCTGAACATTGCTAATGTTACATGCTAATGGTAACGATGTTGTAGCTGTTTGTCAAAGTTAACCAGGTTGTTTGGCACACATACACATTATCGGATAGAGATAATCCGGAAATCTCATCAGACTTCCATCCTCATATTAAACAGGCTTGCTGTCAAACAAATTAAAGTTAGACACGAATTTGAGTGGCTAACGTTAGCACTGTCTTGTTTACTCTCACCTTTAATGTGTCATGTGTTGTTATAGTATCAGGCTGCGGCATAATGTTAGCTGTTGTACCATTAGAAGATTAGCTTCGTTCGAGCTAAACAAATAGAGTAAATCTTATATTCCCACGTACCTATGTCTATTGCGAACCGCTTTGCGTTTTCCAAATTGCGGAATATTTCGTCAGGCGGAAGAGTGATGCTTTTATCCATGGTATGACTACTTGTGCGGCTGTCAAGTCGAACACATTCCGCCATTGTGGACAATGATCTGACGCTGCGTGGGAGGTGTGCGTGCGTGCGTGACTCCCCCGTCATCCAATCAGAATCCACGTACAGCCTGGGCGTTTTGTGCATAAGGATAAGTTGTATGCATGTAAATCACATCATTTCTCCCAGATTGCATTGCAATTTACAGCATGTCACATGTGACGTAACAAGGAATCTCCTCCAGACTAAGTACATGGAAGGTATTATTACTGTAAGAACACACCTCTCTCTCATACACACTAAAGATGAGACACACTCTATGGTGGCAGGCGACCACACTACCACATGTGTGTATAACCTGATGTGCCAGGAAATGATCAGACATTTACATGAAAATAAATGCAAAAAAATCTACCGATCAAATGCCAGGACAGCTTTTTCTATATTTGACCCAAGAAAGACTCGAACAGAAAACGTAGACATCACTGCAGTTTTGTAACGTTTTATCAAATTCATAATACATGTATGTTTATTTGTTTGTCCACCAGATATCTTGAAAAGCTGTGAACAGATTTTGATGAAATTCTGTGTACAGGTGTATTTTGGGCCAAGGAGGAGTTGATTAACTTTTCAGGTGGATCGTGGATCCCTTTTTTCTTTCCTCAACATTGTGAGTTAGGGCCTTTATTTTAATAACATTTTACCATTATCATGAAAATAAATCATTCTAAAAAATACCTAGGAATGGACATTTCATGATGTTCCAACACTATGCACGACTGGATACAGGTCTGGATCATTTATTACTTAGTAGCAGAAAAATGAAGAGCAAAAAACTGGAAATTGTGTGTAATATGTCACACAATTTGACTGATATAGACGTCTTTGACTAATACGGATGTTTCATCTTAATTTATGACGTTTTAAATTTATTTCCCTCGTATTCTGTATGTTTGCAACTTTGTTTGTATGCTACTGCCTGTCTTGGCTAGGACGCTTTTGCAAAAGAGATTTTTAATCTCAAAGAGACTTTCCTGGTCAAATGAAGGTAAAATAAATAAATAAATACAAATTTATTGATAGTGACACACTTAAAGATTCAAAATAAAAGACTTTCGTAACAGCTAGCCACTGCTACTTCTCTCAGTCAATAGATTAATGTTGTAGCTGTTATGGTGAGAAGTTTTGATAATTAAACATTAATTTGTTTGCTTGTAAAAGTTGGTTCAGTCATATAAAGCTTATGCTGTGGATCCACACTTTGTTTAAACCTATAGCACATTAATTTTAAATTTTATATGGAGAAGTTTCCAAAAACATATGAACGCTAGTTTGAATTTTGGGGGGATATGTATAACTGACACACAAGACATGCAGAATATTAACATGAATTCTTGGGTATGAATATTTCACCCAGTGCTAACATCATGATGCCTCAATAAAGAGCTGAAACAAGCTGATCATGTGTATGCAGTCTATGGAACACTGTGGTACAGGGTGGAATAAAATGTTCTGAAACTACTAAAGGGGAAACAAAAGAGAAAAACTCTGCAAATGGATGAGCTACATAATTCAGTGATCTACCATACATTTTCTTTGCAGACATATAAACTAACCATGAGAGGGCAGTGCTCCTTTACATTAGAAACATAAGGCATCTAAATTGAAAGACTCTACAGTAGACTACAGATGAATGATGGTGACAATAGCAGCAATTCAAATGAATGCTATCCAGTGCACTTTGAATAATGTTATCCCCGCAGTGTCACTGTATTTAGATAAGTTTGTTATAAAGAAGGAAACAGCTCAAAAGTCAGTTGATTTTGTTTTACTCAAAAAGAATTAATAGGTTCCATCATAGAGGCAATATGGTGATGATGCATCACATTTAATGACTACAGTCAAACACAATGTACTCAAATAGAGTAGAGTGAACAGCTTCAGTATCTTAACAAATGATGGGAATCATTTAGTAGAACCTAACAGAAGAAGCAACCCTCTTACAATGAAAGAAAATAAGTCAGACGTACATTACACATTACAGCAAAACACTTTGATGGTAGAACAGACGACCTCAAGACCCAACATGGGTCAGTGATCTTTTACATGGTAAAAAGTCAATCAATGAATTCAATAAGGAGAAAGTGCTTCAATAGAGAAGCTGAGACCAATCTTCATACAGAAGACCAGATGTGCCATTTTTGATTGTATTGAAAAATCAATAAGAGAATATTTCATATTCACAGAATACAATTTCATTTTCTTTGAAAACATTTTCCCAGAAAAAAAATGGAACTTTCGATCCAACATGAAACGTTGCACAGACATCTCCGTTACATTTCTTTAATATGTCTGACAATACCATTTGACCAATATGGTCATGTGACTTTGTCTGCTAGGACCTCCAGTCTGTAGGTGTCTACCACGGCCTCCAGAGGACACTGTTGACTGGACTCTGGTCTTTGGTGATGCTGGTCTGGACTGTGGAGCTCAGAAGAGAGAAGTCAGCCTCTGTCAGGTTCTTATCAGAGGAAGACTGCAGCTTGTTGAAGTGCTTCATCAGTCTTCTCTGCGACTGTGTCTTCACCTGCTCCCTGGACAGGAAGTGTTCCACCTCTTGGACACACCTGGAGTAGCCCCGATCAGCGGCGGCTGAGTCCACAGCTTGACGCTGCTGCTGCAGTCGTCTCAGGACACAAACTGTCATCTCCAGGATGTCTGCTTTCTCCAGCTTGGAGTCTGGCTGCTGTTTGAGGAACTCTGGACCCAGGAGAGACTTGAGCTGCTCAATGCTGCTGTTGATTCTCTCTCTGCGTAACTTCTCCACCAGAGGCTTTCTGAGCTGCAGAAAGAAGAACAGAGTCATTCAGAAACTTCATCAGGAGTAAAGTGTGAGCGTGAATAAAGACAACCTCTCATGAAGCACATTTAAATCTTCTTCAATCTTCAATTTACCTTGTGGCTCCGAGTCAGATGCTCCTGAGAAATGATCCCAGCTGCAGTGATTGTAGGAGCCATGGCTGGATCTGTGTGCTGTAGAGGTCTCTGTAGAGAGAATCTGATCTCTGCTGGCTCCATCCCTCCTATTTATAGTCCCACATCTCCATATGAATGTGTGGGTCTAGGTCTGCTTGAAGGTTCTCACAGTCTCAGCCAATCACAGAGCTTGGAGAAACAATCAGACGTGTGGAGCAGCAACATGCTGAACTGCTTCAGGGACAATGGTTAGATGTGAGGGGAACAGGTGGAGGACTGGGGGGGTGATGGAGAGAGACTCACAGAGCTCTGTGTGGATCTGGGAAAGTGGTGACCCTGTAGAGAGAGCAGACCTGCTGCCTGATGCTGGATCAATGACTCTGACTGAGTACAGGCTCATCAGCCCATCACACATGAGGGAGAATGACAAGGCAGTTAAAAAGTCCTCAGAGACACAAACGCAATCTTGAATATTATCACAATTGTGTTCAGATCTTACAACCTTAATGTATATGAGATGATCAAGAAGTGAAACAGTCAAAGTAATAAATCAAAAGTCTTCCAGGTGAAATAGATGTGCCTTCTGCTTTTTGCCCAGTTGTTCCAGTGGGTATAACCAGGTAAGGGAACTGTGATCACTGCAGAGGCTGACTCTATTGAACCATCTCAAGGAAAACAACAGTAGCTGAGTTTTAATGTCAATAAATGAAGGGGGATTTAAACGGCACTGATTAGTAGTTCAAGGAATAACAAATTCCCTTATTGTGTCCTGAAACAAAGGCCAACAAACGCTTCTTTGCTTTCTTTTATTCTGTTAGTTAACATTAGCTCACTGAGAACACATTTAGATAAAAGTGCATGTATGTCTAAACATAAGGTAAAACAAAAGTCTTTATAAGCCATGTTGTAAGAGCAACATCACCCTGACAGTTTGGCATCCATCAATAGAATATTTAAAAAGGGTTCGACTGGAATAATGACCTGATAGACAAGAAGGGAAATGAAGTTGGCCAGAGTTAAAGAATTAGGAGCAAAGAGATAGAAAAAAGAGAGTAAAGAGAGACAGAAATCCTCCTCTGGAGTGTGCCAACTCCCTCTGGAGAGTCGTCAGGTGCTGGTGGGGTCGAGGATGCTAATCACACTGAACTGTGACTCGGCCTCTCATGGCTTTCCCACACTCTGCCCATTGACTGAGCTCCCACCCAACAATAGACATGTGCCTTGTTAAATGCTAATCCATCCCCACACAAGCAGCTCCCAGCTCTCCCCTGAGGCTGATGTTTGTTGTTTAGACACCCTTCAATTAGGCGAAGAGAGCAGGAGAAATAAACATTTTGCCTGTGGATGTGACATAACAAATGAATATAATAAACTCATCGCTTATCTAGAGCGTTAAAAGACTATTGTTGGTAACACTTTCCTTTTTTCATTCATGAGCAGAATAAAAACATTAAATAAATGATTTATAACAGACTGTAATGTAGTTGATGGCAGATATAGGGGCATTTTTTGAAGGACTGTATTTGATATAACTACTTCTATGAAGACAGATTTCATATTATAGTTTATTAAAGTCGTATAATAGTGGTAGCATCAGTTTAAGTAGTATAGTAATAGTTTATTATCAATTATCTGCCTCGCAGTAAAAGTTATAGCTGTTGGTAAATGCATTATCAAACACTTCATATTAGATATAAATGTCTTTTATAAGATTTCTATATAGTGCTTGTAAATGTCACAGAGAGGGATGTGTCAGCATATTCTTTAAGGATAAAGAATATACCCCTAACCCTTAAAAAAAATATGCTAGCACATCCCTTTCTGTTGTGGCTTTTAAGCATTTAAAAAAAAACATCATATAACCATAAAAATATATAGCTCAAACACCGTTGTGCTATAAATGAGATAAAATCTGATTTGACAATCAGGCAGCCAAACAAACAAAAGATCTCTACACTATGAATTTCTCTCGGTGGGAAATTTGTAAATGTACACAAAATATACGAGAATAAGAATGTGATCTAAATATGTTATGATTGTTGTCTTACTGTCACGTTAAGTGAGTAAAACATGTCATTTAGATTTCAGTAGCGGAGAATCCCCCCCCACCCCCACCCCCCCGCCTTCACAGACGTCTTTGTGTGTCTGCCTCTATTGTCCCTCGGGGCTCTGTGAGTGAGTTTTCCCTGCTTTCCCACACTCTGTCCATTCACGGCTGTCAGGAACAAAAGAAGTGTGTCTGCTTTTGCTCCACATTAATTATGGAGTCAGTTTACGAGTTTTGTCTCCCTGCCTCTGAATGACATTCCTGTCATCAAGACTCATCATTACCGGCTTTTGTGAAATGTCTATGAGGAATGCAGACATGCTGAGGATTAATGAACATTCAAAAGCTCCTTTTTCTGCCTCCTTTACATTTAGATTGTTCCTCTGCATTCCAGCCTCTTTACTTCGATGGGAGACATAAAATGCTGAATTGATCAGGTGCTGGTTACGGTGCAATAACACGATGAATTTTGAAGTTAAAGATTATTTGCGTAGCAGCAATCTAAAACAAATAAGGATAGTGTTAATATTACACATACACGACTGGAACTTAAATCTAAGTATAAGATGAAGACATTTAACCACTTCAAGCTATTTTGTCTCAATAATCTCGATAAAATATCAGATTTTTTTTCCTGTCTCTGAGTAACTTAGTGGTTGAAACTAGAATCACCTGAATTTTAGAGTTGTTTGATCGACACTTACAAAACCACTTTGTTGAGGTCAGAATTTCTTATTTCAAGTATTTGATCCTTTTTTTTAAAGAACAGACCTGTGTTTATCATCCAATACAACAACCTGTGTTTTAAAGCTCTGTTACAGGCATCATCTTGCTAAACATCTTTCATTATTGCCTGGGATGAATTTCTTTCTCTAAATAAAACAATCTCATTTTTAATAGAGAGACAAGTACATTTATCTTAGTCAGGATTACTTACTTTATGCATAATGTGCTGCTTTGTAATAGCATGGTGTGCTGCTAATAAGTAAATACCAGTTTATATAACTCATTTCAAGATGATCACAATATAATTGCATTCTATATTAGCAAGAATCCTTTTGTTTAGTAGCTCTGGTTTTATGCTCCCTTCACTCAAATTAAGAAAAAGAAATAAAAAGTGAAAGATTTGACAGATTTGAAGATGGGTTGGAGATTATTTTACATAAAAAGTGTCTGGAATCCATGGTTTTTCACTTGTGTCCAGAGATTTCATACTTTTTTAAAGCTTGGATCAACTTCCTTATTTCAGGAAATCTTACCAAGCACCTTTACTTGACTGCACTGGTAGGTTAATTCACTTGTCTGGTTTGTGTCTTAAGTATTTATCTCATAGAATTAGAATTTTGCAGTGTGTTATATACAGTAATATATGTGCATGCTCAGTTCAAATGTAACATATTTTCATTATTCAGCTCCCTCATGTGTGATGGGCTGATGAGCCTGTGCTCAGTCAGAGTCATTGATCCAGCATCAGGCAGCAGGTCTGCTCTCTCTACAGGGTCACCACTTTCCCAGATCCACACAGAGCTCTGTGAGTCTCTCTCCATCACCCCCCCAGTCCTCCACCTGTTCCCCTGAGATCTAACCATTGTCCCTCAGGCAATAAAAGCATTAACGGTGGTATATCCCCTATTGTCTCTCCAAGCTCTGTGATTGGCTGAGACTGTGAGAACCTTCAAGCAGACCTAGACCCACACATTCATATGGAGATGTGGGACTATAAATAGGAGGGATGGAGCCAGCAGAGATCAGATTCTCTCTACAGAGACCTCTACAGCACACAGATCCAGCCATGGCTCCTACAATCACTGCAGCTGGGATCATTTCTCAGGAGCATCTGACTCGGAGCCACAAGGTAAATTGAAGATTGAAGAAGATTTAAATGTGCCTCATGAGAGGTTGTCTTTGTTCACGCTCACACTTTACTCCTGATGCAGTTTCTGAATGACTCTGTTCTTCTTTCTGCAGCTCAGAAAGCCTCTGGTGGAGAAGTTACGCAGAGAGAGAATCAACAGCAGCATTGAGCAGCTCAAGTCTCTCCTGGGTCCAGAGTTCCTCAAACAGCAGCCAGACTCCAAGCTGGAGAAAGCAGACATCCTGGAGATGACAGTTTGTGTCCTGAGACGACTGCAGCAGCAGCGTCAAGTTGTGGACTCAGCCGCCGCTGATCGGGGCTACTCCAGGTGTGTCCAAGAGGTGGAACACTTCCTGTCCAGGGAGCAGGTGAAGACACAGTCGCAGAGAAGACTGATGAAGCACTTCAACAAGCTGCAGTCTTCCTCTGATAAGAACCTGACAGAGGCTGACTTCTCCCCTCTGAGCTCCACAGTCCAGACCAGCATCACCAAGAGTCCCGTCAACAGCGCCTTCTGGAGGCCGTGGTAGACATCCATGGACTGGAACATGAGTGAATCTCAGGAGTGAACAGTTGTACCTGTAAACATTTGACCTCATTAACCTCATCTTCATCACTGTCGTAGTCAGACTGTGAAGAGTTATCGCATATGTTACTACAAGTTTTAACACCTTTTGTAAAGGCTCTGTGTTTCTGTGATATTTGCAGACAGCATTTCCTTCTATCTTATATCTCTAAGGTATTTATTTCTTATTAAGGTGTTACTCTGTGGAGTAAACATTATTGATTCCAGTGGGAATGCCTATATTGTCAGTGACACCGACAATAATCTTATGTACTTTTCCTATTTAGGAGACACACTTACTCATGTTGAGCATGTTTCAGATTTATATGTGATGTTCTCATGCTTTTCTTCTATATATATCTTTGGATATCTATACTGTCTGCATTTTTAGCAGATTTGTGTGTGTGTGTGTGAAAAAACAAGAAAAATGTGCTGCTTTATCACTCTGTGAGTGACAGCACTCCTTACCTTCAGTGAAGGGAAAATGTCTCATAATGAATGTATCTCTTCGAGCCAAGTGATGCGCATTAAAACAATCACAAAAAACACAAACGAGTTTGCGTGTCTTGTTTTACGTCGTCATCTAAATTACTGCACACAAAGCACCAGATCATATTTCGTCTGTGTCATAGAGGAGATAGTACACTGTACATCTGACAGACAGAGAATACCTACTGTATCCACGTGTCTCAGTACCATCACCTTGATAAGATCGACCACTCCTAACTTGGTCATGTGATTATTAGACAGTCAGAAAGCTGCTGCTTCAACCCTATGGCTGTGAGTTCATGGGTTAGTTCACATCTACAATATCTGTGATCAATTAAAAATATATTGTTCCTTAAAAATCATCATAATAAGATGCTGGGCCCTCGTGAACCTGTCTTTGTTAGGGATATTTAGTTTGAACACGTCACCTGAGGGCTAGTCTATGATTCATATTATATTCAATGACAACATACCTGATGAGGAATTTCCTCCATTATGTTTATTAGATTTAGTTTCTTCTTTTCCTCTCTCATTCAGGAGCTCACATCACACAGTCTGGCTGGTCAGGTGTAGCTTATCTGGTAAGGCTGAGCTGTCCTCAGCAGAGAAACCAAGGATAAAGATGTGTTGTACTCTGCTGTAGACTCAGCAGACAGAAAGGAGTGACTATTCCTATTTGATTTTTTGGTTTATGTATCCAATAGAATAAGCATGCATGAAGGTTATATTCATAATGCAAAAAAACCTGGGGCTCACAAATACAGGTCAGTACTGGGCATGACATACAACAGTTTCCCTTATTACACCTGTGATGTTCATCTTTACTTCTCATGCTGATAGAAATACTTCTGTTTAGAGCATCATCTGCCTCCTGAGACCTCCTTATATCACCTCAATAGATTTCTTTCACCATATCAGTGGATCATCTTTGTGGATGCCTCTGAATTCATTATATTTCTTTTTATTTATTTATTTTATTTCTATCATTTTCCTTTAGATTAGACAGCAACCTGGAATTAATGTCTAAACAGACATTTATAGCAGTTTGATATGTATAGAATAATCAGTAAAGGGCAGATACAGTAATTCATAAATGGTCGTTGGTAACACTCCTGCAGATGTGTGGTGGTGACATTTCAAAGAAGCAACAATGATGCTGTTCATGGAACTTCATGGATCTATGATTAAATAATAATAATAATAATAATAATAATAATAATAATATTTAAAACTTTAGATCATGAAAAGTGTAAATGACAAGTCCCTAAAACTGAAATAATGTAACATGAAACGACTCTTACATCTCTCCTTATTTATTTTTCGTGACAACTGAAAAAGCATTAAAACAAATTTCAATCCACTTTGGATGAATAAGAATAAAAATGGTGAATGAAACAAAATATGCATACATGGCATACACAAAACAATCAAATCCCTTTTCAGAAGAAAGGTTGGTCTTTAACAATATGATACATTATGCCTTGAAACAAGGCAAACTCTTATTAGCTTATTTCACAGGAGGAATAGGTGCTCTGTTTGTTCACAGTGTTCAGCAGATTTTACTAATACAAGCAAAAAAACATCAGGAACGAATCCCTGCTTTGTCAAAAGACCACATTTTACTTCTGTGGCCATAAATAGCAGCACTGCATTCATAAATAACCGATTCTTCTCCTCTGTTAGTGACCTCTTCTTCTTTTCCGCTGAATCAAAGGTTCTTTGTATGGCTATAAAATCAAATCATATCATACGAGGGTTCTGTATATGTGCTTGTCAAAATGCAAATAATGCATTTTTCCAGATTTGGCACATTTTCAACACAGAGAGAAACAGATCTGCAGATCAATAAATTGCAACGTGTTTATATTGCAGTTTCCGTTCAGTTCCTCGTCGTCATTAAAAGCACAGTGGAGCCAAGTCTTCCTCTGCATCAGGAAACAGACGCAAGATGTCCCTTGAATATTTGGAGTAGCCGTTGTGTGACAGCAGAGCTTTTCTTAAGGTGAGGAAGGATTTTGTTTTCTCCAGGATGTCTGCAACAGGGAAGCCGTTCTGCAGGTGTTCTTCGATCAGAGCCCTCAGCTTCTCCACTCCAGAGCAGCATTTCTTCTCCAACATGTGCAGTTTACACCTGAGGGAAGCAAAGTCATGTCTGTCAGTTTGGTATTCAATCATATAAAAACTCTAAAACAACAGGAAGGTGTTTGGAAATGTCACTTGGTCCACCAAAACAAGCTTTGACTCACCTGAAGAGCTGCTCCTTGACGCTGTCTTGAAGAGCGAGGTCCGCGTAGAGAGACATTTCAACGTTTGCTTCTTGCAGTTTTTGCTGCTACTTGCGAGGGTTCGGAGGACGTCTCTGTTGACATCTGTGTCTCTGCTCTGTATTTATGGCTGCTCATCCTACGCTCTCTGAGCTTTTCAGCCAATCAGAGCTCAGAGCTCGGGACAATAGAGTTAATTTAATGCCTGTCACATAGAACAGGTGGGATGCTTTATCTGTCGATCAGTGAGGTCAGTGGGAAAATGGTTTTCCTCAAGTGGACACGGGAAAATTTTTCCAACTGTGACACACAGCAATGATGACACCACACAAGGGATATGAAGTAAAAAATAAAACAGATTTCACTTTTCAATGGCATTTGCAAATATGACAATTCAATTAAAATCAGATGCAAAACATGGGAAAATGTTCTGCGAAGTAGTATAGTAGAAGTATAATAGTAATAGTATAGTAATTATTGCCACCATCCTATTTTTTCATGTCATTCAACACAACTTTTAATTTCCTCCACAAATAAAAAATTAATTAAACCCCAATATAATAACACTAATCACACATTCTTTGAATAAAAATAATGCAAAAATTGTAATGATTTTTTTAACACAATATCTCCTGACTGTGTGTTTCAGCACTGAGTTACAGCTCATCCAGATGGCTCGTCTGTGAGGCGGCTTTCTGCCTGAGAACCGTCCCCAGGCTTTGTGAGAGCAGACACACTTCTATTGTGTGCACAGCTGAACAGGCTGCATACACAAGTGTGGGAAGCAGTGTGTTGCTGCAGCTCCCAGCTCCGGACAGAGAGGAGGGCGTGTGACCGGGGCACGTTCACCCTCGTGCTGGGAGCCGGGGCAGCTCAGAGGAGGGGAGCTGGGAAACCTGAGCCTCCACACAAACAGATGGAGAGGAGATAAGCAGGAAGGTGAAGTCACCTAGAAGAGTGAACAACAGACTAAATGTCTCTCAAAAGTGCCTCACATGGATTCATTAGAGGTGAAAAGACAAAAAAAATGATTTCAATCATCCTGATGAACTGCTTATGATTCTGCTTGAAAAGTGGAGTCATCATCTCCTGCACAATTCATAAATCACAGACTTCAGTTTCATGGAATTTGCTTCAATTTATGGTTGTTAATCAGATGGGTAAGATTACATTAAAATGTAATTACTGACTACAAATTACATGACAATTTTTGTAATTATAACATCATGCATTTAAATACAACAAAATGTAATCTAATCTAATCAGAAGTCTGAAAATATTGCACGCTGAATACAGCTTCGTGTGAAGCTGAATTTTGTTTTCCACAATCCAGCATGGAACCACGAGCATGGAAGAGTTAGAGAGCAACCTGTAGTTTTTCTTGTGCCATTCAATTGACACCTTCATAAAGGAATTTATCTCTCCATTGTTAGACACAGCAAAAATGTACACAATGGTGGTACGCAAAAGCTCTTCTTGTTCTAATACATGCTGTCAATCGTTTATTTTAACTTCAATAAAAAACACAAACTTTTTTTAGTTTCTAGGTTTCTTTGTTTTTTTAACCAAAACATTCCAGCAAGTGAAAACCTTCTACTTTTAATAGAAAATTGAGGAATTTGATCAACTTCTGTAACTGGATGATTTATTTTCAGTTCTTCTCAATCAAAGATGTCTGATTGTCAGAACAGTATCAGATGTCAGAGAATCCTGTAACGTCCACTGAGACATTTGAAGTAAACTCAACACAATAATCATGCAGCTGTCCAGATGTCGAGTCTTTTGACACGTGCCTTGTAGTCAGTGTGAGTAACAAGTAGAGCTCAGTTTCCCACACTGACTCCCTGTATGGTCAATGAACCACAAACACACTTCAGTGACAGATGCTGGCTGTGTGTTGTCATAGAAACAGAGGCTGACATCACCAGCCATCTGGAGGGAAAGAACACCATTGGTTGACTCTGACAGTTTGTAAAATTTTAAATTTTTCTAAAGAATGTTTCATCAAAATGATTAATCATCTGATATTTTCAGTTTACAATCATTGTCCTACATTTTGTCATCCTGTAATGATCATACCTGTTTATTGATTATCAATTAAAGGCCATATTCAGCTCTAAACATGAGGGTGGGAGGTGTCCTGGGGGGCAGCTGTTTCCTGACGTGTGCCAAATCCCTTTGGAGAATTAGTTGACTGCTGGTGGGATGAATGTAATTCACATTCAGGTCTGCCCTCCAGAGCTTTCACACACTTAGAATCCTCACTAAATAGGCATGAGCCCCTCTACAAATGGACCTATTGAGGATCCGTACACAAGGAGTGAAACTTAGGTCTTTAATTTACCTGAACACTGATGAGAGAAGTCATGTTGATCAGTGAGTCGAGTCAGAAATGGATCAACAGTTACTGTATGTGCTGAGCTTCATCTTGATTTGTCAAAGGTAGGAACAATGATGGAGGCCTCTATCAATGAAATGAAAATGTCAAATAAATGTAGAAAGTGTCTGTTTCATCATGATGATGAGGGTAACAATCACACACAATGACATGAGAACACAACATTTTCAGCTGTCAGTGTTTGTTTATTCAACAAGACACAATGAGCCACATGAAGTCAGAAAGCTCCAACTGGAGGTGATGATACATCACAACAACAACAACGTGTAGATTTCTACAGACACACTGTACTCAGAGAGAGTAAAGGAGCAGCTGTCTTTACAAAAGACAAACCATTTACAACATTTGAGGACACAGTACTCACTGTCCTTTGAGGGCTTTGAATGGATTGAAACATTTGTACTTTGTGAACTAAAGTAAAAATAGTCAAACTGACCTCAGAACAGATCACATTGAATTCTATTCATTGTCACAACGTAAAAATGACAGAGTCACTGGAAAACTGTGACAGTGTGACATTAAACAAACCTTTTACAGTCAAAGGATAAACATATTGATCTTAAAACAGATCATTTTATAAATATCACATAAAGTGACAAAATGTCCATAAAAAGGACAGTTAAGACTTTTGATCTACATGATTATTACTAATCCAGAGGTAACATTTATCACCATTAGATCATATTTTACCAATACATGACCAGCAGTGGATCATAAAAGTATCACAGGAAAATTGTGACATGAAGCAAACCTTTTATAAAAAAGAATAAACATTTGGATCTGACACCAGATCAGTTTGGACTAATCAGAGAGATTAAAGTCCATTAATGACAATATGTCCATAAAAAGGACAGTTAAAGTTTCTGATCACAGCGATCAATAACAATCAGAAGATAACAAATGTTACCATAGCATACACTACCAATAATGAGGAACAGAAAGGTAGAAGAAGAACTGCTGATGTCATCAGATGTGGTCGATGCAACATGCATGACAAGATGTTCTCTTTGTTAACTTAAAGAAATTGTTGCTGTCGTTTCCTTAGGAAATGTCTTCTTGTACCAAGACAAACAAAATACAGCCTCTGGACAAACAGAGGAACAAGTCCATAACATTTCAAAGAAGTCAGTCCAGTCATCTTTGACCAATATGGTCATGTGACTTTGTCTGCTAGGACCTCCAGTCTGTAGGTGTCTACCACGGCCTCCAGAGGACACTGTTGACTGGACTCTGGTCTTTGGTGATGCTGGTCTGGACTGTGGAGCTCAGAAGAGAGAAGTCAGCCTCTGTCAGGTTGTTATCAGAGGAAGACTGCAGCTTGTTGAAGTGCTTCATCAGTCTTCTCTGCTGTTGATGCTGCTGCTGCTGCTGCAGTCGTCTCAGGACACAAACTGTCATCTCCAGGATGTCTGCTTTCTCCAGCTTGGAGTCTGGCTGCTGTTTGAGGAACTCTGGACCCAGGAGAGACTTGAGCTGCTCAATGCTGCTGTTGATTCTCTCTCTGCGTAACTTCTCCACCAGAGGCTTTCTGAGCTGCAGAAAGAAGAACAGAGTCATTCAGAAACTTCATCAGGAGTAAAGTGTGAGCGTGAACAAAGACAACCTCTCATGAGGCACATTTAAATCTTCTTCAATCTTCAATTTACCTTGTGGCTCCGAGTCAGATGCTCCTGAGAAATGATCCCAGCTGCAGTGATTGTAGGAGCCATGGCTGGATCTGTGTGCTGTAGAGGTCTCTGTAGAGAGAATCTGATCTCTGCTGGCTCCATCCCTCCTATTTATAGTCCCACATCTCCATATGAATGTGTGGGTCTAGGTCTGCTTGAAGGTTCTCACAGTCTCAGCCAATCACAGAGCTTGGAGAGACAATCAGACGTGTGGAGCAGCAACATGCTGAACTGCTTCAGGGACAATGGTTAGATCTCAGGGGAACAGGTGGAGGACTGGGGGGGTGATGGAGAGAGACTCACAGAGCTCTGTGTGGATCTGGGAAAGTGGTGACCCTGTAGAGAGAGCAGACCTGCTGCCTGATGCTGGATCAATGACTCTGACTGAGTACAGGCTCATCAGCCCATCACACATGAGGGAGAATGACAGCTAGTTTCATCTGAGGTCAACATACTGTATAACTTACATTAACTATCAATAATCAGTGGACATAAATTGTTGCATCTAAAATAATGAAGTTTGTCATAACCAAAAAATCTATCAAGTTTCCCTTTATTTTGTCTTCATGGTTCAGTTACAATGCTAATTTTTTATGATTTGAATGTTTCCTTAAATGATAAAAATAATGATTTTCTGTGTTTTAGATGTTTCTATCAGGTATTTAAAAGCATGATGTTGAAGATGTCTGTTAAAAGTTAGTTACTTGAGAACAACAGTGATTGTTGTGTCCAGATGTAGCTCTGACTTCTGACTTGTAGTCAATGTGGGTAAAAAGCTGCTCTCAGTTTCCCACACTGACTCCCTGAATGCTGTGGTCAATGAACAACTAAAGGACTTTGAATGGAGTCTTTGTGACTGATCCTGGACCTGTGTTGCAGAAACACTGGCTGACATCACCAACCATCTGGAGGGAAAGACGTCCATCAGCTGTTTCTGATAGTTTGTAAAGTTTGAAATGATTAAACTTCATCGTAAAGAATCAGCTCAGTTGATTTGATTTCTTTTTTTAAATTAAACTTGAAATCACTGTCATACATTTGATGATCCAGTGATAATTGTTCTTTGTATCAATAAGTGGATCAGATGTCTTCTCTGTAGATGAAGGTGGGACGTTGAGGCAGCTGTTTCCTGAAGTGTGCCAAATCCCTCTGGACAATAGTCTGCTGCTGGTGGGGTTGAGGATGCTAATCATTCTAAACTCTGTTCTCCAGAGTTTTCCCACAGTCTGTCCATTAAAGGAAACGTGTGTCCAAGTCCAAATATAACTTTTAAAGAGGCCTTTAAGTTTGATCTTCTCACAGTTAACACCTCTTCAGGATTTAATTCTAAAATACCTAAAGTCAAAATCAGCAGCTCTAGAAACCAGCAGAGAAATCAGTGCCTTCATTTGAATCAGTGTAAAATGTATAGTGAATATAACCTGTATCACTGAGGTCAACATGTGACACTTTCAGTCATCAAACATGGACCTCTGTGGTGTCAGCACTGAACAGTTTCCTCTTTTCTGAGGTCAGAATGTCATAAAGTCTGAAATGTTGGTGAAATTAACTCATTTAATTTAAAGAATAAGCTCTAAGTAACTCATTATTAACACAATTTACTTAGTTGACAGAAACATATTTATTTTATGGTAGGAAACAAAGTTGAAATGTTGTAGATGATGTGAAACATGAAGAAAGATTCAGGTTTGGAGCCAGGCTCCTTTTTAATGTCTCCTGGGGTCAAAGGTCAGGATCTATTGTCCCACAGGGCTCTGTGAGTGAGTTTCCTCTGGTTTCCCACACTCTGTCCTTTCACTGGTTTCACTGGAGGAACAATAGAAGTGTGTCGCTTTATGCTTCTCATTAGATTCAATGTCTGAGCTCTTTATAGAGGGAGATGGTTAACTTGAAAGTTTCTGTATCACAGAAGAACAAGTCATTCAGTCCAGTCATCTTTGACCAGTTTGATCATCTCTGTTTGTTTTATAATAAGTTACATTTTTCATTCAGAGACTTTTTTACATTTCTAATTCTGATATATTTTTAGGATAATGTTACATGTATAATAATAAATACAATAACTAAGTGAGACTTCAATAACAAACAATAACTCTTCTTCATTATCAGGGGCTTTTTGAACCAAAACTTTATAGCAAGTGAAAACCTTCTACTTTTAATAGATTATTTTATCAACTTCTGTAACTGGATGATTTATTTTCAGTTCTTCTCAATCAAAGATGTCTGATTGTCAGAACAGTATCAGATGTCAGAGAATCCTGTAACGTCCACTGAGACATTTGAAGTAAACTCAACACAATAATCATGCAGCTGTCCAGATGTCGAGTCTTTTGACACGTGCCTTGTAGTCAGTGTGAGTAACAAGTAGAGCTCAGTTTCCCACACTGACTCCCTGTATGGTCAATGAACCACAAACACACTTCAGTGACAGATGCTGGCTGTGTGTTGTCATAGAAACAGAGGCTGACATCACCAGCCATCTGGAGGGAAAGAACACCATTGGTTGACTCTGACAGTTTGTAAAATTTTAAATTTTACTGAAAAATATTTCATCAAAATGATGAATCATCTGATATTTTCAGTTTACAATCATTGTCCTACATTTTGTCATCCTGTAATGATCATACCTGTTTATTGATTATCAATTAAAGGCCATATTCAGCTCTAAACATGAGGGTGGGAGGTGTCCTGGGGGGCAGCTGTTTCCTGACGTGTGCCAAATCCCTTTGGAGAATTAGTTGACTGCTGGTGGGATGAATGTAATTCACATTCAGGTCTGCCCTCCAGAGCTTTCACACACTTAGAATCCTCACTAAATAGGCATGAGCCCCTCTACAAATGGACCTATTGAGGATCCGTACACAAGGAGTGAAACTTAGGTCTTTAATTTACCTGAACACTGATGAGGGAAGTTATGTTGATCAGTGAGTCGAGTCAGAAATGGATCAACAGTTACTGTATGTGCTGAGCTTCATCTTGATTTGTCAAAGGTAGGAACAATGATGGAGGCCTCTATCAATGAAATGAAAATGTCAAATAAATGTAGAAAGTGTCTGTTTCATCATGATGATGAGGGTAACAATGACACACAATGACATGAGAACACAACATTTTCAGCTGTCAGTGTTTGTTTATTCAACAAGACACAATGAGCCACATGAAGTCAGAAAGCTCCAACTGGAGGTGATGATACATCACAACAACAACAACGTGTAGATTTCTACAGACACACTGTACTCAGAGAGAGTAAAGGAGCAGCTGTCTTTACAAAAGACAAACCATTTACAACATTTGAGGACACAGTACTCACTGTCCTTTGAGGGCTTTGAATGGATTGAAACATTTGTACTTTGTGAACTAAAGTAAAAATAGTCAAACTGACCTCAGAACAGATCACATTGAATTCTATTGATTGTCACAACGTAAAAATGACAGAGTCACTGGAAAACTGTGACAGTGTGACATTAAACAAACCTTTTACAGTCAAAGGATGAACATATTGATCTTAAAACAGATCATTTTATAAATATCACATAAAGTGACAAAATGTCCATAAAAAGGACAGTTAAGACTTTTGATCTACATGATTATTACTAATCCAGAGGTAACAATTATCACCATTACATCATATTTTACCAATACATGACCAGCAGTGGATCATAAAAGTATCACAGGAAAATTGTGACATGAAGCAAACCTTTTATAAAAAAGAATAAACATTTGGATCTGACACCAGATCAGTTTGGACTAATCAGAGAGATTAAAGTCCATTAATGACAATATGTCCATAAAAAGGACAGTTAAAGTTTCTGATCACAGCGATCAATAACAATCAGAAGATAACAAATGTTACCATAGCATACACTACCAATAATGAGGAACAGAGAGGTAGAAGAAGAACTGCTGATGTCATCAGATGTGGTCGATGCAACATGCATGACAAGATGTTCTCTTTGTTCACTTAAAGAAATTGTTGCTGTCGTTTCCTTAGGAAATGTCTTCTTGTACCAAGACAAACAAAATACAGCCTCTGGACAAACAGAGGAACAAGTCCATAACATTTCAAAGAAGTCAGTCCAGTCATCTTTGACCAATATGGTCATGTGACTTTGTCTGCTAGGACCTCCAGTCTGTAGGTGTCTACCACGGCCTCCAGAGGACACTGTTGACTGGACTCTGGTCTTTGGTGATGCTGGTCTGGACTGTGGAGCTCAGAAGAGAGAAGTCAGCCTCTGTCAGGTTGTTATCAGAGGAAGACTGCAGCTTGTTGAAGTGCTTCATCAGTCTTCTCTGCTGTTGATGCTGCTGCTGCTGCTGCAGTCGTCTCAGGACACAAACTGTCATCTCCAGGATGTCTGCTTTCTCCAGCTTGGAGTCTGGCTGCTGTTTGAGGAACTCTGGACCCAGGAGAGACTTGAGCTGCTCAATGCTGCTGTTGATTCTCTCTCTGCGTAACTTCTCCACCAGAGGCTTTCTGAGCTGCAGAAAGAAGAACAGAGTCATTCAGAAACTTCATCAGGAGTAAAGTGTGAGCGTGAACAAAGACAACCTCTCATGAAGCACATTTAAATCTTCTTCAATCTTCAATTTACCTTGTGGCTCTGAGTCAGATGCTCCTGAGAAATGATCCCAGCTGCAGTGATTGTAGGAGCCATGGCTGGATCTGTGTGCTGTAGAGGTCTCTGTAGAGAGAATCTGATCTCTGCTGGCTCCATCCCTCCTATTTATAGTCCCACATCTCCATATGAATGTGTGGGTCTAGGTCTGCTTGACGGTTCTCACAGTCTCAGCCAATCACAGAGCTTGGAGAGACAATCAGACGTGTGGAGCAGCAACATGCTGAACTGCTTCAGGGACAATGGTTAGATCTCAGGGGAACAGGTGGAGGACTGGGGGGGGTGATGGAGAGAGACTCACAGAGCTCTGTGTGGATCTGGGAAAGTGGTGACCCTGTAGAGAGAGCAGACCTGCTGCCTGATGCTGGATCAATGACTCTGACTGAGTACAGGCTCATCAGCCCATCACACATGAGGGAGAATGACAGCTAGTTTCATCTGAGGTCAACATACTGTATAACTTACATTAACTATCAATAATCAGTGGACATAAATTGTTGCATCTAAAATAATGAAGTTTGTCATAACCAAAAAATCTATCAAGTTTCCCTTTATTTTGTCTTCATGGTTCAGTTTCAATGCTAATTTTTTATGATTTGAATGTTTCCTTAAATGATAAAAATAATGATTTTCTGTGTTTTAGATGTTTCTATCAGGTATTTAAAAGCATGATGTTGAAGATGTCTGTTAAAAGTTAGTTACTTGAGAACAACAGTGATTGTTGTGTCCAGATGTAGCTCTGACTTCTGACTTGTAGTCAATGTGGGTAAAAAGCTGCTCTCAGTTTCCCACACTGACTCCCTGAATGCTGTGGTCAATGAACAACTAAAGGACTTTGAATGGAGTCTTTGTGACTGATCCTGGACCTGTGTTGCAGAAACACTGGCTGACATCACCAACCATCTGGAGGGAAAGACGTCCATCAGCTGTTTCTGATAGTTTGTAAAGTTTGAAATGATTAAACTTCATCGTAAAGAATCAGCTCAGTTGATTTGATTTCTTTTTTTAAATTAAACTTGAAATCACTGTCATACATTTGATGATCCAGTGATAATTGTTCTTTGTATCAATAAGTGGATCAGATGTCTTCTCTGTAGATGAAGGTGGGACGTTGAGGCAGCTGTTTCCTGAAGTGTGCCAAATCCCTCTGGACAATAGTCTGCTGCTGGTGGGGTTGAGGATGCTAATCATTCTAAACTCTGTTCTCCAGAGTTTTCCCACAGTCTGTCCATTAAAGGAAACGTGTGTCCAAGTCCAAATATAACTTTTAAAGAGGCCTTTAAGTTTGATCTTCTCACAGTTAACACCTCTTCAGGATTTAATTCTAAAATACCTAAAGTCAAAATCAGCAGCTCTAGAAACCAGCAGAGAAATCAGTGCCTTCATTTGAATCAGTGTAAAATGTATAGTGAATATAACCTGTATCACTGAGGTCAACATGTGACACTTTCAGTCATCAAACATGGACCTCTGTGGTGTCAGCACTGAACAGTTTCCTCTTTTCTGAGGTCAGAATGTCATAAAGTCTGAAATGTTGGTGAAATTAAACTCATTTAATTTAAAGAATAAACTCTAAGTAACTCACTATTAACACAATTTACTTAGTTGACAGAAACATATTTATTTTATGGTAGGAAACAAAGTTGAAATGTTGTAGATGATGTGAAACATGAAGAAAGATTCAGGTTTGGAGCCAGGCTCCTTTTTAATGTCTCCTGGGGTCAAAGGTCAGGATCTATTGTCCCACAGGGCTCTGTGAGTGAGTTTCCTCTGGTTTCCCACACTCTGTCCTTTCACTGGTTTCACTGGAGGAACAATAGAAGTGTGTCGCTTTATGCTTCTCATTAGATTCAATGTCTGAGCTCTTTATAGAGGGAGATGGTTAACTTGAAAGTTTCTGTATTACAGAAGAACAAATCATTCAGTCCAGTCATCTTTGACCAGTTTGATCATCTCTGTTTGTTTTATAATAAGTTACATTTTTCATTCAGAGACTTTTTTACATTTCTAATTCTGATATATTTTTGGGATAATGTTACATGTATAATAATAAATACAATAACTAAGTGAGACTTCAATAACAAACAAGAACTTTTCCTTATTATCAGGGGCTTTTTGAACCAAAACTGTAGCAAGTGAAAACCTTCTTTAAATAGATAATTGAGGAATTTGATCAACTTTTGTAACTGGATGATTTATTTTCAGTTCTTCTCAATCAAAGATGTCTGATTGTCAGAACAGTATCAGATGTCAGAGAATCCTGTAACGTCCACTGAGACATTTGAAGTAAACTCAACACAATAATCATGCAGCTGTCCAGATGTCGAGTCTTTTGACACGTGCCTTGTAGTCAGTGTGAGTAACAAGTAGAGCTCAGTTTCCCACACTGACTCCCTGTATGGTCAATGAACCACAAACACACTTCAGTGACAGATGCTGGCTGTGTGTTGTCATAGAAACAGAGGCTGACATCACCAGCCATCTGGAGGGAAAGAACACCATTGGTTGACTCTGACAGTTTGTAAAATTTGAAATTTTACTCAAATATGTTTCATCAAAATGATGAATCATCTGAAATTTTCAGTTTACAATCATTGTCCTACATTTTGTCATCCTGTAATGATCATACCTGTTTATTGATTATCAATTAAAGCCCATATTCAGCTCTAAACATGAGGGTGGGAGGTGTCCTGGGGGGCAGCTGTTTCCTGACGTGTGCCAAATCCCTTTGGAGAATTAGTTGACTGCTGGTGGGATGAATGTAATTCACATTCAGGTCTGCCCTCCAGAGCTTTCACACACTTAGAATCCTCACTAAATAGGCATGAGCCCCTCTACAAATGGACCTATTGAGGATCCGTACACAAGGAGTGAAACTTAGGTCTTTAATTTACCTGAACACTGATGAGAGAAGTCATGTTGATCAGTGAGTCGAGTCAGAAATGGATCAACAGTTACTGTATGTGCTGAGCTTCATCTTGATTTGTCAAAGGTAGGAACAATGATGGAGGCCTCTATCAATGAAATGAAAAAGTCAAATAAATGTAGAAAGTGTCTGTTTCATCATGATGATGAGGGTAACAATCACACACAATGACATGAGAACACAACATTTTCAGCTGTCAGTGTTTGTTTATTCAACAAGACACAATGAGCCACATGAAGTCAGAAAGCTCCAACTGGAGGTGATGATACATCACAACAACAACAACGTGTAGATTTCTACAGACACACTGTACTCAGAGAGAGTAAAGGAGCAGCTGTCTTTACAAAAGACAAACCATTTACAACATTTGAGGACACAGTACTCACTGTCCTTTGAGGGCTTTGAATGGATTGAAACATTTGTACTTTGTGAACTAAAGTAAAAATAGTCAAACTGACCTCAGAACAGATCACATTGAATTCTATTGATTGTCACAACGTAAAAATGACAGAGTCACTGGAAAACTGTGACAGTGTGACATTAAACAAACCTTTTACAGTCAAAGGATAAACATATTGATCTTAAAACAGATCATTTTATAAATATCACATAAAGTGACAAAATGTCCATAAAAAGGACAGTTAAGACTTTTGATCTACATGATTATTACTAATCCAGAGGTAACAATTATCACCATTACATCATATTTTACCAATACATGACCAGCAGTGGATCATAAAAGTATCACAGGAAAATTGTGACATGAAGCAAACCTTTTATAAAAAAGAATAAACATTTGGATCTGACACCAGATCAGTTTGGACTAATCAGAGAGATTAAAGTCCATTAATGACAATATGTCCATAAAAAGGACAGTTAAAGTTTCTGATCACAGCGATCAATAACAATCAGAAGATAACAAATGTTACCATAGCATACACTACCAATAATGAGGAACAGAGAGGTAGAAGAAGAACTGCTGATGTCATCAGATGTGGTCGATGCAACATGCATGACAAGATGTTCTCTTTGTTAACTTAAAGAAATTGTTGCTGTCGTTTCCTTAGGAAATGTCTTCTTGTACCAAGACAAACAAAATACAGCCTCTGGACAAACAGAGGAACAAGTCCATAACATTTCAAAGAAGTCAGTCCAGTCATCTTTGACCAATATGGTCATGTGACTTTGTCTGCTAGGACCTCCAGTCTGTAGGTGTCTACCACGGCCTCCAGAGGACACTGTTGACTGGACTCTGGTCTTTGGTGATGCTGGTCTGGACTGTGGAGCTCAGAAGAGAGAAGTCAGCCTCTGTCAGGTTGTTATCAGAGGAAGACTGCAGCTTGTTGAAGTGCTTCATCAGTCTTCTCTGCTGTTGATGCTTCTGCTGCTGCTGCAGTCGTCTCAGGACACATCTCCAGGATGTCTGCTTTCTCCAGCTTGGAGTCTGGCTGCTGTTTGAGGAACTCTGGACCCAGGAGAGATTTGAGCTGCTCAATGCTGCTGTTGATTCTCTCTCTGCGTAACTTCTCCACCAGAGGCTTTCTGAGCTGCAGAAAGAAGAACAGAGTCATTCAGAAACTTCATCAGGAGTAAAGTGTGAGCGTGAACAAAGACAACCTCTCATGAGGCACATTTAAATCTTCTTCAATCTTCAATTTACCTTGTGGCTCCGAGTCAGATGCTCCTGAGAAATGATCCCAGCTGCAGTGATTGTAGGAGCCATGGCTGGATCTGTGTGCTGTAGAGGTCTCTGTAGAGAGAATCTGATCTCTGCTGGCTCCATCCCTCCTATTTATAGTCCCACATCTCCATATGAATGTGTGGGTCTAGGTCTGCTTGACGGTTCTCACAGTCTCAGCCAATCACAGAGCTTGGAGAGACAATCAGACGTGTGGAGCAGCAACATGCTGAACTGCTTCAGGGACAATGGTTAGATCTCAGGGGAACAGGTGGAGGACTGGGGGGGTGATGGAGAGAGACTCACAGAGCTCTGTGTGGATCTGGGAAAGTGGTGACCCTGTAGAGAGAGCAGACCTGCTGCCTGATGCTGGATCAATGACTCTGACTGAGTACAGGCTCATCAGCCCATCACACATGAGGGAGAATGACAGCTAGTTTCATCTGAGGTCAACATACTGTATAACTTACATTAACTATCAATAATCAGTGGACATAAATTGTTGCATCTAAAATAATGAAGTTTGTCATAACCAAAAAATCTATCAAGTTTCCCTTTATTTTGTCTTCATGGTTCAGTTTCAATGCTAATTTTTTATGATTTGAATGTTTCCTTAAATGATAAAAATAATGATTTTCTGTGTTTTAGATGTTTCTATCAGGTATTTAAAAGCATGATGTTGAAGATGTCTGTTAAAAGTTAGTTACTTGAGAACAACAGTGATTGTTGTGTCCAGATGTAGCTCTGACTTCTGACTTGTAGTCAATGTGGGTAAAAAGCTGCTCTCAGTTTCCCACACTGACTCCCTGAATGCTGTGGTCAATGAACAACTAAAGGACTTTGAATGGAGTCTTTGTGACTGATCCTGGACCTGTGTTGCAGAAACACTGGCTGACATCACCAACCATCTGGAGGGAAAGACGTCCATCAGCTGTTTCTGATAGTTTGTAAAGTTTGAAATGATTAAACTTCATCGTAAAGAATCAGCTCAGTTGATTTGATTTCTTTTTTTAAATTAAACTTGAAATCACTGTCATACATTTGATGATCCAGTGATAATTGTTCTTTGTATCAATAAGTGGATCAGATGTCTTCTCTGTAGATGAAGGTGGGACGTTGAGGCAGCTGTTTCCTGAAGTGTGCCAAATCCCTCTGGACAATAGTCTGTTGCTGGTGGGGTTGAGGATGCTAATCATTCTAAACTCTGTTCTCCAGAGTTTTCCCACAGTCTGTCCATTAAAGGAAACGTGTGTCCAAGTCCAAATATAACTTTTAAAGAGGCCTTTAAGTTTGATCTTCTCACAGTTAACACCTCTTCAGGATTTAATTCTAAAATACCTAAAGTCAAAATCAGCAGCTCTAGAAACCAGCAGAGAAATCAGTGCCTTCATTTGAATCAGTGTAAAATGTATAGTGAATATAACCTGTATCACTGAGGTCAACATGTGACACTTTCAGTCATCAAACATGGACCTCTGTGGTGTCAGCACTGAACAGTTTCCTCTTTTCTGAGGTCAGAATGTCATAAAGTCTGAAATGTTGGTGAAATTAACTCATTTAATTTAAAGAATAAACTCTAAGTAACTCATTATTAACACAATTTACTTAGTTGAGAGAAACATATTTATTTTATGGTAGGAAACAAAGTTGAAATGTTGTAGATGATGTGAAACATGAAGAAAGATTCAGGTTTGGAGCCAGGCTCCTTTTTAATGTCTCCTGGGGTCAAAGGTCAGGATCTATTGTCCCACAGGGCTCTGTGAGTGAGTTTCCTCTGGTTTCCCACACTCTGTCCTTTCACTGGTTTCACTGGAGGAACAATAGAAGTGTGTCGCTTTATGCTTCTCATTAGATTCAATGTCTGAGCTCTTTATAGAGGGAGATGGTTAACTTGAAAGTTTCTGTATCACAGAAGAACAAGTCATTCAGTCCAGTCATCTTTGACCAGTTTGATCATCTCTGTTTGTTTTATAATAAGTTACATTTTTCATTCAGAGACTTTTTTACATTTCTAATTCTGATATATTTTTAGGATAATGTTACATGTATAATAATAAATACAATAACTAAGTGAGACTTCAATAACAAACAAGAACTTTTCCTTATTATCAGGGGCTTTTTGAACCAAAACTTTATAGCAAGTGAAAACCTACTTTAAATAGATAATTGAGGAATTTTATCATATTTTGTAACTGGATGATTTATTTTCAGTTCTTCTCAATCAAAGATGTCTGATTGTCAGAACAGTATCAGATGTCAGAGAATCCTGTAACGTCCACTGAGACATTTGAAGTAAACTCAACACAATAATCATGCAGCTGTCCAGATGTCGAGTCTTTTGACACGTGCCTTGTAGTCAGTGTGAGTAACAAGTAGAGCTCAGTTTCCCACACTGACTCCCTGTATGGTCAATGAACCACAAACACACTTCAGTGACAGATGCTGGCTGTGTGTTGTCATAGAAACAGAGGCTGACATCACCAGCCATCTGGAGGGAAAGAACACCATTGGTTGACTCTGACAGTTTGTAAAATTTGAAATTTTACTCAAATATGTTTCATCAAAATGATGAATCATCTGAAATTTTCAGTTTACAATCATTGATCTACATTTTGTCATCCTGTAATGATCATACCTGTTTATTGATTACCAATTAAAGGCCATATTCAGCTCTAAACATGAGGGTGGGAGGTGTCCTGGGGGGCAGCTGTTTCCTGACGTGTGCCAAATCCCTTTGGAGAATTAGTTGACTGCTGGTGGGATGAATGTAATTCACATTCAGGTCTGCCCTCCAGAGCTTTCACACACTTAGAATCCTCACTAAATAGGCATGAGCCCCTCTACAAATGGACCTATTGAGGATCCGTACACAAGGAGTGAAACTTAGGTCTTTAATTTACCTGAACACTGATGAGAGAAGTCATGTTGATCAGTGAGTCGAGTCAGAAATGGATCAACAGTTACTGTATGTGCTGAGCTTCATCTTGATTTGTCAAAGGTAGGAACAATGATGGAGGCCTCTATCAATGAAATGAAAATGTCAAATAAATGTAGAAAGTGTCTGTTTCATCATGATGATGAGGGTAACAATGACACACAATGACATGAGAACACAACATTTTCAGCTGTCAGTGTTTGTTTATTCAACAAGACACAATGAGCCACACGAAGTCAGAAAGCTCCAACTGGAGGTGATGATACATCACAACAACAACAACGTGTAGATTTCTACAGACACACTGTACTCAGAGAGAGTAAAGGAGCAGCTGTCTTTACAAAAGACAAACCATTTACAACATTTGAGGACACAGTACTCACTGTCCTTTGAGGGCTTTGAATGGATTGAAACATTTGTACTTTGTGAACTAAAGTAAAAATAGTCAAAATGACCTCAGAACAGATCACATTGAATTCTATTGATTGTCACAACGTAAAAATGACAGAGTCACTGGAAAACTGTGACAGTGTGACATTAAACAAACCTTTTACAGTCAAAGGATGAACATATTGATCTTAAAACAGATCATTTTATAAATATCACATAAAGTGACAAAATGTCCATAAAAAGGACAGTTAAGACTTTTGATCTACATGATTATTACTAATCCAGAGGTAACAATTATCACCATTACATCATATTTTACCAATACATGACCAGCAGTGGATCATAAAAGTATCACAGGAAAATTGTGACATGAAGCAAACCTTTTATAAAAAAGAATAAACATTTGGATCTGACACCAGATCAGTTTGGACTAATCAGAGAGATTAAAGTCCATTAATGACAATATGTCCATAAAAAGGACAGTTAAAGTTTCTGATCACAGCGATCAATAACAATCAGAAGATAACAAATGTTACCATAGCATACACTACCAATAATGAGGAACAGAGAGGTAGAAGAAGAACTGCTGATGTCATCAGATGTGGTCGATGCAACATGCATGACAAGATGTTCTCTTTGTTCACTTAAAGAAATTGTTGCTGTCGTTTCCTTAGGAAATGTCTTCTTGTACCAAGACAAACAAAATACAGCCTCTGGACAAACAGAGGAACAAGTCCATAACATTTCAAAGAAGTCAGTCCAGTCATCTTTGACCAATATGGTCATGTGACTTTGTCTGCTAGGACCTCCAGTCTGTAGGTGTCTACCACGGCCTCCAGAGGACACTGTTGACTGGACTCTGGTCTTTGGTGATGCTGGTCTGGACTGTGGAGCTCAGAAGAGAGAAGTCAGCCTCTGTCAGGTTGTTATCAGAGGAAGACTGCAGCTTGTTGAAGTGCTTCATCAGTCTTCTCTGCTGTTGATGCTGCTGCTGCTGCTGCAGTCGTCTCAGGACACAAACTGTCATCTCCAGGATGTCTGCTTTCTCCAGCTTGGAGTCTGGCTGCTGTTTGAGGAACTCTGGACCCAGGAGAGACTTGAGCTGCTCAATGCTGCTGTTGATTCTCTCTCTGCGTAACTTCTCCACCAGAGGCTTTCTGAGCTGCAGAAAGAAGAACAGAGTCATTCAGAAACTTCATCAGGAGTAAAGTGTGAGCGTGAACAAAGACAACCTCTCATGAGGCACATTTAAATCTTCTTCAATCTTCAATTTACCTTGTGGCTCCGAGTCAGATGCTCCTGAGAAATGATCCCAGCTGCAGTGATTGTAGGAGCCATGGCTGGATCTGTGTGCTGTAGAGGTCTCTGTAGAGAGAATCTGATCTCTGCTGGCTCCATCCCTCCTATTTATAGTCCCACATCTCCATATGAATGTGTGGGTCTAGGTCTGCTTGACGGTTCTCACAGTCTCAGCCAATCACAGAGCTTGGAGAGACAATCAGACGTGTGGAGCAGCAACATGCTGAACTGCTTCAGGGACAATGGTTAGATCTCAGGGGAACAGGTGGAGGACTGGGGGGGGTGATGGAGAGAGACTCACAGAGCTCTGTGTGGATCTGGGAAAGTGGTGACCCTGTAGAGAGAGCAGACCTGCTGCCTGATGCTGGATCAATGACTCTGACTGAGTACAGGCTCATCAGCCCATCACACATGAGGGAGAATGACAGCTAGTTTCATCTGAGGTCAAAATACTGTATAACTTACATTAACTATCAATAATCAGTGGACATAAATTGTTGCATCTAAAATAATGAAGTTTGTCATAACCAAAAAATCTATCAAGTTTCCCTTTATTTTGTCTTCATGGTTCAGTTTCAATGCTAATTTTTATGATTTGAATGTTTCCTTAAATGATAAAAATAATGATTTTCTGTGTTTTAGATGTTTCTATCAGGTATTTAAAAGCATGATGTTGAAGATGTCTGTTAAAAGTTAGTTACTTGAGAACAACAGTGATTGTTGTGTCCAGATGTAGCTCTGACTTCTGACTTGTAGTCAATGTGGGTAAAAAGCTGCTCTCAGTTTCCCACACTGACTCCCTGAATGCTGTGGTCAATGAACAACTAAAGGACTTTGAATGGAGTCTTTGTGACTGATCCTGGACCTGTGTTGCAGAAACACTGGCTGACATCACCAACCATCTGGAGGGAAAGACGTCCATCAGCTGTTTCTGATAGTTTGTAAAGTTTGAAATGATTAAACTTCATCGTAAAGAATCAGCTCAGTTGATTTGATTTCTTTTTTTAAATTAAACTTGAAATCACTGTCATACATTTGATGATCCAGTGATAATTGTTCTTTGTATCAATAAGTGGATCAGATGTCTTCTCTGTAGATGAAGGTGGGACGTTGAGGCAGCTGTTTCCTGAAGTGTGCCAAATCCCTCTGGACAATAGTCTGCTGCTGGTGGGGTTGAGGATGCTAATCATTCTAAACTCTGTTCTCCAGAGTTTTCCCACAGTCTGTCCATTAAAGGAAACGTGTGTCCAAGTCCAAATATAACTTTTAAAGAGGCCTTTAAGTTTGATCTTCTCACAGTTAACACCTCTTCAGGATTTAATTCTAAAATACCTAAAGTCAAAATCAGCAGCTCTAGAAACCAGCAGAGAAATCAGTGCCTTCATTTGAATCAGTGTAAAATGTATAGTGAATATAACCTGTATCACTGAGGTCAACATGTGACACTTTCAGTCATCAAACATGGACCTCTGTGGTGTCAGCACTGAACAGTTTCCTCTTTTCTGAGGTCAGAATGTCATAAAGTCTGAAATGTTGGTGAAATTAAACTCATTTAATTTAAAGAATAAACTCTAAGTAACTCACTATTAACACAATTTACTTAGTTGACAGAAACATATTTATTTTATGGTAAGAAACAAAGTTGAAATGTTGTAGATGATGTGAAACATGAAGAAAGATTCAGGTTTGGAGCCAGGCTCCTTTTTAATGTCTCCTGGGGTCAAAGGTCAGGATCTATTGTCCCACAGGGCTCTGTGAGTGAGTTTCCTCTGGTTTCCCACACTCTGTCCTTTCACTGGTTTCACTGGAGGAACAATAGAAGTGTGTCGCTTTATGCTTCTCATTAGATTCAATGTCTGAGCTCTTTATAGAGGGAGATGGTTAACTTGAAAGTTTCTGTATCACAGAAGAACAAGTCATTCAGTCCAGTCATCTTTGACCAGTTTGATCATCTGAGGATGTCTGATAAATAAATTAGAATGTTCTTTTATTATATTTGACACATTTCTTTTTTTAATTGCTGTTTCTCTGAGATCAGTTTGTTTGGAATTTTAGGTACTGTGTTTTTCAAGACTACAAAAAAAGTAAGTGAAACTTTTCCTTTATTTTGTAGGATTTATTTTGGACCTACAGAGTCATACTTTGAAATAATGATGAATGTCATTGTATATATATTTCAAATCTATTTTCAGTTCTTCTCAAAGATATCTGATCGTCAGAACAGCATCAGATGTAAGAGAATCCTGTGATATGTAATGCAAATTAAAGACCTAAGTTTCACTCCTTGTGTACGGATCCTCAATAGGTCCATTTGTAGAGGGGCTCATGCCTATTTAGTGAGGATTCTAAGTGTGTGAAAGCTCTGGAGGGCAGACCTGAATGTGAATTACATTCATCCCACCAGCAGTCAACTAATTCTCCAAAGGGATTTGGCACACGTCAGGAAACAGCTGCCCCCCAGGACACCTCCCACCCTCATGTTTAGAGCTGAATATGGCCTTTAATTGATAATCAATAAACAGGTATGATCATGACCGGATGACAAAATGTAGGACAATGATTGTAAACTGAAAATATCAGATGATTCATCATTTTGATGAAATATTTTTCAGTAAAATTTCAAATTTTACAAACTGTCGAGTCAACCAATGGTGTTCTTTCCCTCCAGATGGCTGGTGATGTCAGCCTCTGTTTCTATGACAACACACAGCCAGCATCTGTCACTGAAGTGTGTTTGTGGTTCATTGACCATACAGGGAGTCAGTGTGGGAAACTGAGCTCTACTTGTTACTCACACTGACTACAAGGCACGTGTCAAAAGACTCGACATCTGGACAGCTGCATGATTATTGTGTTGAGTTTACTTCAAATGTCTCAGTGGACGTTACAGGATTCTCTGACATCTGATACTGTTCTGACAATCAGACATCTTTGATTGAGAAGAACTGAAAATAAATCATCCAGTTACAAAATATGATAAAATTCCTCAATTATCTATTTAAAGTAGGTTTTCACTTGCTACAGTTTTGGTTCAAAAAGCCCCTGATAATAAGGAAAAGTTCTTGTTTGTTATTGAAGTCTCACTTAGTTATTGTATTTATTATTATACATGTAACATTATCCCAAAAATATATCAGAATTAGAAATGTAAAAAAGTCTCTGAATGAAAAATGTAACTTATTATAAAACAAACAGAGATGATCAAACTGGTCAAAGATGACTGGACTGAATGACTTGTTCTTCTGTGATACAGAAACTTTCAAGTTAACCATCTCCCTCTATAAAGAGCTCAGACATTGAATCTAATGAGAAGCATAAAGCGACACACTTCTATTGTTCCTCCAGTGAAACCAGTGAAAGGACAGAGTGTGGGAAACCAGAGGAAACTCACTCACAGAGCCCTGTGGGACAATAGATCCTGACCTTTGACCCCAGGAGACATTAAAAAGGAGCCTGGCTCCAAACCTGAATCTTTCTTCATGTTTCACATCATCTACAACATTTCAACTTTGTTTCCTACCATAAAATAAATATGTTTCTGTCAACTAAGTAAATTGTGTTAATAGTGAGTTACTTAGAGTTTATTCTTTAAATTAAATGAGTTTAATTTCACCAACATTTCAGACTTTATGACATTCTGATCTCAGAAAAGAGGAAACTGTTCAGTGCTGACACCACAGAGGTCCATGTTTGGTTTAAGGATACGACTAAAAACAGAAATCTATACAAAACTTGGACCAATTTTCTACGAATACAAACTACAAGGAACAAGTCAGAAGATAGCGCTACTGGAACATCACATTATTTTAAATACCTTAAAGACAGAACCTTCAAAATACTTTATATGTTTAGTTTTTGAATTCAGTTAAAAGTCGACTCAGAATGAATCAATATATCAAAAAAATGAAGGACAAAATATTTGAGCATGTTAGATTTTTGGTTATGGCACATTTCAATATTTTAGACACAACAATTTATGTCCATTGATTATTGATAGTTAATGTAAGTTATACAGTATGTTGACCTCAGATGAAACTAGCTGTCATTCTCCCTCATGTGTGATGGGCTGATGAGCCTGTACTCAGTCAGAGTCATTGATCCAGCATCAGGCAGCAGGTCTGCTCTCTCTACAGGGTCACCACTTTCCCAGATCCACACAGAGCTCTGTGAGTCTCTCTCCATCACCCCCCCAGTCCTCCACCTGTTCCCCTGAGATCTAACCATTGTCCCTGAAGCAGTTCAGCATGTTGCTGCTCCACACGTCTGATTGTCTCTCCAAGCTCTGTGATTGGCTGAGACTGTGAGAACCGTCAAGCAGACCTAGACCCACACATTCATATGGAGATGTGGGACTATAAATAGGAGGGATGGAGCCAGCAGAGATCAGATTCTCTCTACAGAGACCTCTACAGCACACAGATCCAGCCATGGCTCCTACAATCACTGCAGCTGGGATCATTTCTCAGGAGCATCTGACTCAGAGCCACAAGGTAAATTGAAGATTGAAGAAGATTTAAATGTGCCTCATGAGAGGTTGTCTTTGTTCACGCTCACACTTTACTCCTGATGAAGTTTCTGAATGACTCTGTTCTTCTTTCTGCAGCTCAGAAAGCCTCTGGTGGAGAAGTTACGCAGAGAGAGAATCAACAGCAGCATTGAGCAGCTCAAGTCTCTCCTGGGTCCAGAGTTCCTCAAACAGCAGCCAGACTCCAAGCTGGAGAAAGCAGACATCCTGGAGATGACAGTTTGTGTCCTGAGACGACTGCAGCAGCAGCAGCAGCATCAACAGCAGAGAAGACTGATGAAGCACTTCAACAAGCTGCAGTCTTCCTCTGATAACAACCTGACAGAGGCTGACTTCTCTCTTCTGAGCTCCACAGTCCAGACCAGCATCACCAAAGACCAGAGTCCAGTCAACAGTGTCCTCTGGAGGCCGTGGTAGACACCTACAGACTGGAGGTCCTAGCAGACAAAGTCACATGACCATATTGGTCAAAGATGACTGGACTGACTTCTTTGAAATGTTATGGACTTGTTCCTCTGTTTGTCCAGAGGCTGTATTTTGTTTGTCTTGGTACAAGAAGACATTTCCTAAGGAAACGACAGCAACAATTTCTTTAAGTGAACAAAGAGAACATCTTGTCATGCATGTTGCATCGACCACATCTGATGACATTAGCAGTTCTTCTTCTACCTCTCTGTTCCTCATTATTGGTAGTGTATGCTATGGTAACATTTGTTATCTTCTGATTGTTATTGATCGCTGTGATCAGAAACTTTAACTGTCCTTTTTATGGACATATTGTCATTAATGGACTTTAATCTCTCTGATTAGTCCAAACTGATCTGGTGTCAGATCCAAATGTTTATTCTTTTTTATAAAAGGTTTGCTTCATGTCACAATTTTCCTGTGATACTTTTATGATCCACTGCTGGTCATGTATTGGTAAAATATGATGTAATGGTGATAAATGTTACCTCTGGATTAGTAATAATCATGTAGATCAAAAGTCTTAACTGTCCTTTTTATGGACATTTTGTCACTTTATGTGATATTTATAAAATGATCTGTTTTAAGATCAATATGTTCATCCTTTGACTGTAAAAGGTTTGTTTAATGTCACACTGTCAGTTTTCCAGTGACTCTGTCATTTTTACGTTGTGACAATGAATAGAATTCAATGTGATCTGTTCTGAGGTCATTTTGACTATTTTTACTTTAGTTCACAAAGTACAAATGTTTCAATCCATTCAAAGCCCTCAAAGGACAGTGAGTACTGTGTCCTCAAATGTTGTAAATGGTTTGTCTTTTGTAAAGACAGCTGCTCCTTTACTCTCTCTGAGTACAGTGTGTCTGTAGAAATCTACACGTTGTTGTTGTTGTGATGTATCATCACCTCCAGTTGGAGCTATCTGACTTCATGTGGCTCATTGTGTCTTGTTGAATAAACAAACACTGACAGCTGAAAATGTTGTGTTCTCATGTCATTGTGTGTGATTGTTACCCTCATCATCATGATGAAACAGACACTTTCTACATTTATTTGACTTTTTCGTTTCATTGATAGAGGCCTCCATCATTGTTCCTACCTTTGACAAATCAAGATGAAGCTCAGCACATACAGTAACTGTTGATCCATTTCTGACTCGACTCACTGATCAACATGACTTCTCTCATCAGTGTTCAGGTAAATTAAAGACCTAAGTTTCACTCCTTGTGTACGGATCCTCAATAGGTCCATTTGTAGAGGGGCTCATGCCTATTTAGTGAGGATTCTAAGTGTGTGAAAGCTCTGGAGGGCAGACCTGAATGTGAATTACATTCATCCCACCAGCAGTCAACTAATTCTCCAAAGGGATTTGGCACACGTCAGGAAACAGCTGCCCCCCAGGACACCTCCCACCCTCATGTTTAGAGCTGAATATGGCCTTTAATTGATAATCAATAAACAGGTATGATCATGACTGGATGACAAAATGTAGATCGATGATTGTAAACCGAAAATATCAGATGATTCATCATTTTGATGAAACATATTTGAGTAAAATTTCAAATTTTACAAACTGTCAGAGTCAACCAATGGTGTTCTTTCCCTCCAGATGGCTGGTGATGTCAGCCTCTGTTTCTATGACAACACACAGCCAGCATCTGTCACTGAAGTGTGTTTGTGGTTCATTGACCATACAGGGAGTCAGTGTGGGAAACTGAGCTCTACTTGTTACTCACACTGACTACAAGGCACGTGTCAAAAGACTCGACATCTGGACAGCTGCATGATTATTGTGTTGAGTTTACTTCAAATGTCTCAGTGGACGTTACAGGATTCTCTGACATCTGATACTGTTCTGACAATCAGACATCTTTGATTGAGAAGAACTGAAAATAAATCATCCAGTTACAAAATATGATAAAATTCCTCAATTATCTATTTAAAGTAGGTTTTCACTTGCTACAGTTTTGGTTCAAAAAGCCCCTGATAATAAGGAAAAGTTCTTGTTTGTTATTGAAGTCTCACTTAGTTATTGTATTTATTATTATACATGTAACATTATCCCAAAAATATATCAGAATTAGAAATGTAAAAAAGTCTCTGAATGAAAAATGTAACTTATTATAAAACAAACAGAGATGATCAAACTGGTCAAAGATGACTGGACTGAATGACTTGTTCTTCTGTAATACAGAAACTTTCAAGTTAACCATCTCCCTCTATAAAGAGGTCACACATTGAATCTAATGAGAAGCATAAAGCGACACACTTCTATTGTTCCTCCAGTGAAACCAGTGAAAGGACAGAGTGTGGGAAACCAGAGGAAACTCACTCACAGAGCCCTGTGGGACAATAGATCCTGACCCCAGGAGACATTAAAAAGGAGCCTGGCTCCAAACCTGAATCTTTCTTCATGTTTCACATCATCTACAACATTTCATGATTTCATGACCACAGACGTCAGGGCAACAGGCCTGTAGTCATTTAATCCTGTGATGGAGGGGTTTTTGGGGACCGGGATGATGGTGGAGCATTTGAAGCAGGAGGGTGACACACCATCAGGACCTGGGGCTTTTCTGATCTTTTGTCTCTGAAAGAGCTGCCACACATCCTCTTCACAGATCCTCAGAGTAGGTGGGGGGTCAGTAGGGAGGGGTAATGTGCCAGTGTGAGCGGGTGAGGGGTGTGAGTGCTGGCTTATCAAACCTGCAGTAGAAACCATTCAGGTCGTTGGCCAGTCGTTGGTTTTCCTCAGTGTGGGGGGATGGTTTCCTGTAGTTGGTTAAATCGTTCAGGCCTCTCCAAACTGACGCAGGATCGCTGGCTGAAAACTTCTTCATAAGCTTTTCAGTGTAATCCCTCTTTGCTACACTGATTTCCTTTGTCAGTCTGTTTCTGGCCTTGTTGAACAGGATTCTGTCCCCACTTCTGTAAGCCTCCTCCTTGGCCTGGCGATGCTTTCTGAGGTTGGCTGTAAACCACGGTTTGTCGTCGTTGTAGCTGCAGAAGGTTTTTGTTGGCACACACACGTCTTCACAGAAGCTGATGTAGGATGTCACAGGGTCAGTGAGTTCATCCAGGTCAGAAGCAGCAGCCTCAAAAACACTCTAATCAGTGCAGTCAAAGCAGGCCTGTAATTCCAACTTTGCCTCGTTGGTCACATCTCCTGTCTTTTGCAAATACAAAACATGATTAACAAAATGCGTTTTGATTTGCAAGTACAAAACATCCTTATCAAGCAAATACAATATTATTTAAACATATTTCAATTACAACATGCCTTACATGAACAAAAAAATCAATCCTGCAAGTACAAAAAAACAGATGAAGGACACTATCTAGCCAATCAGAACTGATGAAGCCTCTCGGATGAGAGGTGAAAAGTCTTCAAGCTAAGAGAAGAAGTCCAGTTGCTTCTGAATCAACCTCAAAGGACCAACTTCAGACACAATAAGTGGCCAACAGGTGAGTTTTGGGGTTGTTGCTGGTGAAAAATCAAATGCATTTGTTCATTTTTAACTCATACCTTTAAATATTGTGAGATTTGTTAAACCTGTAGTTATCTCTGTTCTTTTAGCTCAGTTTAGTATTGACTGTATATGAATACGTTTAGGCCTAGTTAGTATCGTGAGTATTTACTCACACCTTTGTGTTTTGACTTTGGCTTCATTTCTTTGTTTTTACAGCACGACATCCATGCAGTATATTTTCACATAACCACTCCACACATTACTGACTTCACAGGTTCTTCCCATCTATTACTTTGTTTATTGGTGGATGTGGATGTTTTTTGTTAATAAATTACTTTATTTAGTTTACCTGTGTGTCTAACAATTTTTTTGTTGCAGTCTAAGAGCCAGCTTTAACAATTGTGAGAGACTGCTGGAAAAACTGAGACAATTTTCACAAGTTCTGGGTGGTTTTGTGGAAACCATTGGTAATGTGGGGAGAAATGTCAGAAACCTGAACTTATAACACTCATGTCAAGTGAATAACATGTAGAAAGCGATCTTTATTTAATTAAAGTCAAAGTTTAGAGCCTCTGCCACATCTTGGACTAGATGTTATAGGGAGTTGTTTGCAGTACTTATAGGTTCCAGGCACCATGAGGGTCATCCTGTGCCTGACTCCTCCATCATCTCAGGATGGACATCTGTGCATTGTGCTGCTCCTGCTCCCCGCCAGATATTTCATCCTCAATTGGTGGATCTTTATCTCAGGTTTTCTGTGTTACCTTGTAATATTGTTATCAAGTTCAGAGAGAATCATGGGTCATCAATGAGGACCTAAATGCCGACACGGGGCAGAGACACTGGGAGTGCAGTTCAGAGATTTATTATCGGAAACCAGGGTCGAAACCAGTAAGCAGTCCAAAAAAGGCAACAGTATAAAAAGCGTAAGGCAGGCTCAGAGTCCAGATATGGGCAGGATATTTCAGTACACAGGAAATCCAAATCGTTCAAAAAGAGCAGATCCAAATCAAAAGGCAGATGGGAAATCCAAAAGACAGGAAAAAGTCATAATCGAGTAAACTTCAAACACTAGAAAACAAACTGCAAGGAAACACGAGGAAAAGGGCTGGAACCTGTGACCATATCAACGACAAACAACAGCAACACACAGACTAAATACACTGGGATAACGAGGGAATGACAAACAGGTGGCACAGGGAGGAGGACACAATCAGAGACGGGTGGAAACAAAGAGACAATCACACACTGGAGGGAAAGATGGAGAGGGAAGTTAAAGGGGGAGACACAAGGAGGATACAGTGGTTAGTTCTTCCTAGTACTAGATGATTCAATCCCTTGGTAGTTACACTATCCTGATGGCATCTTGTGGGAGACTTTGTGGGTGACGGTGGAGCCGTTTTTGTAGGGGGTGGCCAATGGATGAGGGCCTGTTTGTGGTTGGTTACTTCATCTGGATTCATTGAGGTCTTCAGGAGGTGCCAAACCTTCACTGAGTGTTTCAGCCTTTATACTCAATACTCTCTGGTTGGCAGGCCGGCAGCGGTGGCCAGGTCACTGCCCCTCTTATTCGATTCTGCAGGCTGTAATCGCCACCCCATTGAACTACCATGAGACACAGAGGGAACAACCCAGAACTGAAAACAGAAGACCAAACTAAGACAGGGGGAAAAGGCCAAAACAGATCACAAGGAAGAAAGAGAGGAAGTGTAAAGTAAAAAACACACGAGTGAGCCTTTCTGTTTTGCTACAATGGCAAAATTTGGGTTTGGAACATTTTTTTGTAATTGGATAAAAGTTCTACATTCATGCCCCAGGGCAGTGGTTTTCACTAATGGGATAAGATCTCCATTCTTTGGAATATCCAGATCAACCCGCCAGGGATGCAGTCTCAGTCCACTCTTTTTCACAATCTTTCTCGAACCAATGGCTGCACTAATCAGAGAGGAGCCAAGAATCAAAGGTGTTATTGGAGGTGGCAGAGAACATAAATCAATTCTTTATGCAGATGACATCTTGGTTCTAAGTCGGGACCCTGCCGGCTCTATACCTGTGCTATTAGAAGTCATAGAAGCATATTCCAAAAACATCTGGCTACAAAATTAACTGGCACAAATCTGCAGCAATGCCGGTGTCTTAAAGTTGTTCTCTTGGTTTACTCTCCAAATTTAAATTTAAATGTTTTTTAAAAGGTATGAAGTATTTGGGGATAGAACTGAACCCAGATATAGGAGAAATTGTGAACACTAATATGGAAACACTATTAAATAAGATCTAAACTAGTTTGGAGAATTGGGGCAAGTTACGTTGTCTCTATGGGGAAAAGTGAACACAATAAAGATGGTCATTGCCCCACAGATAAACTACCTCACTGGAATGAGACCAATAAGTATCCCACAACGATTACTACTGAGATATAAAGATATGATAAAACACTTTCTTTGGGATGGAAGAAAGCCTAGAATTAATATGGACAAACGTTGTCAGCCAAAGAAGGAAGGAGGCCTATCTTTATCATACATAAAATGTTATGGCATTTCTTTTGAAATGGCTGAACTGGCTAAGCACTGGAATGGAACACATTCTCAATTAGATTGGATCCTGATAGAACAGGAACTTACTTCTCCTTTTAAGCCTATTGAAGTTCTGGCGCAGATATAAAAAAAAGGGGGGAAAATAGTATGAATCCAATTCTAGCACATTCAAAAACAGTTCGGCAGGAAATGCATAAAAGATGTAAGATTCCTTATAAGGATCAAAGATATGCATCCATTTGGTACAACCCCAAAATAAGATTGGTAAACAGTCAATTTACTGGGCTCAGCGGTCACGAAAGGGTATCAGAATATTAGATGACCTGTTTGAAGAGGGTAACTTCCTGTCATATGATAGAATGAGAGAAACATTCAATCTGGAGGGACGTGGCCATCTTTGGAATTACTTTCAGATAAGACATTGTATTAAAGTATCACTTCAATCAGGAAAAAAACAAACAATAGAGTTCTACCTACAACCATGTGTCATAAAGCCTCAGTGTGGTATGGGATATGTCCGTGGGTAAATAACATTGGTTGTAAAAATCTGAAGATGGTATGGGGAAAAGACCTTGGTTGTACTTTCATCATGTAACCAAACAACAGTTTTATTTCAATGTCTGTTTTGTTACCTGCCTTTTTTTTATTTGCTTGTTCTGTTTTTGTTTTCTAAGAAAAATCAATAAAAATTCTTAATAAAAAAAATACAAAAAACAATCTAACACAGCAGAGATATAAATACATATTGCACCACAACATATTAAAAAACTGTCAAATGAAGGCTTGTAAGGTACTTCCATCAACACACACAAGCAGAAAGAAACATCATTGGAGGCTGATCATCTCTGCCATTAAACAAGCCATAATCAATGAGCAGCAATAAGACTTAACCTTTTCCACATATCTTGCAAAGGTACGGCTTCACACCAGAGTGGGCTCTTCTCATGTGAACTCTCAGGGTTAGACCTTGATCAGAAGCTTTTTTTCAAATGTAAAAAAACAAAACAAAACATAAGATTATTTTTTTTTTAAAGTTTTTAAATCCAGTAAAGTGTATAAGGAGTTAATGCAAGAACCAGTGCCTAATATCGCAACAATAGAAATACTAATAAACTAACTCAAATGGAAATAGAAAAGCAGTTTTGACCCTGACATTGAAAGTAATAATGGCAGTGATATGGAAGAGTAATACTGCAGCTGGTAATGAACAGAGTATCGTCCATGTATTAAAAGTAAATGTGAGGATTCTCATCTGTGTGGATTCTCATGTGCTCTGTCAGATGATCACTACGTGCGAAACGTTTCCCACATGTTTGACAAACGTGAGGATTCCCAGCCGTGTGGCTTCTTCTCATGTGGACTGTCAATTTACTATTCTGCCTGTAACCCTTCCCACATATTTCACAAACATACGGCTTCTCACCTGTGTGGATTCTCATGTGGATTTTCAACTCACTATTCTGTCTGAAATCCCTCCCACATATCTTACACACATTGGTTCTCTCACCGGTGTGGTCTCTCATGTGGACGGTCAACTGACTATTATGTCTGAAATCTTTCCCACACACTTTACAGACAAACGGCTTCTCGCCCGTGTGGATTCTCGTGTGGACCGTCAAATGATCGACGCGTGTGAAATCTTTGCCGCATGTTTTACATACATGTGGCTTCTCACCCGTGTGGATTCTCATGTGGACGGTCAACTGACTTCTCTGTCTGAAATCCTTCCTGCACACTTTACAAACATACGGCTTCTCACCGGTGTGGATTCTCATGTGGATTTTCAAATCGGCATTCTGATTCAGACCTTTCCCACATATTTCACAAACATACGGCTTCTCCTCTGTGTTCATTTTAAAGTGGGGTTTTTGTTGGAAGCTAACTTCTTTCTCACACGTGTCTCCTTTCTGGTCTTGGCGCTCGGCTACATGAGGGTTGTTAGAGAGCAGCAGCTGCAGGTCGCTGTTTGGTTCTCCTGCCACAAAGCTTACAGCCGGCATGTTGACGACAGACTCTGTCTGTGCTGTGCTTAGAGTTTCATCAGGATTCAAGAACAGAGTCTTTTCCTCTTTAGTAGGAGTCATAAAGGTATCAGTCTCCTGCTCCAGAACAAGCAGCTCTCCCTCCTGACTGATGCAGAGTTCCTCCTGTTCCTCTTTCATCTGTGGAGGCTCTGGGTCCTCTTGGTCCACACTGGAGTTCCTCTCCTGGTGACAGTGCTGCTGGTCAGCTAGAACCTCCTCCTCCTCCTTACAGAGATGTTGCTGTGGAGGCTCTGGAGCGACAGAGAACAAAAGGAATAGGATCAAACAAGGCCGAACAGCTTTTTTTTCCCTGCTTTTTTTTTTTTTAGACTTGAGGTTCAAGTTGTTCAGTGAAGAGTATATTTGATCATCTTTGTGTGAGAAACATTTATTATAAATCAAACAATGTTCTCCTGAAAATATGAGTTTGCATGTTAGAAAATATTTATCTATATGGACTGCTTATGTTGGGCTAATTGCCATTAGTATTAGTATGTATTGACCCATCAGATGGCAGCTCTGCCTTCAGACCAGTCCTCACGAACATGGCGGCGCCCATGCACTGTGTATGTCACATGTTCTGGACAGAGAACAAACCAGTCTTGGGAAAAAACTGTGAGCCTGTTGAACAGTGGAGTACATTTGATTACAAAGACAGGGAGGAAGCGCTGAACGTCAACACTTTCTAGTCTCTACAGAGTTGATTTAGTCTTGAGGTAAGAATACGTTTCCCTTTTAGTATCTCCTCTATGAAGTAGATAGGATGTCTTAACATTACTAAAAAGTGTAAGTCCTAGCTCCAGCAAACTTTACTTCTGTCACTGTTGTGAAGGTTTTGGTTTCATTTTGGCTACACTGCATGTGTGCTAATGTGCCTTTTACTATTTTCACAGGTTGTTTTTTTAACACATTGACTGTAATAAGGTAAATAAGGTAAATAAATCATATTGAATAGTTACCCCATCCAGAGGTAATTATTTTCTAAACTTTGCACGTTTCTAAATGTTCAATAATTAATTATTAATAATCAAATCACATCTAAAATATTTGAGTCATTTTTTCACTTTTTTATGTGATTTGCAAGGAATTTTAGGTCATGTTGATGGTTATATTTTGTGAGCCTATTCACGTCTTCTTAGTAGGAGAGAACGACGACATTTTGTAAATTAAATAGTGATTTTGCCAGTCATTAAAAATGATGATCTTAAATACATTTATGAAATGTAGTTAGTTGTATACAAAATGAGGTAATTAAACAACATTTATCTATTAAAATATCCATTATAAAGGTTTGACTTTATTCAACTTCGATCAAAGTTGACTTATTTGATGGATATACTTCAACACATGTCTACACCACAGAGAGCGAATATTTTCAGGAAAACATTGTATTTTCATAACAAGTGCACGAAGTAGATTAATGTTATAGTTTTTCTCTGCATCAAAAACGTGAAGTCCTTATTATTTCAGAGTTCATCTCATCGGCCCGCGGCCTAAACACTACTGTGAGGAAGAAACGAAAGAAACAAGAGTAGCAGAAATATTTAAAAAAAAGGTGGATTGTAGATAAATAAAATCCATCTGATCAGCAGGATGGAATAATGAAGTTTTATTTACCTATCCCGTGCAGCTGTCTTTCTGGTTTCCAGACGATTTCCAGCAGTCTGCGCTGACGATCGATCTCATCTTCATACTCAACCATAATTCTTCCAAAAGCTCTGAATATCTCTTCAGCAGCAGCTGTTAATCGATCGTTGATAAACCCTCTGAAATACTCAACTGAAGACATTTTTTGTTCACTGAAATAATTAGATGAGAATCGACTACGATAACTGTTTAATTCATTACAGCCGGCTAACAGCTGCTGCCTCCTTGTTCTTGTTTGTTTGTTGGCGGACGGAAACTAGCGTGTGTTTAATCCTTGAAGGTTGATTCAGCAGCAAATGGACTTCTTTCTTATCTTGAAGACGCTTCACCTCTCATCCAATAGGGGTGGGCGGATCGATCCCAAAAGTATCGATACTACCGATACTCAGTTCCCCTTTTCAACATCGATCCTCATGTTAATTGGATCGATACAAAGGGATTCGTTTATCTAATTAGTTTACCTTCTATCTTCTACGTTGCCCCAGGTTATATGTTTGTATTTCACCAGGAGTCTTGCTGTCTAACAACAATCTGTTGTGTTGCTCTTCTCTTCCTCTTCGCTCGCTCCTGTCCTGCTGTCTGCTCGCGTTGTGGACGCGCAGCGCGCCCCCGCGCACACAGACTGCGCGTTCTGATACGCAGTGATGGCTGAGCGCAAGTGGAGCTTCGCTTGGAGCTATTTCTGTAAGTGAAAGCGCTGCAAACTGTGATGTGTGTAAGAAGGTTTGTTTGCCACAGTGGCAACGCCACAAATTTGTGTAAACACATGACAACACACGAGAAAGAGATGCAGCAGAGAAGGAAGGAGGAGGAGGAAAAAGCTTCAGCACCCAGACACCCATCACACAGAGTTTACTGGCTTGAGTCTTTTCAAAGAAGCAGGGAATATCCAGTTACATTCAGTAAAATAAATCATGTCGTTTCATTCAATTTTGAAATTGAAGGAAAAATATACAAATCAAACCTGAAATATTAAAGTAGCTTTTTGTGTAATTGTGAAAGGTATAGGATTCATACATTTTCTCAAAGGCAGGAGAGCTAGTAAGCCAGATGAGAAATGCAATGGAAGCAAAAAATTATAATATGTTATTGTTTCTGAACAAAACCCTCTAACTTAGTGACAGGAGACCCAGGCCTCAAAAGGGGGGTCCAATAAGCTTAAAGGGGGCCATGCTTAGCTTTCTATTAAAAAATGTTGACTGATTCTTTTTCCTTTTGTTGGCACAATTTAGTTGTGATGTCGTTTTGGAGGTTCACAATGCATGTTTCAGTGAATACTGTAATGGTGCCTTAAAGAAGGATGACAGATTTAAACAACAATGCCGTTTTCACTTTTTGTTTGTTCTATTTTATTATTTTAAATTGGTAATTATTTTAAAAGTTTTAAACATTTGCTGTTGTCCAAAAAATGCATGCTTGCACACTGTTTATTTGATACATTACCTTTTTTCATGTATGCATGCATCTTTTACTTTATAATAAGAAAGTAAATACTTTTGTTATGTGCCTTTCAAAACTATCTGTTTGAGAAATAAAGTATCTGTATCAATATCGGCAATACTGGTATTGATATCGGCAATACTGGATTTGGATTACTTGGTATCGGATCGAAACCAAATTTTGTGGTAATGCCCACCCCTATCATCCAAGAGGCATCATCATTTCTAAACTGTTGGTACGAGGTCAGGTTATTTATCCTCTGTGAGATGTAAAGTACCTTGAGAGTCGTTAGGAAACCTGTTTTTCCAGTGCCCCTCAGTCCTATTGTGCATTGCATCTTTTGTATGCATATTGGGCAATTATGTGAGTCGTTAGCATAAGGATGGTGAAATTGTCGTGGAAGAGATGTCAGGGCTGTATTGTATGTAGGTGACAGGTGATGGCGTAAACACCCACCCCTGTTAAGAGATCTTTGTTCCATTGTTCGTTGTTTCACCTTCGTTATGTTAACGACTCACATAATGGCCCAATATACATACGAGAAACGGTATGTCAACACTACTTTTAGGCTTACTCATTAATGCATCCTCTATCTTGAATTTTCTTCCACAAGAAGAATTAAACTAGGGAATATCTGTTGAAGCATAGCAGGCATAACATACATTGATTATTTTACATAAGGTATGAAACAAATTGGAACCTCTTGAGGTTATACAGTTCATTTTAAACGTATAGGTTCTTTCTTTCTTTGGAGAGAAAAGGCTTGAAAGGTCAAAGGTTATACAACCTATGGGTGTGTCCAGCAGGGTTGGATATGGGTAACAGATTTTAAACTGGTGATTTAACATGTAAGGAAAATTATGTGTGTTTCTCCTGATGCTAATAAATTCATTCATTCATTTTCTCTAACCGCTTATCCTGCGTAGGGTCGCGGGGGGCTGGAGCCTATCCCAGCTGATTGTGGGCGGGAGACAGGGTTCACCCTGGACAAGTCATCAGTTCATCACAGGACCACATAGAAAGACAAATAACCATTCACACTCACATTCACACCTATGCTTAATTTAGAGCCAATTCACCTAAATTGCATGTTTCCATATGGGTGAACTGGTGGACTGATAGTTGTGATACATTTCTATGGTGTTAGCCTGATATTGTCATGTTCATGGCTTACATGAATTATGGCTGTTTTTTGTTGTTGTTTTTTTATATTAAAGTTTTTTTTTATATTTACAGAGAGAAATTAGGCCCCAAGCCAATTACAGGACCAGATTGATAACAGGGATGTCTAACGGGAACCTAGAAAATCAGGAGGGGCACTTCAGGGGCCAATCAGATTTCAGCCTGGCCCTAGATCCACCTATGCACCACTGCATCTCAATGGGGTTTAGGTCTGGACTTTGAACACTCCAAAACTTTAATTTTATTCCTTTTGAGCAATTCATAGGCAGACTTACTCGTATGCTTGAGATCATTGTCTTGCTGCATGACCCAGCTGAGTTTGAGCTTGAACTCACAGTCTGACGACCTGACCTGATCCTCCTCCAGAATTTTCAGAAGGGTGGCATTGCAGCTCGCAGTCTGACTCAGGCTTTGGCATTGGAAAGATTCAAATCCAGAAGATTCTCAAGAGAAGGAGAGACCTGGACGACTACAAAAACAATGCTCCAGGAAACCAGGAAATCAACCAACTCTGCTGGGAGTTTTTCTGCGACACAACATCCCGGCTTGTGCAGTGCACCGGACCAATGTTACAGGAGCCCCTAGTAATAAAGAAAAGTTATTGTTTGTTATTGAAGTTTCACATAGTTATTTTATTTATTATAAAACATGTAACGTTAACATCTTAGTCTTTCAAAGCCCTGAGGAAATAGACTTTAGATACACAGTATCCTAAAAAACACATCAGAATTAGAAATGTAAAAAACTCTCTGAATGAAAAATGTAACTTATTATAAAACAAACAGAGATGATCAAACTGGTCAAAGATGACTGGACTGAATGACTTGTTCTTCTGTGATACAGAAACTTTCAAGTTAACCATCTCCCTCTGTAAAGAGCTCAGACATTGAATCTAATGAGAAGCATAAAGCGACACACTTCTATTGTTCCTCCAGTGAAACCAGTGAAAGGACAGAGTGTGGGAAACCAGAGGAAACTCACTCACAGAGCCCTGTGGGACAATAGATCCTGACCTTTGACCCCAGGAGACATTAAAAAGGAGCCTGGCTCCAAACCTGAATCTTTCTTCATGTTTCACATCATCTACAACATTTCAACTTTGTTTCCTACCATAAAATAAATATGTTTCTGTCAACTAAGTAAATTGTGTTAATAATGAGTTACTTAGAGCTTATTCTTTAAATTAAATGAGTTAATTTCACCAACATTTCAGACTTTATGACATTCTGACCTCAGAAAAGAGGAAACTGTTCAGTGCTGACACCACAGAGGTCCATGTTTGATGACTGAAAGTGTCACATGTTGACCTCAGTGATACAGGTTATATTCACTATACATTTTACACTGATTTAAATGAAGGCACTGATTTCTCTGCTGGTTTCTAGAGCTGCTGATTTTGACTTTAGGTATTTTAGAATTAAATCCTGAAGAGGTGTTAACTGTGAGAAGATCAAACTTAAAGGCCTCTTTAAAAGTTATATTTGGACTTGGACACACGTTTCCTTTAATGGACAGACTGTGGGAAAACTCTGGAGAACAGAGTTTAGAATGATTAGCATCCTCAACCCCACCAGCAGCAGACTATTGTCCAGAGGGATTTGGCACACTTCAGGAAACAGCTGCCTCAACGTCCCACCTTCATCTACAGAGAAGACATCTGATCCACTTATTGATACAAAGAACAATTATCACTGGATCATCAAATGTATGACAGTGATTTCAAGTTTAATTTAAAAAAAGAAATCAAATCAACTGAGCTGATTCTTTACGATGAAGTTTAATCATTTCAAACTTTACAAACTATCAGAAACAGCTGATGGACGTCTTTCCCTCCAGATGGTTGGTGATGTCAGCCAGTGTTTCTGCAACACAGGTCCAGGATCAGTCACAAAGACTCCATTCAAAGTCCTTTAGTTGTTCATTGACCACAGCATTCAGGGAGTCAGTGTGGGAAACTGAGAGCAGCTTTTTACCCACATTGACTACAAGTCAGAAGTCAGAGCTACATCTGGACACAACAATCACTGTTGTTCTCAAGTAACTAACTTTTAACAGACATCTTCAACATCATGCTTTTAAATACCTGATAGAAACATCTAAAACACAGAAAATCATTATTTTTATCATTTAAGGAAACATTCAAATCATAAAAAATTAGCATTGAAACTGAACCATGAAGACAAAATAAAGGGAAACTTGATAGATTTTTTGGTTATGACAAACTTCATTATTTTAGATGCAACAATTTATGTCCACTGATTATTGATAGTTAATGTAAGTTATACAGTATTTTGACCTCAGATGAAACTAGCTGTCATTCTCCCTCATGTGTGATGGGCTGATGAGCCTGTACTCAGTCAGAGTCATTGATCCAGCATCAGGCAGCAGGTCTGCTCTCTCTACAGGGTCACCACTTTCCCAGATCCACACAGAGCTCTGTGAGTCTCTCTCCATCACCCCCCCAGTCCTCCACCTGTTCCCCTGAGATCTAACCATTGTCCCTGAAGCAGTTCAGCATGTTGCTGCTCCACACGTCTGATTGTCTCTCCAAGCTCTGTGATTGGCTGAGACTGTGAGAACCTTCAAGCAGACCTAGACCCACACATTCATATGGAGATGTGGGACTATAAATAGGAGGGATGGAGCCAGCAGAGATCAGATTCTCTCTACAGAGACCTCTACAGCACACAGATCCAGCCATGGCTCCTACAATCACTGCAGCTGGGATCATTTCTCAGGAGCATCTGACTCGGAGCCACAAGGTAAATTGAAGATTGAAGAAGATTTAAATGTGCCTCATGAGAGGTTGTCTTTGTTCACGCTCACACTTTACTCCTGATGAAGTTTCTGAATGACTCTGTTCTTCTTTCTGCAGCTCAGAAAGCCTCTGGTGGAGAAGTTACGCAGAGAGAGAATCAACAGCAGCATTGAGCAGCTCAAGTCTCTCCTGGGTCCAGAGTTCCTCAAACAGCAGCCAGACTCCAAGCTGGAGAAAGCAGACATCCTGGAGATGACAGTTTGTGTCCTGAGACGACTGCAGCAGCAGCAGCAGCATCAACAGCAGAGAAGACTGATGAAGCACTTCAACAAGCTGCAGTCTTCCTCTGATAACAACCTGACAGAGGCTGACTTCTCTCTTCTGAGCTCCACAGTCCAGACCAGCATCACCAAAGACCAGAGTCCAGTCAACAGTGTCCTCTGGAGGCCGTGGTAGACACCTACAGACTGGAGGTCCTAGCAGACAAAGTCACATGACCATATTGGTCAAAGATGACTGGACTGACTTCTTTGAAATGTTATGGACTTGTTCCTCTGTTTGTCCAGAGGCTGTATTTTGTTTGTCTTGGTACAAGAAGACATTTCCTAAGGAAACGACAGCAACAATTTCTTTAAGTGAACAAAGAGAACATCTTGTCATGCATGTTGCATCGACCACATCTGATGACATCAGCAGTTCTTCTTCTACCTCTCTGTTCCTCATTATTGGTAGTGTATGCTATGGTAACATTTGTTATCTTCTGATTGTTATTGATCGCTGTGATCAGAAACTTTAACTGTCCTTTTTATGGACATATTGTCATTAATGGACTTTAATCTCTCTGATTAGTCCAAACTGATCTGGTGTCAGATCCAAATGTTTATTCTTTTTTATAAAAGGTTTGCTTCATGTCACAATTTTCCTGTCATACTTTTATGATCCACTGCTGGTCATGTATTGGTAAAATATGATCTAATGGTGATAAATGTTTCCTCTGGATTAGTAATAATCATGTAGATCAAAAGTCTTAACTGTCCTTTTTATGGACATTTTGTCACTTTATGTGATATTTATAAAATGATCTGTTTTAAGATCAATATGTTTATCCTTTGACTGTAAAAGGTTTGTTTAATGTCACACTGTCACAGTTTTCCAGTGACTCCATTGTGACAATGAATAGAATTCAATGTGATCTGTTCTGAGGTCAGTTTGACTATTTTTACTTTAGTTCACAAAGTACAAATGTTTCAATCCATTCAAAGCCCTCAAAGGACAGTGAGTACTGTGTCCTCAAATGTTGTAAATGGTTTGTCTTTTGTAAAGACAGCTGCTCCTTTACTCTCTCTGAGTACAGTGTGTCTGTAGAAATCTACACGTTGTTGTTGTTGTGATGTATCATCACCTCCAGTTGGAGCTTTCTGACTTCATGTGGCTCATTGTGTCTTGTTGAATAAACAAACACTGACAGCTGAAAATGTTGTGTTCCTATGTTTCTAAGAAACCGAATCAGAATCAGAATCTCTTCATTGTCATTGCACAAGTACAACGAAATTGAAATAGCAGCTCTTCAGTCTCAGTGCAATTAAAAAGTGAAAAAAGTAAATAAAACTATGAAATCTACAAATTTACACTAGAATGCTCAATGCTAAGATAAAACAAGTAAAAAACCCAAGACATATTTCACACAGGGATATTGCACAATATTGCACACCGTATATTGCACAGTTGTTATTGAACGTTCAAGTGTTAGGTTTGTGCAGCATTTAGTGCGATGACAGCTCTGGGATAGAAGCTGTTTTTCAGTCTATTTGTTGTTACTTTGATGGCCCCAAAGCGCCTCCTTGAGGGCAACAGTTCAAATAGGTGCTGACAGGGGTGGGAAGAGTCTCTGAGGATGCTGTGGGCTCTCCTGAGGCAGCGTGTTTTGTAAATGCCCTCAAGAGATGGAAGAAGGCAGCCAATGAGTTTTTTGGGCAGTGTTGATGACCTTCTGGAGCACCTTTCTTTCTGCTGCAGCTCAGCTGGCAAACCACAGCGAGATGCCGTAGCTCAGCACTGACTCAATGGGGCAACGGTAAAAGGACACTTGCGTGTTTCTTGTGATGCGGAAACTGGAATTTTCCATGTTCATTTCTGATCAGTTAGTTTCTGCTTAGAATTCGATCAGTTTTCCACTGACTGCATGATGTGTTCAGGGAACCTTAAAAGATCTTTGAAAGGAGCTTTTGTGACGGATGCTGCTCTTGTGCAATAAAGAGACAGACCCTGATGTCATCAACCATCTGGAGCTAAACAACAACCTTAAGAATTCAAATTTAAACAACACAATCAGTGTCATTACTCATCGTTAATGGCAGCTGCTTCATTCAACTTGTGCCTGTAGAAAGTTTAAGGTTTATTTTTAATGTAGAGTGTCGGGGGTTTAAACAGTGCACTAAACACCTGTGGACAACTGCTGCTGTGTTTTAGGATGCTCATTTACGTGTTAAAACATTACCGTCTCTGGTTTAATTTCATTTTTTCATATTTTTGTCGAGTATAACTAAATATTTTAATTAGAAATTTACTAAACATTAATCACATATTGTTTGCCAGTAGTGTGATGATATACATTATTGGAAAATATAAAGTTTACAATAAAAAAACATACACTGAGATAAAGAAGTATAGTGGGTTTTATCCAGAATGCTCACATTGTTCTCTTCTGACATTGACACTGAACAATTTTCAACCTTGATCAACAATATTGTATCGTAAGACTCATTGTTGTGAAACTATAGGTTCATTTAACAAGTTATGTAACTTACACACAGTTTACTGTATGATGTGATTTGAACTGTAAAATATTTTGTTCCACTTCATCAGATTGCTGACTTGTTTTCTTTTAACATTAACTAAATTTTAGAGAATGATTTAAAACAAATATGTATTTTATTACTCCCTCTTAACCACTGTCTCTTCACAGAGGTTGCAATATGTTCTCCAACTGGAGCTTTGAGGGAAAGTTTACTCTGCTGTTACACAACCTTACCTCATCACTGCTTCACAATACAATCACAATGACAATGTGACAGAATCACAATGTGTTTCATTGGTATTACATCACACGTTACCTGAAGTTGTGGCCTCTTGTGTGAGACAATACTTTAAAACGTTAAATGCTTCACATCAGGGGCTTATCTAGGATGTTTCTAAATCAGGGGCCATAAAGGGGCCACATTTTTCACAGAGGGACCACGTATATGTCCAACATCCACATTTCCTTACTCAGTAAGATGAATATATATTTAACAGGTATTCCTTGTTTGCCATTGGCTCTATAGCTTTGAGCAAAAACACACATGATTGAATATATTTAGCAAATTGTGCCTTTTTAAGCACATTGTGTGTACCAAAAAAGCTCAAGTATAAAAATGATTTGTCATATTAACTCAATATTAAACTGGGGTGCACAGAAAACATAATATACTGTAAAAGGTACTTTTTTTCCCAAATATGTAATACATAAAATACTTTTGAAAAATACACGTTTTAAAAAATGTATTTTAATAAATGTGGTTGTTTTTTTTAGTCTGTTATTACAGCATATACAACAGTTTAGAGCAGAGAAACTGACAACTTGGCACAGACAAGTTGTAAAAAGAATAAATAAAGGCAAGTGACAGAACAGGGGCACTTCAGGGGCCAGTCAGATTTCACCTGGGGCCAGGGCACCTCTGGCCCTGCCCCTGGATCTGCCCATGCTTCACATACCAACATATTCTTGATAACTACAGGAAAATCATTAGTTACAAAGTTTCTTCATCATCACAAAGTTTCTTTGTGTCAAAAATATCCCATGAACACAAAATGTAGCTGATTAGATTGTACTGATGTATATTCAAACAACATTTTCAACTGGAGGCAGGAGGGACACACAATACTGAAACTGAGTGGAGCAACAGGTGTTTTTACAAAAGACATAAACAGTATGAGATGATGTCTTACGTAAAACATCATTTAAAATGGACTTTATCTCCATTTTATATCACAAGAGAAGGATGAAAACTGGGCCAATCAGGTTGAGATAATCACAAAGAGATGAGAATAGATCAATGCATAATTAAGTCATTTTTGTAAAAGAAATAGAAAATAGTGCGATGATCACTCACAATGAATTATTATCATTTCATGTAAGACCACCAGAAAGTGATTTGTGTTTAGTTGTAAATGCTCATCACTTGAGATGCATGACGTATTCATGAATGATGCTCTGTCTTATGTGAAAGACAGTGTTTCTCTATTTCACCTTTTCTCTTTAAGAAATGTTATTTTTCTCTACAAGAACCTGTGACAGACACGTGAACACATTTAAGCAGCCATAAGTCAGAGAACTCAGTCCAGTCATCTTTGACCAATATGGTCATGTGACTTTGTCTGCTAGGACCTCCAGTCTGTAGGTGTCTACCACGGCCTCCAGAGGACACTGTTGACTGGACTCTTTTCTTTGGTGATGCTGGTCTGGACTGTGGAGCTCAGAAGAGAGACGTCAGCCTCTGTCAGGTTCTTATCAGAGCTAATTCACAGCTGCTGCTCTGGAGCCAAGAGAGACCAGAGCATCGCTGTATGAATGTATGGGTCTTTAACATGGTTGATGTTCCTTACAGGTTTCAGCGAATCAGAGAGCAAGGTGAAAGAAAAAGCAATGCCAAGCTACTACATGTTCCATGGTCAGATTAGAAGTGGACAATAGTTAGATCGTTGTGGTGGAAGATGGCATCAATGACCCATTTCACATCTGCAGTTTGGCAATAGACTCTATGTACTGTCAAAATGTTAGACTCACTTATATTTGGTATGTAATTGAATGACTTCCATGTAACAAATGTATTTGTCAGCAGTATGTTACACTTATTAAAATCACCAGAGGTGTAACTTCACTGACTAAAAATGTCATGGTTGCATGTTGGCTCCAAACCAGAAACAACATTTTGATCACAGATGGATATTTGTCAGGTCAACATCAGTCAAAATGTTCTCCACACCCATACAGCATCTGTCCCAATAGCCTGATGATAACTGTGAGGGCAGGCGCACTCAACCATTCCAGACTAGGATGAAAAAAAAACATTTTAAAACAATGGAAAATCAAGCAGGAAATACATAAATCCTAAACAGTAGGATAAATGAAATAGTTGTGTTTGTCATGAATTGACAGAAAGCCTTGAAACATATTTTACCTGAACATCTCCCTTCATATAGCCTACTAGAACAAAAATACAACTGGACACAGAATTATTCACCTCCCATTGAATGTTAGGTTTATTTTAGATTTATAGACTTTGAGACTGCGGTAGTCTTTGAATGTAGCACCTTGCATTGAATATGGAAAAAAAAACTTAACATCTGTTGTATTTTTTTATTTCAACTGTTCTTGTGTGATTTGGCTATTGCCAACAGCTGATAAATTGTGTATTTTACCAATAAACCTAATATACATTGGGGTTTTGTTTGGGGCTTCCAACTTAATGTAACCAAAATATATTGTATCTGTGCAAAATCAGAATTTCTAAGAAATACTTTATTTCATATTTGGACCAGAAATCCCAGTGTCAAAGTTTTAAGTGTTAGTAAATGTAACATATTTGCTATTATATAAAATTAACTATTATATCATAATGAAAGAGATTTGCAGGTTTTTATTTTGAGTAACTTTTCCCTGGTTTTCCACATTTTGTCCTTCACTGATTTTGGTGATAGATCAATAGAAGTGTGTCTGATTACGTGTCACGTTAGCTGCAATGTGTGACCTTAACACCAAGAGGTGGTTAACTGGACTAAAGTAAGAAAAAATATATATCAATAATATTATGAGATTATCATGTGACATTGTTAATTATAAAATTATGGATTATAAATTCCTTTTTCTTTTTCATAGATGAATTATGTAAGTTTCTTAGTCCATGAAACATTTCTGTAGCTTCAAACCACAACAACATTGCAGCATCCTCCTCAAAAACTGAAGAAGATGAGGTATTGTTTAAAAAAAAATTTAAAAAAGCAAACATAAAATAAATTGACTTACATACAGTTTGTATGGTATAATCCAAGTATCCAGAAGCCCCAAGATCCCAAAGTGATTTGAGAATGTTATTTACAACCTTTATTAACATGAAATCCTTACCTGCTGGACACCCTGTCTGAGGAAGGTACACCAGCCTGGATGCACGTAGATGTGCCATGAGACGAGATCAATGAAAACCTGCGATCTCTGTATGCCTCAGTACTCACACATAAAATAAAAATGTAATGTTTAGAGCTAACAGTGGCACCTATTGCTGCAACTTAGCATAGAGCTTTTTTCTTTTCTTATCTTTCTGGAGCAACTTGCGATGTCCAGTAATCACCCAGGTACCCATCGTATATGAATGTGTTTCAGCATGTGCGCCTTCCTCAGGAGGGGGTGTCTGAGGAAGGTCCACTTTCCATCAGAATAAGGGTGAGTGGATACAGACTGAATTTTTCTTTTTGAGTGAACTGCCCCTTTAAGGTCTCTTAAAGGTCTCCTTCATGTTCTAACCTTGGCAGCACTTATAAAAAGGTCCATGATTTATTTATTTAATGTAGAATAAATGAATGACCCAACAGGAATTAACGTGTGCGCTAATGTGTGCAGGTATGTGTGTGGGTTCAGGCCAATGACTGAAGAAAGGACAAGTCATAGCTAATTAAAATCTCTTTATTACAATCATATGTACATCATCATCGTCATATTCCAAAAAGCTTGCTGTTGTGAAAAGTACCCTTGCACAGACAGATGGAGGGAGGTGGTGTTGCAGGCCGGATGGAGGGATTGTCAGACAGAGGAGAGGAAGTGATGAGCTCCCCAGCAGCAAGCGTCTCTGCTCCTGTGTGCTTTTAATTTCACATCACGCTATTTTCAGCTCTCTGTGGTCTTGTGTAACGTAAGCAAAGAGAGTGAAGAGGGGGCTGGTGGAAGGGAGAAATTCTTTCTTCGTCATTCATTATTCAGACTGTGAGTCACAGCAGAGAGAGAGAGAGAGAGAGAGAGAGAGAGGGAGGGAAAATGTGGAGACAAACAGGGTGGATGTTTGAGTCCACCTCTTCCACATCTGATTCCAAGTGTTTTAAGCTAACAGATTGACATTTCGGTATAAATATTTTTCTCGACCCTCTCTAGTCAGATGAGAAGGTGCCCAGGCCGTGCTTAGCTTAGCACAAAGACTGGAAGCAGGAGGAAACTGGTAGCCTAGCTCAGTGAAAAGAAGAAATCTGGAGCTGTATTATTTTAAACATAGAAGCCTGATTATGAGAGCAGAACATTAAAGGTGTAGTACGGGCTGAGTAAGGACTATAAACACACTAATCAGAGTCTAGTGAGGGGGATTACAAATGAAAGTGTGAAACTGGAGAGAAAAATGTTGCTCCGTGACTGAGATGTCTGCAGCTACACATGTTGTGTTTAAGTTAACAGCTCTTAAATCAACATACCTCTTCAGTCAACATGAAAACCCTCAACTGCTCCTAGCAACCTTTACTACAGTGTCACCATTGCTGCCTGTGAAAGTCAGTAACACCATTTCCAAACAGAAACCATGGGACACCATGTCAGACTGTAGAATTAAATGAACCAGGTTGTCTGGTAGATAACGGTGGCTTTGGTCAGCACATAGCTCTAATATCAAAGGCCCATTCACGCAACAAGTCTTTTTATTATTAAAATCTATATGAGCTAGCCATGAGGCTACATCATTATTATTAAAAGCAGCTTTGCTGTTTACTTAGATTCATTTCAGAAAACATATGGAACATATAAAAGCCTGGATGCCTGATCACAAAACTAAACCAGTTCAACAAACAGCGATTGCTTATTGATAGCTTAGCATTTGACAATAAGCACAGTTGTAAGTAAATGTTTGAATTTCTCCACATGGTGAAGTGCTGGGGGCCACATGGGTACATGGGGCTGTAAAATGACTCTTTCTTCCTGGATCTTATTCATTTACATCATTGCAAATGTTCCTTTTGATTTTGAATGAGACTTTCTATAGAACCCCAGGGTTTCACTTTCACCTTGGCTTCATGTAGGATCTTTCCACAGCAGACAATTTGACTTGTCATTGTGGGAAAAGCACAGATGTTGCTAATGACATTTTACATTGGCTCTAATAGAGTGCCCCAGTGAGACATGACAGCATGGTTAGCCAGCAGGCTAGGATGCTAAAAACAAAGCAACCATAAGGAAGTCAACTATCAATAATTTGATTATTTAAACCTTTTTCCTTTCCTACTGTGAAATGTCAAAATGTATCAATCAGCTCTCTTCATTCTTGACTTTCATGAGGTAGCAAATTGATAGATTGATGACCAGCTTGTTAGCTAACATGATACAACATGTAGGCTAAGTGAGTTTATTTAATCACATTAGCTGTGTGGTTCTAGAGATGGCAAATTTGAAATAAGCCCCCAACTCAACAATTATTGGATGGATTTCCATGAAAACCTTCACTCAGACAGCAATGGTTCCTTTAGGATTTTCAGTATTCATTTACTTTTCATCTAGTTCTATCATCAGGTCAACATTTGACTAATGTTACAGTTGATGGTCTGATTTCCATGGTGGGATGATGGGTCTTGGGCCAGAAAAACCCCCCAACAAATTTTGGATAAAGGGCTGGATCTGTTGGGCCTTTGATGGAAATAGGCTAACAGTTTCCACCCGCTTCCACTCTTTGTGCCGATAAGCTTAACACATCTTGTAAAATGACAACTTGTCTTCACCTGGTACATTGGTAATGTAGAACATAAATCAGAGTCGTTGGAAGTTTTTTTTTATTCCAGTATTTGTGCTAAACCAGGCCAAACTCTCAAATAGATGAAACTCATCTGATATCCATCTGAAACATCTGACTCTGGAGAGGACAGAGAACAAGGAGATTTATCTAGAATGTCATAGTGTTTGTATAAGTGTCAGTGATTCTACCCCAAAAATTCACAAATGCCAAATTTGACAGAGCAAACTGAACCGCTTTCCATGGATTTTGACAACATAATTAAAGTGTTAAAAGTACTAATACTACAATATTAATCTGTGTGCTGTATATACAGCCTCCTTAACACAACTATAAATGTACAGAATCACATGATAAACCACTGGAGGCGTCTGATGGCATCAGTCTTGTCTCTAACTCCAACCTCATTCGCACCTTCTGACTAAATCAATATGTACATGTCATAATGACCAAAAGAATGACAGTGAAATTTAATGCAACCATTTTAAGTGACAATAATATTCACATTTTGTGTTCACGCTTTTGAGATGGTAAATCGAAGTGTCACCAGCTTTTAAGTAAATTAAATTGAATTAAAACAGTTTAAAGATCATAAAACTGTTCACATTGGTTTCTTAACAATCACAAGAAAATATTAAAATATTTCCAACACAATGACAATAAACTGATTTTTTTCCTCCATAAATCACTATATGATAGTTTATAAATAAAACATCAACACACTGTTGCTCTATCTACAGTCGTTCCACTGGCCTCAGTCCCTGGTACACAAAGGTAGGGATAACGTTTCGTATAAAAATGATGTGCAAAATATTGTTTTCTCTGCTCCCTCTCATGGAAAACAATGTAAATAAATAGACTTGTGAATATCTACAAGAACCTTTGCTCTTACCAGTTTAGATCCTAGGATTACTCTGCACTTGGTGACTTGTCATGTTTGTGCATCTGTATGATTTAGCATGAGTTACTACATTCAACAGTAGTACACATAACACTGACATAATCCTATTAAAACCAGCTTGATGTATTATTGCACATTTTCCCAAACTGCAGATCAGTAGATTTCAGATTTACTCATGCTGGATCTGTTTTTAGTGGAATGTCAACAACTCTGACTCGAGCTCTGTCTGTTCTGACTGTAAAGATGCCGCAACAGTCTGAACCAACTAACGTACAGTCAACTTGAGGTGTATCAATATCAGAATGGTCTCCACATAGTTAACACATAACCACAGATTTCAATAAACATGCATAAGCTATGACCTGGGTAGGTAGATCTGTAAACATCCTGCCAGCAGAAAAGACATCAGGAACAGGAAGCCATGAGCCACGAAGGGCCAGAAAGCTAACTCTGCATTCATGCTATGTCAACAGAGCCGTGTCTACTGTCTCTAAGCAATGTTTGTGTTCTGCATTGTGAATGGTAAAACATCAAGTGGTTGCTGTCCATCTACTGTAACCTCATCACATAACTTAAAAGACTAAGTTGATTAGGCAACTAATGTCATAAACATTGTGTAGTAGCCCAGATGGTCAAAGGTCATTTTAAGAGGTTTATAATTCATGGTAGTCATGCTCATGATGTTAGCAGATTAAATCATATGTATTGTTTTAGTACGTGTGGTTGCTGTGATGGACATGGTAACACGGCAAGAAAGGCACAAAAGTTCAGACATCATCGCAAATAACTGCACTCCAAAGATTGTCTGCCTGCTGCTGCCTCCCCCAATAATGTATGCTATTTAATACAAGTCAGATAAATCATTGTAATACATATTTTAGCTAATATGATACAGATTTGTATTACAAGTTTGTAGTAAAATTTGCAATTTAAGTGTATTGCCCCTTTTGGGACGATTGCACTTTCCGGGACGCATTTTTGCCGCTACCACTGGCGCCATCGCTAGCAATATGTGGGCTCCAACCTGCATTTATCTACCTCGCTAAATTGGTACTAGTTAGCCAAGCATGCTATCCATTAGAGCACGATGCTATCACAGATTTAACAGCTCGTTAACTTCTATTAGGGGTCAGTCATTTTTGCGTATGCACAATTAGCAAATTATGGCAGTTAGCATGAATCCTGTATTCTGTTCATTGTTTGCCAATTTGATTGTTTGTAATGTTTGTATGATTTGTTTGTAAAAATAACTATTGTTTGCATGCATTGAACCTTACGTAATCAAAATATGGCCATCCAGTCCTGAAACCCCCTGATGTATAACCCCTAACCTTAACCCTAAACCCTAAAAGTAGCAACAATTTATTAAAGGAATCAAACTCAGGTTGTCTGCATGAGAGCCAACCATTATTACCATTACACCAGTTTACTTGGCATAGTTTCCTGACTAAAATAAGCTTCTGTATTCTGCAGACAACGTGGGAGGCCCCTGCACCTGCTAAAATGCAATCTCTTTTTCTCAATCCTCTTTTCTGATGAATAATCAAATTTTTAATCTGCATCATTTGTATTAGTGTTTATCGTTAGTTTTATTTAGCCAGTGGTAGTGACTCTGCTGTCATTCTCCACTGTTTCTATTGACATTTTACTCTTTTAACCAAATGGAACATTTTGTAGCTGTCAGACAATTGCTTATGCCTCCAATTCAGCATTACAACTTGGACAATGGCGTGAACAAATTGTACATAAGTATGGTCTGAATGATATGACATGAAAAGTGGCATAATCTCCACCCCAAATACAGCAGCATCTTATTTTACAGGTTACTACAGGCTGTAGTCCAAGTCCATCCCCGTGGCACAGTGCTCCCCATCCCTGATCAACATGGCTTGACTAGTGTTGCCCAGACAAGTAAATCAGGCCGTGTTATTTATTTTTTTTATCGGTTTTTGTTACAAAAGCGCCCACCGATTGATGTTTTAATTGTAAACAGAGTTTCTATAAAAACCGTTCAGGATTTGGTATCAAATCTCAGTTATCATTGTCTGCATTGCTACAGTTGATGTGTTCTGTGGCCCTGATGTAAAAGATTTTGATGGTATCTAACTTGCACAGCCAGGTACTTCATGCAGTAAAGTATCAGAAAGTGCAGAAGTGTCGTGGACTGTCGAGTCCAAACCCAAATTTTTGTAATTCTGTTCAAGATTCTGTTAAATAATAATTGTAGTATAAGATGTAGCATGAAACACATGATGCAAACATACGCTTTCATTTGACCTTGTTCAGTTGTATGTCATTACAAGCGCCATGCACTGACAAACACATTTTGTCCAGAGTGCTGTACAGTGGTGACACACCCACACATAAAGCTAGCTGTTGAGGTGAGCTACAACAGGGAGGCTCCCTATGTCATGCACATTCATCAAATGAACAGTCTGACATTTCTGTAAATCCTCATGTTCTGTTTAGTCTTCCTCAGAGTCATATGAGAACATTAACATCAGACTTTCAGCTTTCAGTTTTAGCCACAGAGATGAAGAGACCCTGGACAACAAAGTCTCTGAAATACTCAGAGGACACAGACAAGCACAGTGGCTGTAGGTGCATACAGTCTGCGCAGCTGTACATCTCAGGATGGCAGAAAAGTCTTGCAGACTGATGCAGCTACACAGATGGATCAAGTCAGCATGATGTGAATGATGAATTTGTGAATATGCATATGTAGGTGCAGTAAGAAGGTATGCTTGCACTTGAGAATGTGCTTTTGGTTAAAGTAACTTAATCAAGATTAACACATGGATTAGTTAAAGTCAGCTTGTCCTGGGCCTGTTTTTGTTTTGGACACACAGATTGATGTTGATTCTAATCTTCACATCTGACTCTGGAAGTAGCAGAACTAGAGGATTCACTCAAATGCTCTATTGTTAGCTTGACATCACTCACACTCACCCACTCACATAGTTACAGTTAGATATGGCGTCAGTGCAGTCAGACAGTGGTGACCGTCAGCAGGGAGCTGGGACACAGCATGTCCTGCTGGTTGTCCAGTCTGGTCCCATGAGTCAGCAGCTCCTCTACTGTCGTCCAGTCATCCAACAGCTTCCTGTTCCTCAGACGACTCAGCTTCCTTTGACTCAGCTCCAGGACCATGTTGCATCGCCCTTCTGCTAAAGCTCCGCGTCCTCTGCTGTCAATCATACTTCTGTCTCCAAAAGAGGCTCCTCCCCCTCCTGTGATGGCCCCTCCCCTGCCAATGACGTCTCTTATAGGTATACCTCTGGCCTGCAGCTGCTGCTGCCTCTGCTCACGGGCTGACAGGAAGTGCTCCCTCCTTTCCATTCGAGTCCAATACCGTCCCATCAGCATGTCGGTATTGGTCTCCTCATCTGTGCTCATCCCGCTGCGTTCATCCGCCAACTGAGAAGCCCGGTCTCTCAGGAATTGGTTCCTGGAGATCCGTGAGGTCATGTTGGGTTTGGGGCTTGGGTCAAGTCTTGGCTGCAAACCAGAACTGGAATTAGGCCTTGAATTTGCATTCATGTGTCCTTTCTTTGCATCCCATCCGGCAGCAGAGCAAGCCCCAGTGTGGCCCTCCAGGGTACTGTAGGGACCTCTGCCCACCCCGCCACCCTGAGACTGACGGCTGGCCGGTTTTGGCCAAGTGTCGTTGACGTCACCAGCAGGAGGTGGGTGGACCAAGCTCTGGAGGTGTTGCTGCTCTCTGGCTCTGCTCCTGGCCAGCTCCTGCTGCCTCTCTCTGTCCATCTCCTCCTGCATCTGTGCTTCCTCCCTCTCCCTCTCCAGCTCTCTCTCCTGTTGCATTTGCCTTTTTTGTTCCAGTTCCCTCTGGATCTCTCTGTCCCTTTCTGTTGCCATAGGCTCAGGCACCAAGTGTCTTTCTTGTGAGTGCCACCAGTCGAGGTGAGCGATCTGACCGTTGGGGTTACTGTCGTAGCATCTCTCATGGGTGTTGGCACCTCTGAATTGGCCCACAGTAGCTGGGTGCTGTTGGGGTGAGAGGGACAGGCCTGCTGGGTGGGAAGCCATCACACCTGCCACTAGCTCACCGTCCTCTGACACGCCCAGCGGCAGGACATTATATGGTGTCATACCTCCACAGTGGTGCAGTGTTGCTGCACAGTAGGAGGGGGAAGCTGGGTGACTGGCGCGACGACGGTACTCCTGCGGAGGAGGACGATGGTGCATTGTTCGACTTCTCGTCAGCATCCCTACTGAACTGGAGCCTTGATGGTGCTGTTGCATGGGTGGTAATGGTCTCCGGTGACTGGAGGGGGTGCTGCATGTGGAGAGAACTGGAGCAGTCATTCGTGAGACTGCAGCATGGGAGGGGTTGAAGAGTGCCCCACTGCTGGAGCTGTGACGGTTCAGACAGGGTCGATCAGCTTTATGGAACTGGACTGACGAAACCCTGGAAATACGAACAGTGATGTCAGCAAAGCAAACAGCACTAAAATATTTTGGGGACATAGATGTTGAGAGGTGAATTGATTTTTATTAAGATCAACTTACTGTAACAAATAGACTTACTTCAGATAGATATTTATGTTGCATCAGTTGCAAAGAAGATAAGAAATTCACGACTAACTTGTTTGTTAATCTTAGTAAATTCACATAATTAGCGTTACACATTACATTACATTACTCATACTCCAGAAAACCTTTAACTGTTTTTTTTGTTTGGTTTGAATTAGATGAAAGAGGTAGAGATAATCCTGTTTAACTAGGTTTGAAGAAAGAAGTTAAGAAACTGCATCAAAATGAGTTTAAGTCAGTAATAAACTGCACCAGAGATAGACTGGTTTAGATTAGACTAAACTGGTATTCATTTAGCATTAAAAAAGTGGGCTGAATCAGCTTGAATCACCAAAATTTTAGTCTAAACAGATTTTAAATTGGCTTCAACTTGGTCCAGCAATTGATTGGTGATTGGTGTGATTCAGACTGACTGGTTTCAGCATGTTTTGTCTGATTTTAAATAGGTCTAACGTAAACAAGTAATAAACTACTGTGGACTGGCGTAAATCTAGGAGATGCTGATTTAAAATGTTTTTTTAGAATGGTTAACACGTTATTGAACCAGTTAACCTATGAAACCAGACTGTTTTTAAGAGGCCTAAACTTGTTTAAAGAAGGAACTAAACTGCTCGATACACACACAGCCTTTTGGAAGACTTTGAGAATTACAAGGCTGTTACTTTGTGAACATTCATTAATAATAATTGTAGCAAAAGCAGAAATCATTTTATGAGGGTTATCCCAGTCTTATTTCTAGCCCCTCAGTATTGTTACTAAAGAGACTCATAACCAACTATAGCAGCTGAACTGATGAAAAATAAAGCTGTTCAACCAGCTGGTTACCTGAAAAGTCCACGGGAGGGGGGATCCATGACAGGCCCAGCATCCTCTTCCACTGCAAGTTGGTGGTGCTGACACTGCGGCTGCATGGTCAGTGCTTCAGGGATGGCCTCCAGCAGCTCTCGGTGGCTCTTGGGGCAGCTGTCACGTCGCTCCCGCCTCTCACAGGGTTCGCCCTGGTGTTGCAGCCTGGCGTTGTACAGCCGCATTCGTTTCTCCAGCAGCCTCTGGAAGTGTCTGAACTCCCCAGTGCTCACACTGTAAAAGCCAGAGTCGCTGAGCTCTGAGGAGATAAACGACTCAGAGGAGGGAGACCCACCACCTCCGAATCCACCACAGCCTCCTGGGGCAAGGGCCCCATGTGAATGACAGTCCTCCAGACCACCCTCCTCGGTCTCCAGCCCCGACAGGTCCCCCTGATGGAGGGAGCCGTCAGTCCAGCCCAGACCACTGTCGAGCTCATGGTGGAAGGGCAGAAAGCCCAGCGGCTTCTCCAACATGAAGTCCTCGTCATCCGTCTGCAACAACAAGCATACCCAGTCTCAAGGTCATTTACACTAATTCACACACCAAGACACTATATTAACTGCATAGTTTTATGTTTTGTCTGTTTGAATAATGACAAGCGTGTCTATAGCATCGAGAAAGTTTGAAATACTGAAGGTTAGCCGTGAATTCTTGGTCAGATACTTAGTCTATTTAGTTTAGTTTAGTTCAGTTGGAATTTGGTGAGGCTAAGGCATCAGATATTGTATATATGGTTATGTTTTCGTAACAGAAATTGAATTACGTTTATACATAACTGCTGCTCTTTTTAAGTCCATAAAGGCGATTTGACTTCATACAGTATTACGGGTTCTAATTTTTAATTATCAACCAACAGACAATAATAAAAATGTAATAGAAAGATATACTACTGTATAAGTCATGCATCCCTAGACTTTTTTTTCTTGTAATTTCTTTTCTTGTTGTTTGGACAATATGAAACTGATGCATTTGAGTGGCTTGACTTAATTTGTGAAGGAGTGAGGCTACATAAATTTTGTATTTTTCTTGTTAACACCTCCCATGAAAATCCATTTCTGACTTCCCCTCCCTGTCTGTGACATTCAATACTTGTAAGTCTTAAGACATCTCACAAATAAATAGAATCATCACTTTCAGTAGTATTTCAGGATTGTATATTTGGGACTTAAACAAAATTAATGCACTAAATGTGCTTATGGTGATGAAGTGTAACAATGTGGCTCATTGATGTGTTTTTGTTCAATAATGGTAATAACTGTACGGCACAAAGGAAAAGCATATATCACTCTCATCTTCTGTCATTACTACCCAGAACAAGAAAACATCTTGTTACTAAAAACATATAATATGCAGCTCTATGATACACAGCACAGGTTCGGGTACCTGACTCTGGCAGCCATTGGGTTCTTTTACATTTGAATTACAACATCCCATCAGGCAGTTCTGTCCCTTTTGGCCACGCCCAGTCACTTCTGGATCCTGAGGAATTTATGACATTAGACAAAGAAAATGAGGCACAACACAAAGACACTTATCAATAATTGTGTGTGTGTGTCTGTGTGTGTGTGTGTGTGTGTGTGTGTGTGTGTTTGTGTGTGTCACCTGGTGGCTGATGTCCACAGTGTCCCGTGGGGAGCTGGACAGGTAGCTGTACCGTCCTCCGTCACAGTGATCTTGTGGCAGATGGTTGTAAAAATGTCTGAGGGGAGAAAAAACACAGTAATAAGTCATTTTCAAGTCTCATTTTTAAAATTCCTGTCACTATGCAGAACTGTAGCTATATAGTATAATATGCTCCAAAGCAGATATGGACATCGCACTATGCAAAAAACAATTAATTAATTCAAGCATTTCAATTCCTTTTCAACATTTTCCATCTAACTTTATTACTGAAGTTCACTGTAAAGGTTCACATTTAATGCAAATGTTCTTCTATCATATTGACTCAATGTGCATAAATTAAATAACATGAGTGTGATTTATTACAGGAGACAGAATCTCATTTAAAATCCATTACTAGTATTTATAATACAGTACTTAAATTATAAACACCTGAATAAGCATGTGATAGTTGAATAGAAACATAAGGCTCAAGTATAAGTTTGCATTACTAATTTATTTAACTTATTCACATCAAATTCAACATGATAGGAAAACTTTGCATTAATGTGCACCTTTATATTAAATTATCATATTATGTTATAAACTTTGATGGAAATTTTATATGTAATTTAAATATTTACATTCAACATTTGGGTGTAATAATTTTTTTGAGTGATAGGCGAAAATATTTTCAAATGTGTGGTCAGTGCATACCTTCTCTTTTTGGGGTGCAAAAAAAAACATTTTGTGGAACTTTGCAGATGGTATTATTTGTACGTACTGTCATTCTTTAATTATGTAATATGTTGATTTGAGTGTCTCATTACTAAATGCCGCTCCATTACTGGATTTAACTGCAAGTCTCAGACTCTGAGTGAAACGACACACCTTGAGACCATGTACAGATAAATATTAAACTGGTCTATGTGTTATCCAGTCAGTTTTTTTTATTTCATATGGAAAACAGTATGTGGCCATCCAAAATGGAAAATGAAATGGAAAATGTGCATTTCAGGTTTTAAACTTTTAATACAAGAAAAAATTCAAACTTTAACTCTAATAAACAAGAAGAATAGGCATCAGAATTTAAGTGTTGCTTCTATTTTTCTAATTTGTTGGTTTCATAAACTGTAAATTCTCCTGAGATAGTATTAATATCTGACCTCCCCTGAGGTGTGTCTACAGCGGTTTGAAACTACTTACTACTTACTGAATAATTTAGAGAGAAAGTAAATAATATCTATAACAAACAAATGTGTACAACAATGTGTGCATAACAGCTCTCACAGAATTCTAACTATTATTAGACCACACACATCCTCATCACATTGTTTCCCAATGTGTGTACCTGTCCTGGTAGGAGGGGCTGGAGGCATTAAGCCCTGCCCCCATCAGTGGGAGGGGCAGATTGAGGTGCTGCAGGTTAAGCGGGAGGGGCTCCCAGGATCCCCTGTCTGCCTTTGTGCTCCTCTGACCCTTGATCTGCATGGTGATTGGATGCTGACTGGCTGCCAGGATCCGCAAAGCATCGCGCTGACTCATTTGTGCTAGACTCCGCCCACTCACCTGTGACAAGCATACAGAGGCAGATGTAGATGTGACGTCAACAAACACGGGCTTATTCTCATATCCAGCAGACACAAGATGATCATCCTATTGGAGTCACCCAATGAATGGAGCTGAAATATTCTCTCTCCTTTTAGCCCTGCTTGATGTTTTTGGCATGGGCGACTAGTTCCATTGGGTGATCGGGTGACACACCACCAAAGGGGAGAAGGGACTTTACTATCACATTCTAGCTCAGTGGCTATGATAGCTGTCACACTAGATGTGACATTTCTTCCTGCCTCTGAATATCATAGTCCGAGTCAAAGTCAGTGTCAAGTGAGTACCGCCCGCTTCAGGTGATTCCACTCTGGTTGAAAATCGCCCAGATTGCACTGATACACTCTCATGTCAACGTGTTGTTGTTTTTTTCTCTAAATTAAGGCATTTAAATGCAATCTGTATGTGTTCCAGGAGGGTTTGTCAACACTTTTGTCCTACATAACCGGGTATAGGTTAATCAGAACACGTAGCCACAAAACAATTGTTCTGTATTTGCTAAGCCTAAAAATAGAATGTCGTGATCGAATCAGATTATTGTGAGAGTAAAAACTTTACTCCGTTTTATCTGATTGATGGTGGAGCAGGACTCTCTCCCTCTCTTCATGCTCAAAGGTATTTTTGAGGGCAAACTGACAGATGAGAGTTTATTTGTTGATGAGCAGTGGGTTGTTCAGTCATCTCTGAGCCACAACAATTTTAATCAGGAAGACATTTACAACAAGAGCATTTGGAGACCGCAGTTTTTGTGTAATCCTGCCAACAGACAGACAAACAAACTAAACAACAGCTGAACTGATCATTCAACCTCCTGGCTGATGGTAATGAACTCCTGGATATACAGTATACAACTGTAGAAGAAACCTTTTTGTTATGTTTCCATTTCCGTCCAGTGGATGGAAATGTGAGCTGACCAGAAAAAAAAAATTGTTCAGTGCAATGTGAAAATGTCAAGCAGCTGAAACTGATTAACTTGATGAATGCAATGTGACATCTGTCTAGTTAGCCAGCCGTTAATTTACCCTTTGAGCTGGTCATCGGCCATCATCACAACCTACGGATTGGGCAGGACTCATTTTTAGCTGTTGGTTATTACACCTTTTTCACCACATAGACACTGAACTGTCTGCAGTTTGGTGCTGGAGACTGAATAAAACAGTAAGTATGTCATAAAACCAAAACCTGGAGCTAAAAGAGGCTAAACAGAGTTTAAGAGTTTCACAACACAGACAAGCATTACTATATCTTATGATCATGTCGAAGCATTAGATATACTCACTTGTTCATTGGCCATTGTAAGTAATGTTAGAAATCAATGATGATTAATGGTAACATTGGAATTCTATATGCCTTTTGGATCATTTTAATCAACTGAATGATGGTCTGCACGCCACCTGTTTTCCCCACCCACTAGTCTACTGATCACAGTTAGAAGAGTGACTCTTCTTCCTCAGCCTGTAATAGTAAATTGTGTCATGTGGCTCAGGAGGAGCCTTGTCTAAAAAAAAAATTTAAAAAAATCTGATGATGTCATAGTGATGCCATCAGGGAAATGTCAGCTTGAGCTTGAAGGCTGTAAATGTATAACATATAATCCTGTGTTATAAAGAGATGTAAAGTTTAAAAGAAGTGGTTGTTTACAAGGTGGGGGTGGGGTCTAGGGACAAGGTGTTATCCAGCTGCGCTATGGGAAATGTAGGATCCAGTGTTGTAGGAGTTTCAGTGATGTTATGGTCTAAAAGTCAACGTGTTGCAGCTTTTGCTATTGTATTCTCCCACAAGTGCAACAACTTAATGGACCTGACTCACTGGAGGAATGTTTTAGTCCTGAAAACAAAATAGCATCACCAAGTTTTAATTTGCATACTGCCATTTGAACTGTATTTCATCAATACGGACCTTCTACTCTGAATTAGTTGAATAATTCTATGATGCAACCGTGCGACAAGCAGTCAAATTTTGTCGATTACGTCAAACATGATGAGTTTGAACATGATGTCCATGTAGGGGTTAACACCTACAACCCAATATAAACCTCCTGCTTCACACACACACACACACACACACACACACACGCGCGCAGCTCATCGAATTAGACGCATGAACAGTAGACTCCTGCACATCACAACCATGAGTCACCCTTGGCTACTTTCAACCACACACACATGCATACACACATGCACACACACCATAGCATGAGCTGAGAAGCACAAAATGGCACCTGTGTGTGGAGACACAGGACTGCTGCAGAACTGCTGTGAACCCTCAGCAGATGGGAGATGACAAATACGAAACACATTGTTGCACAAAACATGACACTTCTGCACATTTACAAAACATACATGAGCATAAAAATGACGGGATATAATTACACGTTCATTTGATTTGTTATCCACACGCACACGTAAATGCAGAGCGATGCAGAAATCATGAAATGATGCCATTTTGCATCTGCATCTACGGATACACACACACACACACACACACACACACACACACACACACACACACACACACACACACACACACACACACACACCTGACAGGGCTCAGTTCTACCTTCTTCAAATGAGACGTCATAAAACACACATAGTATCATTTCTACCATTGAGGCAGGTCTTTGGATGCTCACCATTTGGTCACCCATCCACGGTCCAGAGAGCCAGCAGCCCATCGTCACGGCAACACTGGACAGCTGCCTTGGTTCCAATGAAAATCAACGATGCTGCTGCTTCCTCCAGCAGATCGTCTCCTTCTCCCCCCTCCTCCCCCTCACTCTCCGACTATCTTCTCAGTGTGCCTTTCACTATCACTCCCTCCTCAGCATCTGTCCTTTCCTCACTGTCCTCCCTTCTTCTTCTCCTCTGTGAACCCTCTTACTTTCTATTTTCATCTATTTCTTCAGCATCTCCCCTCCCCCTACTTCAGAGCTTCAGATTGTAGCATCCTGCACACATACACACTCATGCATGCATGCAGTGCTGCAAACATAAAAATATGCACAGGATGATGGAGAGGGAATCACACGCAGTCACACAGAGAAGATGGTGTCTGATTGGTGGCCTTTTAAGAGTCATCAGCCAATCGAATGCAGTGGCATCCCTCTGGATGTCTGCCCCTCTGACTGAAACTCCTCATGAAGCCTCGATATGTGCAGGGGAGAGCCTGTACTGCAGCGATGCACACAGTAACTGAGGAAACACATCATCCAACCATCCATCTTCTAGCTGTAAATCGAGGATCGAGGATATTCTAGCAGATGCTACCCGAGGCATTCTGGGAGATGTAGTCCATCCAGTGTTTGTACACAGATGATTTGTTTCAGATTGGGTCCCGAATATTGGAGAATCTACCCAGACTCAGTGTGTAAAATTGCTCAGAAAAAGAGAGACCCAGTCTGAAAGAAACCTGTGGAGAATCGTAACTGGTCTAAAGGTCCAGACATAGTTCAGATCCACTGGTTCCAACGTCAACACCTGGACCATGTAAGCCTAGATGTGCTGCAGAGACACAAGCAGTCATTGTAGTTGTAAAATCAAATTTCTGTAATAATGGAAAGTAGCACGATCTATTTGTTGACTGTCTATTAATGGGGAAACAGAGGGTTATGAGGATTTTGGATTTGTTTTTGTTTGAGCCGATAAGAAGTCTTCAGGGCTCTGAACACATGGTGGTCTGTATTAATTAGCCTTTAATAATAATAGGATACTTCAACACAATGCTGATTTCATAGTTTCAGTGCCACGAGTGTGCAAAGAGAGTCTGATAAAACATTTTAATTACCTCCACCAAGGATGAATTAGTTTGTTTGTCTGTCTGTTTGTTCAAAAAGTTAGAAAACAACAAACAATCCATTAGATTTTGGTGGTGATCCAGATCATCATCTGGATCCAGAATCTTTTTAATGGGCTCTTTACCATTGTGGGATAGGGGCCGTTACAAGATATTTGCTTCAAACGTCATGGATAATGCCTACAATGCTTGGACAGAAATGACATGATGACATCACCATAGGATGTGTCTGTATCTACTGTTATTATAGACATGAAACACAAATTTAACATATACGGTAAGTGTTGTGTCAGCCATATGGCAGCTTACTATTATTTCTTTTATGGTTGACATTTATGTGATTATTGCAAATGGCAGTAAGAAAGGAAAATCTTGTTATTTTGACTAAATGATATTCACTCAAATATTATTTTTTTTAATCTTTTATTATGAGGTTGAAATATCCCATCACTAAGCTCATGTTTGTTTGTTCTTGTTGTTGTTCTTCATCTCCTCTCTAATCATCCCACCAATGTTACAGAATGTCTCACCTGATCACCTGAAAATCTCATAGCACAGGAACATCCAGAAAGATTGTGGAGGCTTTTCCCGATGTTTAAGCTAACAGTGGCCTGTCCTGGGGCCTCTTTTATAAACAGACTTGGGATCAGTTTAGATCCTAAATATGACTTTAGCAGAAAAACACATATAAGTAGTTACTTATAAAAACCTGATTTTGAGGTGGAAATGATCTCATCTCTGAGCGAAGTCTAGACTTGATGTAAGTGATTTTCCTGCTGGATATATAGGGGTATTGCAGGGTGGGACAAACCCGTCAAAGCCAGTGGTGAACCTCACTTGAGCTTAGTGTGAATGAATTATCAATGACAGCTATGAGGAATTAGCAGACCTACAGTCATTTTTTTTGGCTAACTGCATCACTGAATCTAGTCATATTGAGTTCTTAAACAAGCCCATCTCTTTTTGATATCAGCCACAGACCTGTTTTTGTCTGACACCTATTCACTTACACCTGGGACTCACTCCAAGGCTGTGCTTGCTTCGTTGTCAACTCGCTATTTAGTTCATTCAATAACAGTTGTTTCAATTGATTCCTGGCAAACATCTCCTCTAGTATTGTTGTGATCTTGCCTTGTGATTTTCTCTCTTGGTCCATGGATAAGCACCTTTGTGAATGATCTTCAGACATCTTAAGACAGACTTGATCTTTAGTTCAGGTATAAAGGGGGTGAACTTTGTACTCCTGCTACTTAAGCCAAAATATTTAATCCTTGGTGTTTCTCCTGAGGGCAGCCATCGCGTGTTGTGTGCCTGATGCACACCCTTGTTGAATTGGGTCATCTCATAACTTTTGGATAAACTATAGCAAACCTTAAGCCAAAGATTAAACATACAGGACACCTCACACTTTATTTAACAAAGAGTATATTTTATCTTGTGTGATTGTCACTGCTCATGTACCATCTGAAACCAAAAGTCAGTTTTGACCCAAAATTAACTAGTTTGACCCAAACCACAATCTAAAACCAAATGTTTAGACCCAACAAAAAAATAACAAAATAACGCAACAGTTTGCATCAATCTTTTTCAGTTGACTTCCAATGAAATTATGTCCAACCAAAAAAACTGCATTGAGTTTGGAGGAATAGGTTTTTTTAATTACCACTTAATAATTGGTAGCATAAGCACAACATTTATATGTAGCTTAATTTTTAAGTGTATACATAATTAATATATTATGAACATGAGTTTTTAAGTTAACATCAGGATCATAAAAATAAATTGCAACTACAGTAGATTTCCTTTAGTTGCACCACCAGTAGTGGTGATGAGCCAGATAGATCTCAGGTGTGCTTGATTGTGTGGTGGGAGGCCTCGGGTAGGTGGAGAGTAACCAAGTAGCCATGCCCTGGTAAACACACATAGACAGACAGGGAGAGACAGACAAGAGAAACTAGGGAGGGCAAAACACAGGACACAAGAGGGGATAGGGAGGAATACTGCCAGATCCTAGCATTCTCAAACATACCTTCGACTACACTGATAATCTGACCAGCATTCAGCCTATGAGAGAACAAAAAACACTCATCTTATCGTGACATTTCTCACTCACCACTTCACTGACTCGCTGGCGTAGCAACAGAACCGAAGGGTGGCAGGACTTAGCAAATGGTCTCAGAAGTTTGAACTCTTGCATTAAACTTGCCGAGTTTGAACTTGGTGACTCCCACCTGAGAAAGGTCTATGGATATGACATCACACAAGGGGCATCCTTCACACCTTAATGAGTCTGAGTGGACAGCAGTCTGTGTCAGAGGACAGTCACGGGTGTTTCAAATCCAGAATGGACAGAATCAGAAACCTTCATGTGGCAGTAACAGCTTCTCCTCTGTAACACACACACACACACACACACGCGCGCACACTGTATGAAGGCTCCATCTCATCTGATTCACTCAGTGACCCTTCTTTGACTGTTTGGTTGTTATGGTAACCAGATATGTGCATGTGCATCAGAGCAGACCTGCAATGGTGCAGAATGCTGGTGATACTAGTAATATCTTAATGTGTGTGTGTGTGTGTGCGTGTGTGTGTGTGCGTGTGTGTGTGTGTGTGTGTGTGTGTGTGTGTGTGTGTGTGTGTGTGTGTGTGTGTGCGCGTGCGCGTGTGTGTGTGTGCATCTGGATGTCTGTCGCTGAGCTCTGCCATTTCTGTAGGCTACTGAAGTATGGAGGCGGAAAGAGAGAGAGAGTGAGAGTGAGAGTGAGCGAGCATGTGTCAGAGTTACAAACACGCACACACACTGTAGAGCTGCAGCTGCGACACACAGACCTGTCTGTAGCTAAAAATGGAAAGCACAATTTGCTGTTGCTGAGAAGCCACAGGAAGCTTCGATATGAAGGGAGAGTAGACAGGGATTCATATTAACATATTAAGTGTGGCGGCTAACGTCAGATAACCAATACGGCAGGTGTTACAAGGGCACAATTAATGTTAAATATCTTTCCTTTTTTTGAAAATACACCACAAAATATATACGTAAATTAAACCCTTTGTTTTTCATCCCATTTTTCACAAAATGACAAAGAAGATTTACGACTTTTTAATAAACATAAAAGACTTATTTCTCTCAGATTTTGAGCACCATCACTGTTAGTTAACACTCAGAGCTGACCCCATCTATGAGCAGACTATCCAGCTGCTCAGGACCCCCATGACCACCAGGGGCCCCCAAGAATACTTGTCCTTTGTACACATATGACCTTTTGGACATTGTAGATAGTTTTCAACAATATTACTCAGGTTTATATTTTATTCTTGAACTACTGTTGTTGTATTGGTATGGTATCTGTTTCATTTAATTGATTTTAGTACTGTTTCTTTAGTTGCATTTTTTCTTTGTGTAAGAAGACACTTTTTATGTTAAATTCATTCATTCATTTTCTGTAACCGCTTATCCTGTGTAAGGTCGCGGGGGGGGGGCCCTAGAGCCTATCCCAGCTGACTTGAGGCGGAAGGCAGGGTACCACACAGAAAAGTCCCAGGTCCGCAGGTGGATTTGAACTCAGGACCTTCTTGCTGTGAGGCAACAGCGCCACCCACTGCCTCACCGTGCCGCCCTTAATGTTAAATCATTTGACTTTATTTGTAGATGATAGTAATTCTGCACTTTTTCACATTGCAACCAAAGCAATCAATAAAAACATCACAGTGGTTAACCTGTGTACAGTAAATGCGTTGTCTACTGGTTTATTTCATTACTTTGAGACCACCATTTCATCATGCAGTCCAGCACATCTCCTTCATATGGAGTTGATCCGGTTGTTGGTTATGGTCTGTTAAATATTGGTCCACTCCTCTTCAATGGCTGTGTGATGTTGCTGGATATTGGCAGAAGCTGGAATAAGTTGATCTAGAGAATCTCAAACATGCTCAATGGGTGACATGTCTGGTGAGTACTGTATGCTGGTCATACAGGCTGGGTTTGTTTTCAGCCTCAGTTATCATGTACAGTACAGATCTTTGCAACATGAGGCCGTGCTTTATCGAGCTGCAACATGAGCTGATGAATGATACACTGGGCATCATGCTCTTTACAACGCAACTGGGACGTTCTAGTCAACTGGGACGTTGTAGTCACAATGTTGACATCAGCAAACTGCTCACCCACACAATGCCATACACGCAGTGTCTGCCATCTGCCCTCTACAGTGTAACCCAGGCTTTATCCATGAAGTGAAGACTCATCTGACGTGCCAGACAAGGTGAGCATTCACCCACTGACATCTGTTTGTATGACAAAATGCAGTCGGGTCAAGACCCTGGTGAGGAAAAGGAACATGCAGATGAACTTGACCTGAGATGAGATGGTTTCTGACTGTTTGTGCAGAAATTCTTTGGTTGTACAAACCAACAGTTGCATCAACTGTCTGGATGCCATGGTCTTCCATAATTCAGGTGAACAAGGTAGATATGGAAGTCTTGAGCCGGCACATGGTCTGTGGTTGTGAGGTTAATTGGATGCACTGCTAAAATTCTCTGAAAGGGCCTTGGAAAAGCTTATTGTAGTAAAATGAACATTAAGCTTTAGAGGTGCTGGAAAGCAGATTTTGTTGTCTTTGGACAGAGGCCAGCTAATGCCCACTGTTTAAAGTGTTGGTACAAAGCTAAATTAGTCAACTGCTGGCTGCGGCTTAATGTATCTATATTCTTATCTAACACTACCAGAGTCGTGTGGTGGTTTAGTAAAAGGAAGAACCAATCAAATACTCTTAGTTGTGACAATGCATCCTTATTCATGGGATAACTGTCTGCCATCTTACCTGTTTACTAAGGGTAGCACCTGTGTTTGTCAGCTGTGCTGCACCTAATTGCTTTGCAAAAAGGACGAAAGACACAAGGAAGGCTGGCATCACCTTTCACACAGCAGTATAGAATAGATGAGAAACTGATTTTATTTATGTAAGTTGCATAAAATTACAAATAGTTAGTAAACTATGTAACTTTACTGTTAGCTAACAAGTAACAGACCTGCTGACTTCTAAGTGCTGGTGTTAGATAAATATATAAGTTATAACCAGCAAACATTATTTTAATGTGAACTAAGATGACATAGAGTTCAACTGTAAGTTAATATTTGGTAACTTAATAACAGCTTTTAATATTATTCTAACATTTGACCTCTAAGCAGCTTTTTTCATGCCAATCAAATAAACACAAGATAGTGCTCTTCTTCACTCCTAAATACAATTTTATCATGTCAAGAAAATGAGTTGCAACTCACTCAACTCCCCTTCAGACCTAAAGGCTGGTTCCTGAATCCTAAATGTTGTGAATAATTAAAAAAACTAAAAAAAACAAACACTAATTTGATTATCTAATACTGCCACATGGACATTTTGGGCAAGATGCTCTTCTTCAGCGTGTGTGCTGTTAATTTTACAGTGAGTAAACAAAATAAGGTTAGGCTACAAGAATGGCACTCAGGAGAGAGCATACCTCCGTCAAGGCCCAGCAGTCCCCTTTGACTCAATCAGGCGTAATCCAAAATCTCAGCTCATTATTTTTTCAATTGCGTATTTAGTACAGCTTGTCTTGTACAGGTACCCGTAAAAAGAAACCAGTCCAGCGCATGGGTGTCTATGATTGGTCTGACTGCTAGAGAAACGTTTTGATTGGCCAGATTATCAGCAGCACCACAGTGGGCTGGGCTGAATACGAATAACACATTTGCCACAGAAAATTTAACTTCATGATCAAAGGATCCTGAAACAGGTGCTACGGGAGCAGCTATCAAGTCCAGGGTTAGAAAGTAGAAATAACTAAAAGAACATCAGATTTTTTTGAATGTATTCACAGTAGAACTATATGCTATTCTAATGTCAGTACAATGGACACAACAGATTCAATCTGCTAAAGTGTTAGTGTGCAGTGACTCAGTATCAGCAATCAAGAGTATAGGGATTGGTGCATCCAGGAGTTGGCAAGACATAATTTATGAAATTCTATGTGCAATCAGGCAAATAGCAAGAAGGGATGCTCAGATTAATGTGGGTTCCTGCACACGTGGGTGTCCCAGCTAATGAGAAGGTAGACAAATTAACCAAAAAAGCAATAAAAAAGGAAGACATTGATTTAAACATTAAACTTTACAGAGATGAAGGGAAAAGCATGGTTCGGAAGGACATAAGACTGGAGTGGCAACAACCTTGGGAACAAGAGACAAAAGGAAGGCACCTTTATTCATTAGTTAACAGAGTGGGTAATGCTAACAACAAGAGAGGAGTGTGGAAAAGGAAAGAAGAAGTAACTATGACTAGAATGAGACTTGGTCATACTAACTTAAATAGTATAAGGTTATTGGGAAACAGCCTACTGGACTATGCCAATATGCAGACAACCAGAAACAGTGAACCAGATACTTATGTCATGAAGGCAATATGTAGGAGAGGGAGAAGAGATGTAATGAGTGAGACTGGTCTTACAGAAATATAAATGAAAAGTATACTGGAAAGTGTGATGGACGGAAGAGGAAGGAAGTCACTATTTAAGTTTCTGAAAGATACAGGATTTTTTTTCTTTTTTTACTAGAACTTTATTCTATAATTATAAGCAATGCAAATAATTAAACTAATTCATAATACATATATGAACAACATAGAAGAAGATACAGGATTAATAAATAGAATATAAACCTGATGACGTGATCACACAAACCGGAAGATGGCAGCAATGCAAGAAATAGGATGCCGGCTACCGTGAAAAACCACAGAAGAAGAAGAAGAAGAAGACGAAGAAGAAGAAGACGAAGACGAAGAAGAAGAAGAAGACGAAGAAGAAGAATTTAACTTCATCTCGTTTAGCGACTGGCTAGCTGTTTAACACATTTCACTACTTATTTTAGAGCTGAAGCACCGTCTGCATTAATGCTATAATAAGACAACCCAAACGTCGTTGTCATGAAGTGTTAACAGACATTTAAATGTAAAGACTGAGTGAACTGCGTTAGCTTAGCAGGCCAACTTCCCTTTGGAATCACAGGTAAAGTTTATTTACCTGGCGCTGCGTTATTTTGTAGCTAACAAATAACGTGACGGACGACAGCAGCACCACCGAGAGACAAGGTAAGTTAACAACACAGAGGAACATCACGTAAAACCATTCAAAGTTGGACTTTGAAAATCACAAGGATTTTTATATTCCATATCGACACTGACCTCATTATAAAAACATATCTATATGGTAACTATGAACACCACATAACATCATGTTCTAAATTGTTATCTGTTTTGTGTTGTGTGTGTTGGCAGGCCTTGTATGTTTTTATCATCCTATTATACATAATCAAAATATGGAGAACAAATGCCTCCTTTGCCTCTTTGCTGTAACGCCACTACCTGCTAGTCACTCTTGACAGACTTACAAGAACTCTGCATTAAAGTTTGATAAATGTTGGCCCTAATGCTACACCAACAACACTGTAGAACAACAGTTGTTTGTATTTGCCTCTTTATCCTCTTCCTCACAGGATGAACTGCCCCCCCACCAAGCGCCTCCGAGGCCTGAACCAGGATGCAGTGACAGCGATGGCATTTGATGATCCATTTGGAGATGATATGGACTTCACCCAGGATGACTTGGATGAGATTGACATCATCGCCTCACAGGCCACCACTTCAGGTGCTGCATCTGGGCTTGGGTCTAAACCAGTATCCAAACCAACAGAGCTGGCTGGCAGGTCTGTCTGGTCTGCAGGGCAGAGCAAATCTGTGAGCAGAGTTGCAACCAATCACAGCAGAGAGAACACCTTTGGTTCGAGCAGCAGCACCAGAGGGAATGCTGGGATACCAAGCACAGAAACTCTTGGTGAGTTCAGAGCAGTAATCCAACAGAGTCAGCAATTAGAAAGGCTACTGTTTTTGGTCAGTGGAGTAAAGCAACAGTGAAAGTAAAATGTAAGAACAGAATATCCACACAAGCACATGTAAAAGTGAAAGAAACAATGAATACATTTAATGAAAGTTTTTGTGTTGAGCATGTTGACAAAGCTCTGTTGATTTGTGTGTTAAGGTATCGGGCAGCAGCAGTTTGGGTCGGACAGAGAAGGCTCTTACAGACTCCTGGAGGCTCAGCATGCAGAGCTAAAGAGGAAGGTGGGGCTCACTGGTTTCTCACTTTGTAAAACTTGAAAGTTTGGGACTGGGATGAGAGCTGTTCATTTGGTTGAAATCTATGACTACATTGCAAGATGTAACTCAATCCTACATGCTGGACCTTTAAAAACATTGAACAGACGGAGAATCAGCAGAGCAGGTCCAGAACAAAACATACAGGAGAATCAGGCAGTGAACAGATCGACATAATCATCAATTCTTCTGCTGTAAAAAATCTATTCAGTAAAATAGAAGATTTAGACACATATTCTACTGTAGGATGACTTTGTCACATCTTTCCAGAGACTACAAATGAAACCTAGCTGTTGGATAACCCTAACACATTTACAGCAATGTTTATGAATGTGCACGTCATGTCAACCCCTTTAACATACAGTGTTTCCCTTTTCTTTCTCCTTTAGTAGCTTTATTGTTGTTAAAGTCTTTGTTTTCCAAACTGAAAGTGTTTCATGTTATCTGATAGTTCCAACTCCTGATAGAAACTACATGATTTTAACACTGGCTGCAATATTAAAGCCCAAATCTTCTTCTTTCATATCTGGACCACTCCAGATTCTTTGCAAGTTCAGCCTGACAGTGTTGGCTTATTTGCAACCTTTGGGATTTCCACTATAATTTATAAATGAAGTACTGATGTTTGTCTGTACTGGCATGTACTGGCATGTCACTACTTGTAAACGGGTTTAGAATACTGTAAATAAGCAGCTTCACCATTAATCTGAAAGGCCAAAGTCCAATTCTTAAAATTGATAAAAGTCTGTTTTTAGCATATTGTTATGAAAACATCAAAATCTGATGAGACCTTTGGTGTCTGTACACATCAAGTGTGACAGTAGTGTGAAGTCTTCTGAACAAGATGAGATTCACTAAGTTACTAAATTATTTGCACCAAATGAGAACTGATTGGGGATAAACATGTCATGGCGAATGTGTATGTTATTAGCTGAAGGAGGTGGAGGAGGAGATTGTGTTGAAGAGCGGGGAGATCCGGGTCCTGAGGGACTCTCTGAAAGGAGCTCAGCAGGAGAAGGAGGCCCAGAGGCAGAACCAGATCCTGTTGGAGACTCAGAGACAGAGAGAGCAGAGCGATAGGGAGAAGGAGCTCAACAAGAAGGTGAGGACCTGAAACACACACATGTAGTGTATATTCAGCACATATGATCCTCAGAATAACATGATAATGACATGTTGTTTATGTTCAGGTTCAGTCTTTGCAGTCAGAGCTGCAGTTTAAAGAAGCAGAAATCAATGAGATGAAGGGCAAACTGCTCAGTTCAGACAAAAACAAGACGGCCTCTCCTCTGCCAAGAAAAAGGTTGGTAACTATTACCAAGACTTGATAGTCAGTAAATATGTTTAGTTTTTTCTCTGTTTTATATCTTTGTAAACTGAATGTTTTTGTGCTTGAACTATTGATTGGACATTTGAAGATGTCACCTACGGCATCTCCAGAATTAACACATTCTCTCTCCTCTCAGTCCTAAAGTGCTTAGCAGTCTCATCCAGTTGCATGATGGAAGTGGCAGCAGCTCCTCCTCTCCAGCAGGAAATGGTTTCGTCACCAAGGAAACATTTGGAGCCCACGCTCCATCTAAAGCTACACCGGTGAAGACACGGAGAGACGGTGGAGGCAGAGGCTCGTCTAGCAGCAAATCTGGTGACAGACAGGAAGTGACTCGCCCAGACCCCTTCCTGTCCGTCAGACCTGCACACCTGCAGCACCGAGGTCAGTCAGTCTGCAATGCTGCTTCACTAGAAGATTAATGAAAATAAATACCCTGCAACACACTGAGGGGAAAAGGACAGTTAGCAGATTGAGTACTTTGTGACTCCACACTAAAATAATTTAGATAATTAAGTAGAATTAAAATGTTGAACTACGAAACATCCCTCTAGATTTAGGGTAATGTATTCTTTAAAAAATTTTCAATAGACATGTGCATGCACATGTTTGGGGAGGGATTTCAGGATTTCATACAGACCTGTTCATATAAAATATCAAAGGCAAATTATGGTTCACACAGCTTTATTCACACTTTAACGGTACAGAAAAATCAGTTTTGTACAAATTATTGGTTGTTGCCTTAGTGTTTACAAGTCAAAAAATGTGGCTGTTGATACCGAGAACAACAGTCAGTACCGTGTGTGACCACCTCCAGCATTTATCACTGCTTCACACCTCCTAAATGGATAAGACGTGAATCTGGACTTGTGGGATGACATGTCATTCTTCCTGCAGTGCTGTGACAAGTTCATGTGTTGCTGGAGCAGGATCTCTCCGTCTCACCCGGTGATCCTGAACATCTCATAGATGCTCTATTGGGTTGAGATCTGGTGAATATGCTGGCCAAGGAAGGACAGCGACATTGTTCTGGTCCAGGTAGGCTACTCCTGACAGACATGAGCCACATGTGGTCTGGGAATGTCATGCATGAAGGTGATGCCTGATTGCTGTATCCTGGGAATGACATGTGGACCTAGGACCGTATCTCGGTAACAGATAGCTGTCAGTGTACCATGGATGTGGACAAGGTCTGACCGCCATCCAGTAGCAATGACTCCCCACATCATGACATCATCACCAAAACGGTCCACTTCCTGGATGTATGCTGCAGGATAGCGTTCCCCACGACGATGATACAAACGCCTACGACCATCAGCTCTGTGGAGGTTAAATCTGGACTTGTCACTAAATGTGATCTGCCTCCACTGTGCAAATGAGCCATAACATCTGTAACATCTTTGCTACACGTGTCTGCAGAGTTCTGGCCATCAGCATCATCAGCATCCCAACTGCCTGGTCACATAAGTTTTGTGGAAGTCTTGACATCATCAGTTGTTTCAGTAGAACATTAATTAGACCCAGGATTTTATTTCCTTGGCCAGGTCTTTTCAATCATGCAGAAAAAAATCTCACCAACATCATGGTTTACTCTGAAATGCACCAATAACTGTTATTTCTATGTTATGATTAAATGATGGTTATTCATGATTTAACATGTTTTGGTTGTGGGTACTTTAAAAAGTCACTTCTATGTATCACATGCTTGTTTGTTTCAATAGATTCGGGCTAATGAAAGGAAAATATTGGGTTTTTAAAGTTGCTCGGTATATATAGAGTGTAGTGTCCATAAAAGTGACCAGTGTGTGTGTGTTTTGTCCTGCAGGTGGGGTCCTGCTGGGGTTGCTGCTGCAACAGCCTTTGTCTCCCAGCAGCCTGGGCCTCTCTCACCTGCTGTCTATGAGTCTGACTGACATCAACCTAACATCCAGGTAAATGGCTTGCGCTGTAACCATGACAACATTGACATTATTGTAGTGTTGTATCTATAATACAATGCTATATTAGTCAGAGGGGAGGTGTTAGCAGACTTGTTTTCAGAGGGAAACAGTGGTTCAATGTCTGGTGTGATAGAATAAATCTGAGTCATTACCTCTATAGAAGGCACTTAACCCCAACTACTTCATTAAAATGGCAAACAGAAGAAATAAATGTGAATTCATGTTGATTGAAAGTCACCCTGGTTTAATATAGTTCAGGAGTAAACACATACTGTGTTTGAACAGACGGGATCCTTGAGTTTGTTTCTTAAAACGAACAGACCTGACTTACTACTGTTGAAGTCACTTAATGTAATCACCTCACCTCATGGTGAAGCAATAATCCAACCAATCTGTCATTTAATTTTTCTCAGCAGTAGTGGTAATAATAGCAGTTTCAACAACAGTAGTAGCACTTGTGGTTTTAGTACCACTTGTAGTAACCATTGTCGTTCGAGCACAAAGTCACATAAGTGATGTGGTGTTGTGTTTTATCATTTCAGTGGGCCGTCAGCAGGTTTCCTGCTCCCCTCTGATGCTGCAGTCAGAGGTCGTGAAGGCGCAGCGTCCAGAGCTGCTTTGAGTCTGGTCCAGAGTCTGGCTGTAACTGGACTCAACATGCTGAGTCAGTGCCGACCAGAAGCTGCAGCCAGCAGCAGAAACAGAGGGTAGTCTGACAGACGGAGCTTCTGCTCTGCAGAACCTTTACTTACTTTGATTGTCTGTTGCTCACAGAAAAATCCCAAAACAACAGACCCCTCTTGTGGCCAAGTGATGTAACTTTAGCAGTGAAACGGCAACAGAGGAGAGACACTGAGACAGTAGTGTAACCTGGACACTACATTTTTAGCCTGTAGTCACTCACTGCATGCTGTTTTTGGCTGAGAGCTACAAGCCCAGTTCCCAAAGACTGATGGACAGAAACATTCACAATGATAACAAGAGGAAAATCCAGGCACACACAGGGTCTCTGCAGTTACCACCACACACTTCTAGTGGGTCATAAGTGATGACTGAGAGGTGATGCTGATGCTTCAGCTAACTACAAACATATTTTAACATAATTCTAATGCTTTTGGATCTATCAGTGTGATGGTTTCTTCCTGGGCACATGTCGCACTCTTCTACCGAGTTGCATGGTAATCCCGGTTGCATTGACAAAAACAACAAAGCTCAACTTTGCACTGTAAATAACATGGGGGGGAAAAAAATCCTGAATCTGCACCTTTACTTGGATCCTCTCTAAAAATTATGTGGTTCTTCCCTGCCCCATACCCAACAAGTGTCATGAAAATCAAGTAGCCAACAAAGCAGATGCAGATGAAAACATAACCTCCTCGGTGGAGATCATATATCCTCACATAGTGGTTGTGTTTGCAGATTTGCACATCATAGAAGAGTGGACTATTGGCATTGGTGGGATATGCTCTCTCTAGTTGGCAAATATTTACTGAATCCCTGTAAACAATATAATATTTTTACTGATATATCAGTGAGCACACTGAGCCTATAAAGCCTGTTCGCCACCAAAGGACACGTAGGACATTTACAAACAACCAGACAAAGCATCATGTAGATGGGTGGTTTCAATGGGTGCCTTAAGGTCAAACCAAGGTTGCAACAAGATTTCTTCATTTTCATTTTTACACTGTACATTTTTATAGACCTCTCACCAGAAAAATGTGAACCAACATTTCCATTAACCACATTTTATGTTGCATTTTTTCATACACATAAAAAATGCTCAATAAGCTTTCTTTGGGTAGTTGGGCTCAAGCCTTAGAGATAGGGTGAGGACCTCGGGCATCCAGAGGGAGTTCGGAGTTGAGACGCTGCTCCCTTTAGAGGTTTTCCAGGCAGGTCCAACTGGGAGGAGAGTCTGAGGTAGATTCAGAACTCGCTGGAGGGATTACATTTCTTTTCTTTTTTTTTCTGTTTGTGTATTTGTGTGTGTGTGTAGGTCATGTCCTGGTGCTGTCCTCCTCCTCCCTCTTTTGGACCTTCACCTGTCTCGGCTCTGTCAGGCTCTGGACTCGCTCCGCTCCACCTCTGGTTCAAAGTCTACCGCTGCCCGCTCGCTCCCAGCTGGCCACACTGCTCCCGCTACTGGGCTAGGGAGACTGGAGGAGGCTGTTTTGACTGGTTTCAGTGTGAAGGACATTGGATTGACTGCTCTGAGGCTCCTCTACCTTTTGGTCACCCATAGTGACGAGGTTATGGCACAATATTAACACTGCTTTAATGACTGAGTAGATGGACAACCCCAGGTCAGAGACATACAAGCATTGGCAAACAAAGAGTTTAAAAACAAACGTTTTTTTAGTGTTCCTGAGCCCATGTAGTAACGTTCTTTATACAATCATGATGTGATGAACCTTTCCCCTTCTTTGCTTGTGAGTGATGCTCCTTCACACTCTACCTGTGATATGATCCAGTCAGGTGTTTTTGATTATTCCACAACTTTCCCAGTCTCTTGTTGCCCCTGTCCCAACCTTTAGAGACATGTTGCTGACGTAGAATTCATTAAAAAAAGGATATATTTACAAAATTAATGGAGGTGATGAGGTACAACTTTAGATATATAGTGTTAGGTTGTATCCTCATATATAGACGTCCAGATCCGCTAATTACATTCATTCATTCATTTTCTGTCACTACTTATCCCGTGTAGGGTCGCGGGGAGGCTAGAGCCTATCCCAGCTGACTTTGGGCGGGAGGCGGGGTTCACCCTGGACAAGTCACCAGTTCATCACAGGAACACATAGAAAGACAAACAACCAGTCACACTCACATTCAGGCATACAGGCAATTTAGAGTCATCAGTTCTCCTCTACTGCATGTTTTTGGTGGTGGGAGGAAGCCGGAGAACCCGGAGAGAACCCACACAGACATGGGGAGAACATGCAAACTCCACACAGAAAAGTCCCAGGTCCTCAGGTGGATTTGAACCCAGAACCTTCTTGCTGTGTTCTTCTTGCCCCAGTTATTACAAAACTTTTTCGACTCAACTCACCTTGGTATGGTAGTTTTCTGCCGGTTGTTTTCCATTACGGGAAATCAAATTACATGCTGGTCCATGATTGGCCTCCAATAGTTGTGATGCTACAAAATCCTCCTCACGTCTACACATGAGGAGGATTAAACTGAGAATTAACATGGGAACAGAGAAACTTGGCCCCTTCAGCAGACGATAGTAGTGAAGAAAGTCTCCTAGTGTCAAACTGAACAAACATCAATTCGTACAGTTAAGATCAAACATTCAATCCAAGTAAGAACAAACACACATTTTTGAGCGAAGGGGACTTTCAGAAGGTACTTACTTTGTTTTCAGGCTGAAACAACACACACATGACAGTGTATTTTAGTGCTGTTCATGCACAGAGCGACTGATCAGCTGCTTGTTGAGTATTGTCTGACCTTCGACCTTTGTGATGCTCCCAGGTGGTGGAGGCTGTGTTGTCAAAGGATAATCAAAGTGGAGCTACAGACAAGAAGGTACAAACAGAAACACACACACAAACACACTCTTCATCCTCATTGTACTGTATTTAACTTGACTGTTTACTGTCTGGCACATTTCCTCGATAAATACTTCTCCGTCCCCTCCTCTGTTCACAGACTGACCTCTCTGCTGCAGGGGTGGGCCTGTGCTCCCAGAATGCCTTGCTGCAGTCAGTGTTGCGACTGTGTGAAGCAGGGCCTGGCAGCAGCTCGCACAGGGAGAAGCTTGACCTCATTGCCACGAAGACCCTGTGTGTCCTAATTGAGAGGACGCCACACACACGGAGTGACAGGTACACACAAACACACGTGTTTCACACACACTGACTCATCTGTAATTCAGTTTCATTATCGGCACCATTACCAGTAACCAGAAATGATAAAGATTTTAATGGTAAACATCTGTGGATGGATCAATGGATGATTTAACCTTGATTTGAAAGCCGTAACACATGGATAGGTGTAATATAATAATCCCTTTTGTTAACACGGTAACAGTAATTACACTTGGACTGAACATTAAAGACTGTCAACATGTACATAAACAGAGCACGTTTGTTTCCTCTCATAGTTTCAACAAGTTGAAGTGAAACATTTAAGACTATTTTTATTGACACACTCGACTAATCTTCCAGATTTGTTCAAATGAAGGTGGCATATCAAAATGGTGCGTAAACCTCGTGCTTATGGCACCAGTGTGCTTTGGACTCTTCACAATGAAAGGCCACTATAACATGTGCAGTGTTATGCTGACAAAAAGACATTTATTAGGTAGTGGTGATCACCATTTGTCTCTTGCAAACCAATCTCTTCCACTTGGAGTTGATCAGGTTGTTGATTGTGGCCTGTGAATGTTGGTCCACTCCTCTTCAGTGGCTGCATGAAGTCGCTGGATATTGGCAGGAGCTGGAACGTGGCTGTCGTACACGCCGAATCAATGGGTGACATGTCTGCTGAGGATGCAGATCACACAAGCTTGGATTTCTTCAGCTTCAGTTATCATGTACAGATCATTGCAACATGAGGCCGTGTTTTATCAAGCTGCAACATGAGCCGATGGCGGCGACTGAATGCCACAATAATGGGCCTCAGCATCTCATCACAGTCGCTCTGTGTGACCGTACTGTATGCCTGCCCATGGCAACCTCCCCCCACCACTTTGGTGAACTCTGCCATCTGCCTGGTACAGTGTAAACCAGGACTGATCCATGATCTCCACAGTGCTAGGCTCCATCGAAGGTGAGCATTCACCCTCTCAAGTCTGTTACGAAGATGAGCTGCACTCGGGTCAGGATCCTGGTGAGGAAAATGAACGTGAAAATGAGCTTCGCTGAGACCTTTTCTGACATGCTGATAGTCTTTGGTTGTGCAAACCAGCTGTTGCCTCAGCTGTCGAGGTGGCTGATCTTGCTTTATGTCGTCACCGTCTTGATATGCCACACCTGTCACTTGGTTGGATAATTTTGGATTAAGTGTCACCAAAGTGTCTGTAATATAAAGAAAATGTTCACATCTTTAAGTTGAGAGAGATAGGAACCAAAAGTAGCATCGCTTTTATATTTTTTGGTTGTACAAATGATACAGACAATGATGACAAAGAGAAGCTTTGCAGACACAGAAGATGATAAATTCATAAGTTTGCCACATTCTCACACTCATACAAACAAAAAACAAAGTTTAGTTTGTTTATTCCATTGTGAGATCTGCACAAAGTTGTGAAGGTGTCATGAAACCATGGAGCACACATCCACTACACATTGATTCTTTTTTTAATACTCCAGTTTGCATTTCAAAGACTCTCATATGATGCAACACTCACATGGTCTGAACACTGAAGGTGGGGAGTGGCTGAGCAGGAAGTGTGTGTAGGTTTCTTATCTGCTCACTGTCAGTGGTTATGTCATATGACTGTAAACTACCTACAGCCATTTACTGTCACCGTGGTGATGGAAAAATACAAGTACATTTTCCTGAGAAGTTTCTGGAAATAAACTGCTGACAGTTCAATAACAAACCAATAGGAATCACAGGGTTCAACCCTTAAAACCTGATCAGTAAAGTCGTAACTGTGCAGACGTTGTGTTTGTCTTTTTCTTCAGTGTTATCAATGAAATGAAATGTGTTTGTTGTCACTGTTACGCAGCAAAGAGAAACAGCCACCAGCTAATCCAGTGACTTTTCATGGTGCAGATTCACCAACTTTAATATTGGCCAGTGGGTCGTTATCTCAGGTCTCTCTTGCATATCATTATCAATATCGTTCTCAAATGTGATTGGTCCAAACTGTTGTCGGTCTGATCAACAGAGATTCAGAGAACACAAACACAACTTCTGGATAACGTTTAGTTTTTACTACAGGAGTGAGGAACTGATCCGATTATGCATTAGGTTTCTACCCTGGTCACATCTGTCTGTCTCCTTCTGTGTCGCTCAGGTTGGAGTGTGTGTTGCCGGTGCTGTGTGTGTGTTTGTCAGCAGACAGCAGGTTGCATACAGTGTCAGAGTGCGTATCTGTCCTCATGTCCATGTGCGACCACCAGACACTGGCTCAGCAGCTCTGCTCTCAGCATGGTGAGACTCTGCCCTCTGCTACTGCAGTGAATGTGACACCTGTCATTAATATACCCAAGAACTGCTGTTTGATTGTCATTGTAGTATTTTTCATCTTTATTTTCCTTCAGTTATTCACTCAAGTGTTTAAGGTTCTACTCCACAGGGTTTCACTGCAGCTGAACATCAGATCGTTTTGTTTTTGTTTTCTTCAGACCCGTGTGTTTTCTTGAAGTTGTTTCAGTTCATCAGAACCAGAGGAGACAGCCAAGCAACACACTCAGACTGGATTCAGCTGGACCTGCAGGTAACACACACACACACACACACACAGTATCTACAGGATGATGTATATGACACACCAGAAAAAAACTCATTGACTCACAATATTTCACAATATTTTCAGGTTCGCACAAGTTTAAAAAAAACTGCACACACACACTAGTATTGGTGTAAAAATACCAGTTCAGTAAATTGTAAGTCTATATGTTGTAGCCCTGTCCTGTTCATGCTGCTGCCTGTCTTTTGGCCTCTTGTAAAAGGGATTTTTAATCTCAGTAAGACTTTTCCAGATTAAATGAAAAATAAAATGAATAAATTGTGTTTGGTTTAAAGCAGTATGTGTGTCGTGGTCTCCAGTGGATGGAATTCACTGCTGCTGGCTCATGTGTCTCTTTCTCTAGATCGAGCTTTGACTGCTGATGTTCATGATTTCCATGTGTTTTGTTTTAGTTTAATGAATGAAATTAGTTTCTACGTATCTCTTGCTTGGGCTTGATTACAACAAAGAGAGAGAGTGAAACAGGTTGAATAACATATCATACTTGTCATACTTTAGTCCTTAGGACACCAAAGCAGGAAATCAACCATTCAATCAATATTTTAATCTTAGAAACAGGCTTTTATCTTTAATTTCTTGAATTGTATATTTAATCAGATTTTATTTAAGAAGCATACTTGTTTTCTGATCTGCTCCTGTTTTAATTTGAGGAATTAAAGTACTTCTTTTTGGCTGTTGTGTTGTTTTTGTTTTGTTTTGTTTTTTATTACAGGTGGTTCGTTTGCTGAGCAGACTGCTGACTCAGAGAGCAGAGAGCTGGACGACCAGCCAGCACAGCACCTGTCAATGTTACACTGAGGTAAATCTCTCTGGCCCTCTGCTCTCTCTCTTTATAAAATTAACCTAAACTTCATGTGTAACCTTTACAAACAAATCTCTGTCTCTATCTCAGTTGGTTCAGACAGTGGTGATTGTTTTCCATCGTCAGTGGTTGGATCTTCGTGGTTCTCAGGAGCTGACAGACTCTACAGGTCGGTCTCATTTCACATTTAAATCACAAGCAGACCTGCCAACCTCTACGCATTTTCACACAGATATGGTTTGTCACTATAAACTTTGCAAAAGGCTTGTGATACCTGTAAATTCACACGACATGTGCTTAAATCTAAACGCAAAGAAGGAGCTGCGATTAGCCCGCTGAAAAGCAACAGAGGAAGAAGAAGAGTTCGACCAATCTTGGCACTGGGTTCAAGCGGTGATCATTGACAAATATGTTAGATAATGTCAAGATTGAAGCAACATGGACTCAGTTTTATCTCGTTGATCATAATCTGTACGACAAATCATGCATTTTGCACATTGTGTTATTTTGACGGTAGCCACCAAGGAGCTTCAGCTAGTAATGTAGCTGAACTTGTAGTTATAAAGGTCTACATTAAAGTCTCTGTCCTTAAATCTGTTCACAACACCCAACAGGTTGTCTCTAAAATAATGGATTATATCTGTGTTCTTCCATCAGGTCTGGCCCCGCCTCCTCAGCAGCACTCCACCCCCTCATTGCCATGGTGGCACAGCACGGCGCCGTCTCTGCTCAGAGAGTGTCTGCTGCTGCTGCATTGGCTGCTGCAGCATCACGACAGCTTCTCAGAGAGCTGCAGGCCGCTGCTGCACAAGTACGACCAGGTGATCCCTGCTGTACGAGACACGCTGAGGAAGATCCTAGAGCTTAGTGAGAGCGAAGGTACATGCACACGCACACAAAAAGCTTTGTGAAGTTAAATGCTGAAACTTTTTAAATGCCCAGGTAGTTGTTGGGACTGTACTATCCTAATATACTAGGTTTCATTTGAGCCAGAGTCAGCCCAGATTGCAGATTAAAGTAGCAGTTTGTGAGTAAACACTAAGGGCTCAGACTACAGGAGAATCACGCCGATTTCATCCTGATTCACACCTGCTGACAATCAGAGAAAACTGGCCTAGAACTTCATTTGGTCCTGATGTTGGGCCCAGATTATCTCCTTAAACCTACCGATCTGCTTGTGGACACATCGGGGATGCCCAGATAATTTCCAAACATTTCTGAGTGAGATCACTGTAGCCAATGAGAGAGACACGTCCTGGAGCAGCTGACGGTGCTGCCAAGCAACGCTAAACAATTTAGCCTTTTAGGCTAACGTTAGCTAGCTTATTACTGTTGACAGATATTAACCGACAGTCAAAATCTCACCTTCAGTCCTTGCCGAAGGAGAGACAGTCTTGACAGCTGCTTCTCCAGAGATCACGTGAGGCGGTGCATTCATGACTCCCCCTGCCACGAGAATCTCAATGAAATGTCATAGTGTGTGATGAAACATTGTTTTTGAATCTTGTAGTGCATGTTTGAGATTCCAGAGAAAATAATCTGTGGAGATTCTCATTATCTTTGTGATGAAACCTGATTTCATAGTCGGTTAGGATTGTAAAACTCCTGCAGTGAGTCCAGCTTTAAGTGCGCCCCTGCCCCCAGTATTTCCATTGAAAATACTGAAAAGACTAAAACACCACTAACCTCTTTTACCAGCCACACAACAATCACATTTTCTATTTACCTTTTTGTATCTTTAACTTCAATATTTTATATTTTGTTATATCTTTATTTGAAAATTTGCACAAAGGTTCAAAACAGAAAGAGGAAAATAATCAAATGTGAGAAATTTCTCAGAAATCTGAACTAAACAGATTCACCTGTCTGCTTCCTTTTGTCTGTCAGAGCTGGCGTTGGAGGAGATCTGCCGCTCAGAGGGTGACGACACTGATGACATGGACGTTGATACCATCTCCTGATTGGCTGCCGTCACTGACTCCACCAGTGATCGGTTAGGAGGGACAGTACACTGATTGGATTGTTTCAGACTGAAATGCAGACAGAACAGAGACTCTGTCTGTCTGCATGTGAAGGAATCGTGACTGATGTGACGGACAGAGTCACAGGATTTATTCTGATGTCTGATGGGATTTAACAATAAAAGGTTCATGTTCTGTATGCTGTTTCTTTCCTCATCCTTGATTACTGTGCCAGAAAATTAGTTAGCGAAATGTGGAGAGAACGACTGCTGGGCAGTGGCAGGTTGGTCAAGAGTTTGTCAAATCATCAAAGGGATTGTTTGACATGAAATCAGTTCTCATCCACTTTTTGGTGCAGAGCTAGAAGAGAAGATCAACACAGTTGAAGATGTATTATTAGAAGTTTTAGGTGTCTGACTGTCTCTGCATGGGGGCTACCAAACCCTGCTGGGGTCGTCTGATAAAAAAGAAGTTGTGTTAATCTGTATTCTCAGTCTACAAAGCATGTTAGTGCATATGCACAGACTAAACCAAGACTACTGATCTGCACAACTTTTTTTCTCAGCTGATCTCAGGGAGTAGGTTTTGTTGCACTTACAGCTTTAAGTGCAGTAAGTGTTGTGGTTATGGACTTGGATAAAACGTAAAAGTGCTTGAGAAATATCGTTTTTCTTGAATAACTATCAAACTAATACTGATAATGTGAATCCAGATTCTAGGGGTAGGTTTTCATGGTCAAGGAGTCACATTATGAGGGTCACACTATCATGGGACTGTTGCTTTACGGTGCACTGACATGATGGAGAAACTGAGCTGCCTTGGAGGTCAGTACTCTTTGAGTGCTGTCTAGTTTGACTTGGCAAGATCAAATAAGAAGGATTACACAAAACCTACTGGACAAATTTCCATAAAACCTAGCAGAAAGGTTGGATATGTAGAAAGGAATTACCCATAAAATTTTGGAGTGGATCTGGACAAAGGTGTGGAGAAATATATTCAGGTTTTACAGATTTCAGGTTTTATTCTATGTGTACTGATGGAGGTTCAACACCAATAATAAAAGGTTTACTTCAACAAAAGAAACGACAGGACAGTTTGTGAAATATCTTTATTTAATCTCAAGCTGTAACTGAGGTTTCAATGACACATTTAGAGGAAAGCCTTACTATTGGCAGGCTGCAGGTCTGTTGAGTCAGTCAGCCTTAGTCAGAGAGTCACAAATAATAGTCCAGCTATCTCAAGATCATAACCTCATTATTATATGATTCAACACAAGATGATCCTCCATCTTTAATCCTCAGACTTAATCATAGGTTTACATTGACATGTCAGAAATAGTTTCCTCATCAAGTTCTCTAGGATTTTGTGAAGATGGTTGATCCAGAGGTGACCCTGAATAAGCCTGCTTGCATTTTTGTCAACAGTGATGAAAATATTTGTTGTCCAGGCCAAAATAGACATAATTTGACAAGAAAACTATTGAAAATAAAATGAGCACAATTTAACATGAGGAAAAACTGAATTTAGTATTAATAGTTTATTGGATGTTTGATCCCGAGATGACAGACCTGAAAACCGTTTCTAGCCATCATGGTGGCTCTCGGCTTCCATCACACTGTGATCATCAGGAAAGGATGGGACACTTGATTTTACTGTCAGATTGAAATGAACTCAGATTAAACAGTCTGGTGTTGTTGGCCCCTTTTGAGCTGAGTTTGTGTCATTTCTCTGATAACGTCTGTCTCTGGTGACATTCTAACACTGACAGGTCCTTCTCTCTTAATTCTAATGAGCGTAAACACTGAGAAAAAGAAGCTGTGTCTTATTTACGCCTCCAAAAGTCAACTTTTAAAAACGGACTTCCTAAATCAGAAAAGATTATGTAACCAGATGGTTGAGTGGATCAATGAGGTCGCCCCTGCAGGGTGTCAATAATGGGTACTTGGTTTAATGCTGTGATGTTGAACTGTGGTTGAGGGCAGACTGGGAAATTCTCCACTTAACGAGTTGAGGAATAGCACCTGAACACACCACCTATCCTGGTTTGTGTCAGGTACTGGTGGAACTGGTGGTCAGTCAGTTCTGATTTGTTGCAGAGGAGGAGCAGGTTCTGGCCTCAGGCTGAGGTCACCGATGATGACCCTTTGTAAGGAGGCATGACGTGTCGTCACAGCTACAGCAGGAGGAAGGCACCTGAGGCTCAAGGTCAAGTAATCCAGGATCACGAGGACAGATCTGAGCTTTTGAATATGGGAGTGACAACATTTTGTCTGATCCTCACCTCTCCTAAAAGGCTGTTTGAGGGTTCATACTTTCAGTGTTAGTGTAAACATTGGAGTTGATCAGTTGTGATGGTTGAGGCTCCGTTCACATCACCAGGATGAAGTAACTCACCTTTTTTTTTGTTGCCTTAAAGGTAGACTCCCACTCCACTAACAGCCTAGGCGTACAAAATGAATTCCACCCAAAATGCGGCATAACAATTAATAAATATCATTTTATTATTTGGTCAAGTTTCAATGCATAATTCAAATGAAAACCTGCCAAACGAAAGGGAATTCTGTGGGTAGATTTGTTTTGGATTTCGTACCTGGCAGCCGTTTCCCTGCAGCTTCCCGTCTTTTATGCGCGTGTACAGATTTAGATTTCAGTAGCTCCCATCATTGTTTCTTTTGTTTAGATACTCAACGCCTTTTCCTCGCACTATCCGTTATTTTAGGTCGTCCACGCTCTCTCTTCTCCATGTTCTCCCAGATTTGAAAGGCCTGGAAATCTGGGGAACCCCTGGAGGAAGACGTTACCGAATTTCAAAATGGCCCTTTGTTTACTTCATATTTTTTCGCCCTTCACTGGCTTGAAATCTGAATTGTTCTCTGTATTCCGCTGTGCTAAAAATATGACCGTTATATCAGGCTGTAGAATAGCATTCGTCCTACTGAATAAAAATATCGTGGTTACTTTAAATCTTCTTTACACGCCTTGAGCAGGAAAATACTGAGTGGGAGTATACCTTTAATGTGGCACAAATCAGATATTTTCAGAGCTGTGCGAAAACAAAAATCAGATCTTTTCTAGTCAGATTTGAGTCACTTCCATATGTGGTCTTAGGCCGGATACATATCCGATTCATGGCTGTGTAGCATGAATACGATTGGTCAGATCGGAATTTGTGGCTTTTTGCACATACGCATGCGCTGACATCATCAGCCAGTGAGGAGAGCAGAGAGGAGACATGACGACATCAATGCAGACTGTCAGCTGTTCTCTGTCTGCTCATGGACAGTTGATGAACTGCTTGTTGTCCCCCAGAGTTAAATCACATGCATACATTTGCTACTAGCATGGCCATTTTGGTTTTAATAACATAAGTTGTCTCACAAATATGTTTTTTGTTGTTGGTGATGCAAATAGCTTGTGCAAAAATGTACGAATGTGCACAGCCATGACGTTTCGGAGAACAGGCGTGTTCACGTTAGAGTTAGATACACATCACTGTAATTATGAATGTGAACCGTTAACATAACCAGATCTGATCTGATGTGAGCGTTGCGTTTGGTTACAGTATTGAGTGATACATCGAAGCAGGTCCTCACAAGTATAGCAGTAGAGTGTGTGTTAGTGTTTCTGTTCCGTCCATATTGGCACCACCTGGTTGTCGTCCTCTCGTTTACACTGTAGTGTTTTTTGCGAGCTGTGATGCGTCTTGTATGTGTTGTGATGTGGCGTGCAGGGATACGTCAGCCACGGGTGCATCAGCAGCTCTGACACCTCCAGTCTCTCTGCGGGCGACTTCCTCAGCATGCAGCCAATCAGACACTTGGCTTGTGGTGACAGCCAATCAGGCAGGCTGAAGACCCCACGGCGGATCTTGGCGAACAGTGCAGCGGGCTGCGTGTCCTGAAATGGGTATCGTCCAATCAGCATGGTGTACAGAGACACGCCCAGGCTCCAGATGTCTGCCGCACGGCCAGAGTAAGATCCTTTCCCATTGGTCAGCAGCTCAGGGCTGACGTAGGCGGGGCAGCCGTGTCTGTCCGTCAGAGAGTCGTCATCATGGTTACCATGCAGGAGGATGCAGTCGTTGAGGCCGAGCAGGGCAAGATGCATCCTGCAGACAGAAAACCACAAACATTTTAAATGTACGTCAACACAGCAGGGACAGTAGTAGAATATGTAGTACTTGAATGTATGTATGTATGTATGTATGTAATGACAGAACTAGTATTGGTAGATAATAGTAGTTTTAACAGGTACTAGAAGTTGTATTTTTCCCTTTAATCTGTCTCATTGATACTTCTAGATATATTGCTGCTTCTACTAATACTGCTGATAGTACTGATGCAAGCCCTATCATTAGTAGTGTCAGTAGTATCCACAGTATTGTTAGCAGCATTAGTAGTATCCGTAGTGTCACTTTTAGCAGTATTGAGGGTGTTATTGGCAGGATTTGTTGTATTTCTTTCAATATCTTAGGCAGTATTGGTAGAATTTGTTTATATCATTAGTATTTAATGCAACATCAGTTGTGTTGTTAGCAGCATCAGTACACAAGGTCTGTTGTGTCATGTACTATTACAGTATTAACAGAGTACATGTGTGTGTCAGTGTAGTACTGTAGTATTACCAGAGTACCTGTGTGTGTCAGTGTAGTACTGTAGTATTACCAGAGTACCTGTGTATGTCAGTGTAGTACTGTAGTATTACCAGAGTACCTGTGTGTGTCAGTGTAGTATTACAGTATTAACAGACTACCTGTGTATGTCAGTGTAGTATTACAGTATTACCAGAGTACCTGTGTGTGTCAGTGTAGTATTACAGTATTACCAGAGTACCTGTGTGTGTCAGTGTAGTATTACAGTATTACCAGAGTACCTGTGTGTGTCAGCGTAGTATTACAGTATTACCAGAGTACCTGTGTATGTCAGCGTAGTACTGTAGTATTACCAGAGTACCTGTGTGTGTCAGCGTAGTAGTGCAGTATTACCAGAGTACCTGTGTGTGTCAGCGTAGTACTGCAGTATTACCAGAGTACCTGTGTGTGTCAGCGTAGTACTGCAGTATTACCAGAGTACCTGTGTGTGTCAGCGTAGTACTGCAGTATTACCAGAGTACCTGTCAGTCTCACCTGTGTTTGTCAGTGAAGACGAACCTGCGGAGCTTCAGGTCTCTCAGGACGACTCCGTGTTGGTGACAGTGCATCACGGCGTTCAGCACTTGAGCGAACAGATGTCTCACCTCCTCCTCACCCAGACGCTTCCTGTTTCTCACGTAAGCGTGCATGTCACCGTAGTGACCGGGCAGGAAGACGTACACACGGTCTTGGCCAATCACCACATCCAGCAGGCTGCAGATGTTGTCATGGTGACCAATTCGAGAGTAGGCAGCTAACCGCTCCAGGTAACCACGAAGTGGAAGCACCTGTAACCATAGCAACCAGGAGGGAGGCTCAGGTTTGAGTGTGTACTTATTCTGCAATAGTGGTATCAGTATCAGTATAAGTAGTATTTTCAACGACAGTATTTTTTTTCAACATTAGGACAACCACTCTCTACAGCAGTATGTGTATTTTTGGAGTATTGGCAGTGTTTTTCAGCCGTATATGTGGTATTCATACAAGTATTAGCAGTACGTTTGTATCAACAGTATTTATTATGATATCAGTAATAGTGGTAGCTCTACCTGGCAGGTGTATTGCTGCTTTGTCTGTGCATGCTCGGCCCTATACGTCTCCTCCCCCTCGCAACGTTCCAACAGGAAGTAGGGTCCAACTCTGGATGGGGATTGGTTCTGGTTGCATTTGGGAGTGGGGCTTCTAGGCCTGAGGCAGGGTGATAGGCCGGTCGCGGGAGGAGGATTCAGAGTCAGACGGGGTTGTTTACATTTCGGTAAATTGTCCAAGGGCTCGTCCAGTAGCCTCTTCAGACAGAGCTGAGCCCTGGCTGTAGTCACACCCATGTTCATCTGTGATTGGAGGAGACAAGTGACACGATCAGGTTGACAGAAGCAGCTGTAGGAGGGGTTTAAAACAGGCCAGACTGGACTGAAGTTGCTGAATTTTATCTCCCGGCTGAGGCAGTGTGATAATGAAGAAGTGTAGAAAGATTGAGTTGAAGTAATGATTGAAATGCTGCTCAAACATTCTTTGCATTTCATGGCTGACTGGGGAAAAAACAACTGCAGTAATCCTAAAATGTCTGTGACATGTAGAAGGACACAACACATTAAAAACCATTTCCTCCCAGGAGAAACTCACAGATCCAGAGAGGATGACAAATGTGTCCACAAAATGTATTTTCTAATAGAATGTGGGTTATTTTACAGTTCGATGACACACACACACACATTTCTTGGGGTTAGGGTCGTGAACACAACATCCACCTTTTAATTTAATGTCAAATTGGTTAGCAAAGAGCCCACGATGGAGTACCACTATCAATAATTCATGCTCCTATTTGTGTCCACCTGATGAATGTACGTCCATTATTTATTATCTTTCAGATCTGTATCAGGTCAGCTGAGTGTGTTTTTGAAGCTTTTTAGCTGAAAACAGTGGCCTGGTCGGGCCAAAAATGATGCCCTGAGCAGTGAGAGTGGACCAAGAAGGTCAAGACGATAAACTATAACTCACTATAAAGCTCTATAAAGTAGAAGGAAGCTGCATCATATTCAGTACATTCATCACTACATACAACTTGTTCCACTGTATAACATTGTTCTCACATTGTCATAAAAATTCTGATTACTGCCATCTTTCCTATATGGTATAGCTCAGGTGTACGTTTGAATTTAACTGAGAAGTTGTGGATTTTATTTTGAGAATAGCTCTGGTTTCAGTTCTGTTTTGTGAGTTTATGTTTCCTCTCTGCACTGCAGCGCCCTCTGCTGGCGACACCACAGCTGAGCTTCTCTGTAATGTTCTTGGCTTACAGTGAGAGGAGTCATGTTGGAATCACATCTCAGCGTGTTCTGTGTCTCCGTCACTCACACGTTAACACTGTTAACATCTATAGGCGGCATGATGCAACTTCCTGTAAGATGACAGAGGCTTTCAGGTCGTTGCATCAGAGCACAACAGTTTATAGTTTAAACAGACTTTAAATACAGTCAACACCTACCACACACTCACACTGCGTATGGCAGTGTGTGCATGGAGTTATTCTCAGTCCGCGGTGTCCGTGGTGACACTGTGTGGAAACCTGCTGTTGGCCAACGCCGCTGTCACTCTGGTGAAACACCCTGAGTCACAGCGTCACCACGGCAACCTCGTCCCCTGACACATACAGAGTGAATCTGTTTGATGTCTCATTGCCTCAGCTATCTGGGACAGAGTTCTCCATCACTTTGTGTTCAGTTTTCACAATCAGACCAGAAAATGAAACTGAATAAAACTCAATTCTATTCCCTTCGACTGCGTCTGACTTCTGACTGAGACGTTTCTGCTCTTCACTGTAAATCAGCCGCTGACATATATACACAAACTCATCCAACGATGGCGGGAACTAAAAATGATCATGAATTATAAATGAACTGTAATTACTGACTGAGTCTCTTTGATTCTTAAATGAAAAATGTCCTTTTCCTCAGACGAACAGTCAACAACCTAAAGATATTTACTATCACAGGTGACAGATTAAAACAACACATTTTCTGATTCATTTTTAATATTTTTACCCAAAGAAACAAACAAAAATATCTAAGTTTCTGCTGATTGATGTTTTGTTGATTGATTAATTGATTAATAGTGTTTTTATACAAGACCCTCATTTACTTTATTCTTCCATGATATTTCACAGCTCTCTATAATTTCCCAGTTATAATTTGTCTTCTTTTTTGATACCTTGTGAACAAAAATGTATTATTGAACGGACCAACCAGGTCTCTGGGTCAACTGATTGGAAACTAGTAATTCAGAAGTTCCAATGTCTTTATTCATTTTTTGGATTGTTCTGTCTTAGTGGAGGTATGCGCTTTGCTCTATGCCCTTTCATTTCATTTCCTATTATTATTTCATTCCTACTCTTTAATTTGAATATCTGCCATTACTGATTCTCTATACTTTTACAATATTTGTGTTTATTTAATGTGCTCCTCTCCTCCTGCTGCAGTAAACATACATTAAAGTCAATGAATACATCTGGAATGTGTCTGAGAGCAGAATGACTCACTCCAGAACCTCAAACTGTATCACACAGTGTTCCTCAAATCACATCAAATTCTTTAAAGCCATTTACTGGATAAACTCTGTCAGTGGTGTAAAACAACTACATATGTTTACTGTAACCACATTTGTACTTGAGTGTTTGCATGTTCTGCTACTTTATACACCTCATACTGTATATTTCACTGCACTACTTTTTCTGCCAGCTGTAGTTTGCTTTGCAGATTTAATCAAGCAAACGTGGTGAATTTAAACAAGTGATCGTTTCTACTGTAAGCATGAAACTGCAGAAAACTCTAGTTAAATAAGCTCTACCTCGATGTCAGAATGCTGTTTACACGTCAACGCATCCATCTAGAGAGATATTAGAACAACACTGTGAAAACATGTGTACTTTAAACGTAATACTTGTGTGTTTTTTTATCCCAGCGAAGTTCTCAATGACGACATTTACTTATTGTTTTAATCATTTGTTGCTCCACCACTGCTCCCAGGTCAGTTTCTTACCTTGTGCTTTTATAAAGACGGACTGGAGGTCAACAGGAAACCAGTAGACTCAGTAGAAAACCAGTGGTACCAGTGTGGAGCTGGTGCTGTCCGTCAGTGGGCCAGAAGTTACTGGAGATGTAAAAACTAAAAGGGTTCTAAGTTTGGACCCAGCAGATCTGACACTGGGAGAACTGGAGCGGAGCGTCCCGTGATGACGTCTTCGTGTCCTTATTGTTGTCGTGTCGGTTGCGCAAGCTGTAGTCAGTCGGTTGTTATTAAGCTTTTCTGTTTAGTTGGAGTTTAACTAAACTGACGGTGAGAATCCGCCGAAAAACAAACTGAAACTAATAGTTGAAAAATAAAAATGAAAGTTATTTCTTTTTATTATATCCGTAGCGGAGCTAAACAGAGGAACAGGAGTTTTTGTCTGCTCCTCTTAAGTTCAGTCAGGTCCGCGTCTCGGTGTGGCTGTAGATCCAGGTTATGTAGATCCGGACTGTGGTCGGTTCTGACCCTGCTCGTCTCCCTGAACTTTCGGCCGGACTGAAGGTTCGGACTGACTCTGGATCTGTTTGGGTACGTGGTTTCCTCCCGCGGTGTCGTCATCCGGCGGGGGGGAGGAGCCTCGATGTTGCAATCCTGAGCCGATCATTCGTCAGAATATGAGTTTCGATATGAAACAGTAGCAGTGCAACAGTGCAGAAATATTACGTTGACGCATGCGCTAACTTTTTAAAAGTAGAAAATTATTAACATCAAAATATATATTAAAAAAGCACTTACTATTCAGAGCAGACCAGTTCAAAATATTGTTTGATTATAATTATATATATTATATAATATATAATTATAATTATGTGAAAAGTTCTTGTTTATTGCACCTTACTTGCACTATTAACTGAGAAAAAGTTCAGTTTCCAAAATGTAAAATCAATAAATAAAAGGCTTACAATTCTCTCCAGTATGTGTGTGATTTATAGGCTACATCAAGTTTGATATAAAAATATTGAACTATTCTTTTAAAGTTATGCCCCGGAAACCTTCACCTGAGACAAACCCCACTCACAGAATGCCTAAGTTCTATTTGTAACAATGAAAATGAAAAATATACAAATGATAAAAGTTCCTAAACAACAAAAGGCACCACTTCATGCTGTGATTGATGTGTGTACAAAGTTTCATGAGAAAATATTAAACAGTTTTTGAGTCATGAAACGGACCCATATGTCTCCCTGTTTGCAGCGGGGCCCTATTAGCCTACTGCTGGTTAGCTAGTGGATTTCCCCATGGGCATCAATAAAGTTTTATCTTAACCTATGATGCTACATCATAATGTTCTATTTTATTATATTTATTAATGTATTCTGAATGTGCAAAGTGATTTACCCATTTGTAAATCAAGTAAAGTACAAGTACAAAGTATAGCAGAAAATGGAAATACTCAAGTAAAATAGAAGTGCTTCAACACTGTACTTAAGTACAGCACCTGAGACCATTTATTTAGTTTACTATCATTAGTAATAGCTTACATTAGGAGGAAAAAAACTCTTACAAAGGTTTTGTATTTTCTACCAAAGTATCTGGAGATGTAACATTTAGATTGATTGATTGATTGATTGATTCCACCTATTATGTTTCAATAATGACATTAATGATATCAGATTTCTTGTTTTCTTCTAAGAATCTGCATTTATTTATACATTTATTTATTAATGAAAACCATCTTATTAAGAAATCAAATGTGTGCTTGACTATTAACTACGAATAAATATCATGCTGTGTCTCTGGCCTTTCTCCCTAAGGTCCTCTCAGATGCCTAGTTAAATCAGACTATCTCCCCACAAGCAGAGGGAGACCAGAGGAGACAGTCCCCACTGTGCCTGGTCAGGACGCTTGGGTTACACGAGTTGATAACCAGCTCCCTGTGTGTGTCAAGCAGGAATGTCTGGGCAGACTGCTGTCTGAGGCTATAGGCTGTCCCACTGGAGCACAAAAGGGATTCAGTAAGCACATAAGGCAGGAGGTACACCTGTGCTGCATGGCGTGGCTCTGTGGAGAGGTGGGGGGGGATCTCATAGGGACATATGTGCAGCCACTACTTGATCAGCTCTATGTACGTTTGCCTGATTCTACTGAATGAATAAAGCAGCATCCGCTTCTTTTGCCGAGCTAGTCTTACAAGCAGTTCTGAGACAGGCGCCCATGGTTCCCTAACAGGACCAATGGCCGGACGGTCAGCGGAGAGATAGTCTCGATATGATAGAGAACTGTGGGTTACGTCGTAACCATGGTTCTCTGAGTGAAGTGACTATCTCTCCACGTTGAGGTCGCCCAGAATCAGGTGTCATTCTAAGAAATCAGACTCATGACACACACTGATGCCTTATATAGTCTGTGTGTGTGTGTCAGCACAGAACAGCAGTTACAATGTAGCCTCATGCATAAATGTTTTGTGAACTTTACCTGACTTTCTATCAGCCTGGGGGTGAGTAGAAAATGACAGATTTTTCTTTTCTTCATTAATAAATCAACCAATAAGGATTAGTTACTTGCAGTCCTCGGAGGAAGTTGTTATATAAGCTAATTTAACCAGCATACATTACAATGTTGTAGATATGTGGTTTTCTTCTGACAGACAGGGACCAATCACAGACTTGTTTGTGACCTCATTTAGGCAAACAGTTGACCTGCTGACCTTTGACCTTAATCTGTGTTCAATCTGTGGTCAGACACTAAGTAGCTCTTCACATGCTCCACTCATTCATCTGAGTTTCATCTGGGGTCCCTTTAAACTTCACAACATCACCACAGATTATAGTTTATAAACTACAGGTAAATTCTTATGAGACTGAAGAGTTAGATTTAAAAAATATCTTTGCATTTGTGAACTGATCATAATGATAATATTTCTCTGAATTAAAATAAATGTCATTTAAAAAATGGACTTCAGTTTGATCAACACAAACAGGTGAGTGGTGCCCAACAGGTGGTCCCAACAAACTAATGTTACCCTCAGAGCCACTGAGTATATTCATGTTCCCCTCATGATACATTGTAATAATTTGGTGCTATAATCAACTTGTTCAATGTCCAAAGACCTTGACTGTAAAGGCACATATATGTCTTCAGTTTCTTGTAGACAGGAGGAACTGTCCACTGAGAAGAGAAGAGAGAGCTTCATCACACCATCCTTTTCCTTGTAAAAGATAAAATAAAATCTGATTAAATTATTTTTTAAGTAACAAGACACTGTGTATTTGGTACTAATTAACAAATATCAGCATGCTAACACATTTAACTAAGTAACACTGGTACAACAACGTTGAAGACGATAATTATTTTTAAACTGTTTGACAGTTCTGTGCAGATTATAAACAATTTGGGCCGAAAAGTCAGAAGTAATACGGCTGCAACAATCTAGGTTTAGCATGCTAACATTGAGTGGCAGACCCTGTGTGCAGAGTCCAGATGTATTTATGGTGAAACAGTTACAAGATTAAAATTGTTTTATTATGTGACTCAGATGTTACTACCTACTGCGACACACAGGGAACTATTATCTATTAAACCATATAGAGGCCTGAAGAAGATGTTTAGTTTTCTAGCATGTGGGCAGCCTGTGCTGCATTTTCTTCACAGAGACGGCATCAGAGAGGGAAGTTCAGCACATGTTCTGATTCATTTTTTAATGTGTTTGCATAGAACATTATATCCAAGTTATTTACACTTCGTGCAGTTTCACCGACCTTTTATATTACATGACCTTTACTTTATATTTCTGAATGATATTCTACAAAGCTGCTCTAATTGTACAGTTATATGCAGATGACATGGTAATATACATCTGTCTTCAATTACACACATTTTTCATTCAGTCATATATTTTTAGATATAAAAATTCCACCAAAACAACAATCCACACACACACGATCGATCGAGGAGGCAGATGACGAGCATGTTGAGCTCTCTTCTCGGCGTCCTATAGGTCGTAGTGACTCACATACAATCTCATGAAAGTAAGGATGGCGAAGAGGTAAAGAGTCTACAGATACCAGCAACATTCAAACCACATTTCTACAACATTTATCACAAAGGTATTCATAGAAATGTCACAAACACACACCAAAGCGACCCCCACCCCCCACTTTCCCCCTTTGAAGTCCAATATTATACCTGCTAAACATCAAGCTGACGTTTTCATAATGGCTCAGTCTAATTTAGTCACAATGATACTCCCAGCCAAAGTCTATGTCCAGATTGAAGTGAACAGGAAATGCTATGTTTTCTTGTTTACACTGCAGCAATGGTATGTAAAACACCAGAAGAAGAAGTTATTTATGTGAAAGCATAAAGGTATTACCAGCAAAATGTGTTTAAAGTATTTATGTAATTGTCATGTGCAACAATTAGGAAGTTTTCTTTTTCTTTCTGGACATCAGCGGCTCTGCTGTTAGTCAACTTTCTGTTAGTCCATGATGACGTCACACAAATCCTCCACACACCTCCACCCTGAAGAGATCTGCTGTGAGGCTCTATAACAGCTCATATTTAATCACTTCTTCTGATCATTTTCATGTAAAATCAAAGCAGTTAAAATAATGAAATGAAAGTACAATATTAAATAAATATTTCCTGAAATGTAATGGAGTGAAAATCTAAATAGTGTAAATTGGACATATTAAAGAATAGAAGAAGTACTTGAGTAAAAGTACTTAGTTACTTTCCACTACTGCACAGCTACAAGTAAATGTCAGGATGCATTACTCAGAAAGGAAAGGAAAAGAGGGAAATGTAGTCCTAAAACCACTAACTGTGATTTGTAACTGCTGAAACTTGTTATTAACTTATAACTTGTAAATTATCTTACATTAATTATCTTCATTTTCACACAGTTTGAGAATTTCTTTCTTAGTCGCAGTAAAGAGTAGAGGGATCATTCACAGCCGGTGTGGACAGGAGGAAAGAAAACAGACTCAGTGACTCTTCCCATGGACCAGTAGAAACATGAATGCACCCTTCAGCTAATTACTGCAGGAAGCTGAGGTCACAGGAAGTGAGGTCACATCTTCATCATGTAGATTTGATGTGTGTGTGTGTGTGCGTGTGTGTGTGTGTGTGTGTGTGTGTGTGTGTGTGTGTGTGTGTGTGTGTGTGTGTGTATATGCAAGCTCTACTCTGATAGGACAGATTCCAGGCGACAGGTAAAGAACCAGACTGACCTGGTTACACACACACAGCAGGTTATCTCCACATGGTTAGTGTGTTTTTACACCACATGATGAAATATTGAAGAAACAGAGGAGGAACACTGTGTGTGTGTGCGTGTGTGTGTGTGTGTGTGTATGCGTGTTAAACTTTACTGTCTCTTTCATAACCGATGTGATGAAATCAGAGGCCAAGTGTCTGACTCAACCACGGCCTGCCACGAGAACACACACATACTGAGAACAACACTCACAACACACACATTTATTGCCTTTCACACTGCCCTCATTGTCAGGATTATGACATGCGACACCTGCTGTGACGCTAAAGTCTTCCTCCCCACCTGAGTCAGGCTGCAGTGTGTGTGTGTTGCAGCTTTGCATTCAGCTCCTGTGATCAGTTTGGTCTCTCAGGTCTCTTCTGGTGGTCTCTCTGCGCTTCAGGGCATATCATGCCTCGGGAAGCTCATGCTGGGCTTATTACGGATAAAATTGGGAGCGTTTAAAGCCAGCTAAAGCCTCTGTGTGGTTGGACGACACAATATGATCCAGTGTACTCGGCGGCCTAAGTGCAGATTGAATCAGCTAAAGCCGGGCATACGCTTAACTAGTTTAGTGATGTTGTAAATCGTGTGCAATGTGAAGCCAAAGCTCACAATTCATGTGCTCACACAGTACAGTTTGATCATCAAGCCACAACCTGACTGCTCACACTGTAAGTTGAAGTATGGCTGTAAACTAGGTGTTGAGGAGGATGTGGGCAATTATGATTGGAGCTAAGCTAGCTACGTTTAATGTATCATTTGTACATTGTTAACTTGATAAACAGCTTCACTCTGATTATTGAACTCTAACAACCCTTTTCTCTCCCTCTTCTTTCCCACTTTTTCTTTCTTGCCGTGAAGCCGTTAACTACACTTTATACCAGTGGTTCCCAAAGTCTGGGTCGCGACCCATAGCTTCCACCAAAGTAATGAACATAGATGCTAAGGGCCAGACTGCTGCAGGTAATGTTAGCTTAGCTACCACCCATAGAATAAATGCTACACCCGATGCTCTCCTCTTGTACACCAGACTGGAACGCAAAGAAAAAGCGATATTCTGTTTGATTTAATGATGAGAGGGAAATATGAGTCTGTTAATTACAACAAAATGCACTTAATTGTCTCATATAAAGTAGTTAAAATGTGTGTTGTTTACCTGATGTTGTTTACCTGATGTGTTTAATTTAAAATGCACTTAAGTTCTCAAATAAAAATATGAACATATGAACATGAGTGGCTGTTTACTCACTCAATACATTTTCTCATTTATAAAGTAGCCTATTTAAAATGTTTATATGTTGATAAGAGGAGATAAACACAATGAGATACCACACCCCTCCTAAATGCACTGATTTGATCGTATCTATAAAGTATTTAAAATATGTACAATATTTATTTTCAATAAGAATACAATGTAGTTGTAATTTAAATGTATATCACTTTGAAATGACCGGTTTACCTGTTCAAGATAATATGATGATGCAGACGGCAGTAAAAATGGTCAGAAATGTTCATTTATGCACAAATTGTTAAATCTTGCAATTTATAGATAAGGCCTATTGTGATTTGGGTCACTTAAAAAATGTGGGTCCCCAGAAAAAAGTTTGGGAACCACTGCTTTATACTACGTTAGCTAGCTGGCTAATGTTAAATCTATTTATAGCCAAATTATAGCCAACCCCCGTGCATGCACACCTGGCAAATGAACACAAAGTAGCTTCATTATATTATCAAGTTGCTTTAACAGTATCTCTGCACATGTCAACTCGACGTCATGTCGATATGGCACTTTTCACACGCTTTGTTGGCCACTTTGTGTGGTCATGGTTAGAAACCATGATGACACGCAGTAGAGCATATACTTCCAGCAAGGCTGAATCATCCTACACGTCTGATAAAGCTTTCCTGGCCCATGGGCCACCACTGCACAAAGATTTGTGGAAATCCATCTGTTAGTTTTTGGACACAAGTGAAAACATAGTGCCTCCTTGGTGGAGGTACATCAATGATGCCTATCTCTGATTAAAGTGTCATGTAGATCTGTCAATAACTTTCTGAGCTATCCTGCTAAGACAGACAAACAAACCATGATCAGGAAAGCTCCTTGGCAGAAAAGCCACAGAGTTTGGGAACAGTGCAAGAGCCTAAAGGTCTGTGTCCACCAAAACGGTTTTTTTCCTGAGGCCAGCATATTTTTTCAATTGTTTACACTACGCTACAAATGCCAGCAGCGTGTCGAGGCACTGAGTGCTGCATGTTTGGTGTTTTTTTCCAAGTGTTGGAAAAAGTTCTTAAGGTGAAATGCTGCACTCGTCACTGTCACTGTCCAATCACAGTGGAGGAGGGGCGGGACAAATACCACAAAGACCAACCACCACATCCAACAGTGCAGATCAACGACAGCATCGGAGGAGGAATTAATACTGCTGGTCTCAGAGTATCCCTGTCTGTACCAGATGACATCCCTGGACTACCACGATGTTAAGATGAAGATGTTTCCTCTCCCACAAAATCTCATGAACCCACATAAACCTGCAGGTCCGTCCTCTCTCCCTACGTCCTTCAGCCTTCCCTTCATTCAGAGGGTCAGAGCAAGTCCTCTACCTTGTGCTGCTATTTTTACACTCAGTTTTTGTTGACAAAATTGCAAAATTAGGTACTCAGCAGCAGCTCAGTTGAAAAAATGCTGCGTCTCCAAAGCGCTCCCAGGCGTTTTCAGCACTCTTTTTTCAGAAGAGTGCCTAGCATTTTGAGCTGGGAAAAAAAACACAATCACTTTGTGATTTCATGACATTCAAGCAAAACAATGTAGAAGCCACTCAGTAAGCGCTTTGTGTAACCACAGCGACTTCTACCTACTGACGTCACGTGCAATACCCTCTAATGTCCTCAACCTCCCACCACATACCTTTTCCTATAGGATTCTTACAAGTTGCTTACATAGTTTAACAAGAGCTCAGGTAGACTAAGAGCACGGCAACAAAAGAAGAAAGTGAACTCTTCAGGTGTGCTCCTTCTACTGGGTGCTCTGATTGATGATTGGCCAGCTTTACTTCTGAGAAAACCAATAAGTAGCATGACTGGACTGCACAGGTGGAGACCGATGATGTTGTTGATACTTCAAGAGAAAAGAGAGGAGGAAGAGAAAACACACCGCCCCTGCCTGGTACGTAACAAACCTGCACAGGGTCAGTCAAAATGCATTCCTTCTTCTGCAGGAACAGGATAGTTTAACCTTATTTTAACCAGTGAATATCTCTCCAGTGCATGTCTGACAGATCATCCTCTCATGCTGCCCCTGCCTGGTCAGGACACCTCTGGAGTTCTCATTAGCAGAGATAGGAGCATTTTCCAGAGGTCATAAAATTCTTGTTCACTTTTGTCTAAAAGTAGTGCTGTACAAAAATTCATTGTGAAAAATGTACTGTTTACGACTTTACGATTTCCTGCTCTGACATGCTTAATAAAAGTGAGCGAAGATCAACAGGTAAAATGCAGCTTTGCAACAGTGGTGATTTATCACATAATTCAGCATGTCCTTGTACAACTCCTTAAATGATGCACACGGACTTTAGTTTACTCAACAATCAGCATGACCAAGCTGTGTTCAAGAAGATTGTGAGTTTATTTATTCAACGGATCATTTTTCTCAAACCAAAGTCATCCTGTGAAGGGTCGCCAGGGGGGGGGGGGCTAGAGTCTATCACAGCTGACATTGGGTGAGAGGTGGGGTTCACCCTGGATAAGTCGCCAGTTCATCACAGGACCACATAGAAAGAATAACAACCATTCTCACTCACATTCACACCTACAGGCCATTTAGAGTCACCAGTTCACCTCTACTGCATGTTTTTGGTGGTGAGAGGAAGCCGGAGAACCCAGAGGGAACCCATGCAGACATGGGGAGAACATGTAAACTCCACACAGACAAGTCCCAGGTCCTCAGGTGGATTTGAACCTTCTTACTGTGAGGCAACAGTGGTACCCACCACACTAAACCATATGATGAACATGGTTAACAGCATACCTGCCACAGCCTTGTTACTGTGAGCATGTTAGCATTTCGCTCAAAGCATTGCTAATTATAACCTCAAAGAGCTTCTGGCATGACTGCAGACATTTAGTTATTTGATTTAGATATAGAGACATTTTCTAAATCATGTCACACAGTAAAAGGATTGTGCAGCACTGAAGCTCAGTTTTTAAGTCGTATAATTATTGGCTACTTTCGTTCTGTTTTTATTAGGGTTGATATTTTTTGTGGCGTATCTCTACAAACCTAATCTTGTCTCAACCTCTTCATTTTAATTTCATTTATAATCCCACACACCACACACACACTCAGAGGTCACTGGGGATGATGCAAAACTGAGATAAGAAGGCACTTAAATGCTGTGTGTGTGTGTGTGTGTGTGTGTGTATGTGTGTGTGTGTGTGTGTGTGTGTGTGTGTGTGTGTGTGTGAGGGTAGGTTTCTATAAACACACACACACAGTGAGGCCAGCCTGGGATTGTCTCTGTGATGAAACCAGCAGTAATGTCTGCTGTTGGCATGACAACTCCATCCACTGTCACATGAATCTGTGTACGTGTGTTGGTGCGTGCATGTGTGTGTGTGTGTGTGTGTGTGTGTGTGTGTGTGTGTGTTTGTGTTTGTGTTCTGACCTTTGTGTTCCACACTGTGTATGTTAAAGTCTGAGTCCTCATGTCCATAAATTATATTATGATCACATTTACATCATTAATAGTTTATCACACTTTAACACACACCTGATGCTTTTTATGCACCAGCTTTTGTTTTGTGTTTAGAGAATTTATTTAAAATCAGTTTTAGTCAATTCTGTTGAATCCCCTGTCCAACCTTGTTCCCCTTGGATTCATCATAAGTTATACATTTTTTTAAAAGTTACTTCAAATTGAAGAAGTAAATATCAGCCATCATATTTATAAAGAATTAAATATCAATCATTTATTTTGTTTTTTATTTATTCATGTTTATATTCATGATTTATGCTTTGATTTATTGTCAGTTTCTGCTTGTCTCATGTTTTTCTAAAGCACTTTGTCCAACCCCTGAGATCAGCTGAAGGAACGATGCATATGCTGTTTCCCAAACATCATCGCGCATCTTTCTTTTTTTTCTAGAGCAAAAAGTGAGATTTTCAGTTTTCTGTGTGATACAGAAAATGTATCTGTCATGGGTACATTTTTAAACTTTGAATTCTGATCAACTACTTTCTGATCAATTTTTTTCTTGTTTATGATGATTTCATTTTATTCTATTCTTTATTATGGAGCTCTTTGGTTTCATATGAGAATATACACAATATATATACATATAGTACCAGTCAGAAATTTGGACACAGTTTCCCATTCAAGTGGATGGGAAGGTATGTCCAAACTATTGACTGGTACTATATGTGTATATATATATATATATATATATATATATATATATATATATATATATATATATATATATATATATATATATATATATATATAGTACAACCATGCTGAATGGTTGTGTGTATGGACAGCTGCTGGAGGACTTCTCTGATGTGACACAATCTGTAAAACTGCATGTCGCCTTCCTTGCATTCATCTTTAAAGTGAAAGTCAAATGAATGGTGGAGTGGCTATACAAGGTATGCAAAAGGTTGATTACATCCATTTAACTTTGGAAGTGAAAGTCATTCTTGTGTTCATCTGCTCAGCTCCATAATGGTTGACTTAAATAGAACCAGGCATACATAGGACTTTATTAATCAGATGAAGAGAAGCCATACTTCGAATGCATGTTTCTGTTTTAGCTATGACTCTTCATCTTTGTACAGTTTGAGGCATCTGGATTTGATTCCACATATTCTGTTTGTGAAAACATGCATTTGAGAAAAAAAAGAGATCTCAATCATTATTTGTGTCAAAGTAAAACAAACAAAACAATAATGTTGTGTCAGAAACAGACATTAGACTTCATGCATGACAATGTCAGACCACATGTGGCTCATGTCTGTCAGAAGTAGCCTACCTGGACCAGAACAATGTCGCTGTCCTTCCTTGGCCAGCATATTCACCAGATCTCAACCCAATAGAGCATCTATGGGATGTTCAGGATCACCAGGTGAGATGGAGAGATCCTGCTCCAGCAACACATGAACAACTTGTCACAGCACTGCAGGAAGAATGGCATGTCATCCTACAAGTCAAGAATAATCGTCTTATCCATTCCATGCAAAGGAGATGTGACGCTGTGATAAATGCTGGAGGTATTTTTGTTCTGTCTCACCATCCACACTTTCTGACTTGTAAACACTAAGGCAAAAACCACTAATTTGTACAAAAATGTGATTTTTCTGTGTGGCTATGGGGTGAATAAAGCTGTGTCGACCATAACTTGCGTTTAATATTTAATATGAACAGGATGGCATGACATCAAAATGAAAAAAATCCATTTCTACTGTTGCTCAGGATACAGTATATTGATAATCAATTAATCCTTTCAGTCATTTTTCAAGCAATAATATTAATATCTTGGTTCCAACTACTTGCTTGTCTTTGTCATAGGCCTATATGACTTGTAAAGTATTATGGTTTTTGAAATTTAGAAATAAAGTAAGAAACTTAGAAATAAAAACATCAAATTAGGCTCTGAGAAACTTTTTTTCACTTTTTTTCTCACTTTTTTAGACTGCATGATGATCGATGAGTCACGAAAATAACCTGCCAATTAATCAATACAGAAAATAATAATTAGTGGCAACTCTTCTACTAGAGGAACTTAGAAAATTCATCTACCTGAGAGCTGCTTCAAGGTGAAATTGATGCTTTGTTTAAACTCATGTTTCAATTTTGTGAGGGTTAAAGTAATTTTTTAAAACAATAGTTAATTCCTTTGACAATTTCCAACTAGACTCACTAAAACAGAAATAATTGGTTCTGGTGTGTGTGTGTGTGTGTGTGTAAAATAAGTTGTAAAATGTAATGCAATCATCTACCAACCACAGTCTTGCTGATCTTATAGATAGTTGGGGTTGCATGATTATATCAAACAAAGAATCAAACAGATCATCCTCTCAGTATCTCTCAGCAGTGTCTCCCCAGGTGTGTTGCATCAGCAGCTAATTAAGCACCACATTCTTGCCCCCATGTGACCCTCTAATCTCTCCCATGAACGGTGGAGAACTGGGCTTTATGTTGATCTCATGAATCTGCTGAATATTCTGAGCAGCCAGTGTTTTCATTTTAATTTCAGGCTGAATTACCGAATCTCTGGTGTAGATTTATGTGATCAGACTGATCTGCTGCATGATTTACACTGTGGCCACATCACATGGTATGGATGGGGAGATGAGAAAGATTCCTATGTTATCTAGCTGCAATTGTTTAAGGTCATCAGGATGTTTTATAATGTTTGTGAGTATTTAAACACGATACACTGACAATGTGACACCATAAAATGTTAATCACATTGAAGGATGGTATATTCTGGTATCAGAATATACTGTACATATGTATCAGATCATTAAGAAAAAAAAGCTAAATTTGAATCTGGATTTGAAGTTTAAATTCAGATTATTGAATTATTCTTATAAACACATTTGAAAGTCACAATAATGATAACTGATATGATAGGACCACGACCTTAGCCTGAATCCAAAAACAAAACAAAATTGTTTGCAGACTTAAAGGAACAGTTCACCCAGAACTGACAATTCTGTCATTATCTACCAAGGCCGATGTTGATGGAAAAGTCTGGTTTCGTAGTCCACAAAACATTTCTGGAGTTTCACAGCAAAACAGCAAGTAAAGAAGATGGGGACTTGTTTACAAAAATTTAAAAAATGTAACGAAAAACAAAAATTCAGTACAACCAACAGCATAATCCAAGTCTCCAGATCAAAGATTGATTTGAAAATACATTATTTACACTCTTTTTTTATAATGAAATGTTCAATGTAGCCTCTAAAATAAAAACACTAAGAGCTGTTTATGTTTTCTGTTTTTTTCAGCTGAGAAACACACAGGTACATCAACCAGGCTGTGTACCTCACACCAACCTGAGAGGGACGACACACCACACTCGCCGACAAGGTCTGCTTTTGTAGAGGGTCATGCAACATGCCATACAGTACCCATCTCCCTTCACTGCAAACAAAGAAAGGCAAAACAGTGATCCAAGAGAGGCCCAAAAACAACTCTCTTCCACACAATCAGTATAATTTAATAACCTTCCTTCCCTCAAAACTTTTGTGTCTGATGTCGCTCTCAGTGGTAATCGATAATCTGGGCCTTTTAGAACCATGCATTGGCCAAGGAGTGGTGTGTATTATATCCATGTGGGTCATTCCCTGCACATATGGAATGTGGAGCTGTTTGGAGAGATGGTCTCGACACGATAGAGAACAGCAGGGTACTGTTGCTGTTCTGTTGCAGGGTCCTACGTTTGTTTTGTTGCAACATTAATGCTTCACAGGAGGACACTGTGATAAAAGTTTATTTAATACAGAAATAAAAATGAGTATATCAAGTGTTTGTCACAATGTTGTGGAAAAGGTTTTCAGCATCAGCATGAAGGTAATAAAAACTGACTCATTAGTTTTTAAAAGTTTACAGCTTACACAAACAGAAACAGTGTAAATATAGAAAAACATCAATACTGATCATTATTAATAATGATTTTAACCCTCAAGTGTGAACGCATTCATGCATATTTGTGTGTGTGTGTGTGTGTGTTTCGTAGCTCTCCTGTGCAACTATCAAATGCAACTTGAGGCAATACCCCCCACCCACCCAGACAGACACACACACACACACACACACACACACACACACACACACACTCGCCCATCTCCGACTGAAACAAACAAAACAAACAAACACACACACTCCCTCCAACACCATCCGGCTGCTTTCTGCCGTAACGAAGTGCAATCAACACGCAATGCTGACCAACACACACACACACACACACACACACATTGAGGCTGGTTGAAGGATGAAGTCAGCCTCTGATTGCAGAAGAGTTACAGAGTGTTGACTTGCTCCCTCTCTCTGTCTCTCTCTCTCTCTCTTTCTGTGTGTGTGTGTGTGTGTGTGTTGACCTCATACTGCCATGATGTCACAGTCTTGTGTAAAAATATTAAGACCGTGTGGATAGATAATCATAATGTAATCCAACAAGTGACACTTAAAATGGGTCTTTTATCTTCCTTTTACAAAGCTATATAAGTCTATCAAACATCTAATATATGTAAACATTAGAGAGTGCAAACCTCCACAGAGGCTGTTCAGTTTCCCCTAGGAAGCTCACTTCCTAATGCATGTGGCCACACTTCAGTCTCCCTGTGGCAGGCCTTCCTTTTTAAACAAATCTGTAAAAGAGCTCACCTCCACAGCAGCCACAGGAGAACTTCGGGTGCAGCTCTTCTTCACTCGTCTCCCTGATGAACACCTTGAGCAGGCAGCGATTCATGAACAGTGCATTGTGGGCTTGTAATGATCCACCAAAATCCAATGGATTGTTCCTTTTTGAGCCAAACCCTAGTCTCTCTCCTCTCTGTCCAAAATGTGGGCTACTGTTGTCGTAAATGAGTGTCCCTTGTCCTTTAGATGGAGGTGGACTGCTGAGTCCTGGCCTGAGGAGCTGGCTCCCCTGTGCTGTGCCATGCATTTGTGAAGCAGTTGTTTGGTTTCCTCTATATACATGTCTGTGCACTCGCTGCATTGGACTGCATTTACAACTTTGCTGAGTTTTTTGTTAGGGTGATTTGTCCTTTGTGTGAACCAGTTTTCTTCTCATGGTATCGCTGGGGTTGAAGTGCATCAGGATGTTGTGATTGGAGAATCTCCTTCTTAGGGACCGTTTGCACGACAACCGTTTTATCCAAAACCGGTAGACTTTTTTTGCGTTTTGGCAGTTCGTTTACATGAGAACAGCGTTTTGGGGGCCTGATGAGGCAAACTTTTGAAAACAGGTCCCAGAGTGTAAATCTTTTGAAAATGCCACCAAACTGTCGCCATGTAAATGGGAAAAACACAACTCCTCTGAAAACGGGGATGACACCGCCCCCTTCCGACATGCTTATTATGGATCCAGGTTCATTTGCATACGTGGACAGCACACTACAACAAAAAACAATGTCAGACCATCTGGTTTTGTTTGTGCTGCAAACTCTGCTGAGTTTATTAACGCTCCTCCAATGTAGATTTGCTGCATCACCACTGTGATCTTATTCTGTGGTGTTATTTTGTAAGGTTACACCACCAATCACTACCCTGGCATGGATGCTACTTTGAAGCGTTTTTTGCAGATCTGTGCATATGGGGATCATTTTGAAAACGATGCCGTATGAACGCACAAAGAAAAAAAAAACAGCTCCGTTTTCAGCAAAAACGTTGCATAAACGGGGCCTTAGTTTTTCAGATACTCCAGCCCTATAGGATGACAGGATTACCATGACCTGGTTGAATGAGAATCTACACAAGCACAAGTCTTGCCTCTGATACAATGTTGTGATACCAGACACTCTAATAGCTCATCTGGTCACATAATTTTATTTCATCAGTTTACTCATTTTATTGGTTCGAGACCATTTACATGTTACATGTTACAAATATAAATGTAAATACACTTAAAAAATACACTTAAAATCATTTCAGAATACTACATTATATCACTGAATTATGATCAGATGATGTTGCAGCTTGCAAAGGTGAGTAGAATATGTAGTTCCAAAATGTAGTGGAGTAGAAGTATGAAGTAGCATAATAGAATATAAGTATAGAATAGAAATACTCAAGTGAAGTACAAGTACCTGAAAATTATACTCAAGTACAGTACATAAGTACATATAGTTACCCTCCACCACTGCTACAAGCAGAGTAAACAGGTTTTGATCAAGTGTATCAAGGTCTTGATCAAACACTGTGCTACCTAGCAAATGAATGAAGTGTGTCATCTTTAGTATCGCACTATCATGAGGTGGAGGGACTGATAAAATGAAGAGACTCAGATTGGAGAGACCATGATATCCTTACTTTGGCTTTTACGGCCTTACTTTACTTGGCTTTTTTTTTTTTTACTGTGGCGCCGTATAGGAAACAGCTCATGACCAACTACTAGATAAATCTAAGGGGCACATAGAATCCAACCAAGAGGGTCCTGGAGACTTATTGGGAGAGAGGAAAGCATAAAAAACAAGTTTTGGATGGATAGGGGATGGAGAGGTAAAATCCTGGGTGTATATGTCAAATATCAGTCCAGCTGTGTTGTGGCCTCCAGCACTCATATCATAGAGAAACACCCATCTGATGTTAGACTGTTCAGCTGAACATGAATCCAGTAGATGGCAGTAATGCAGCTCCATGGATGCAGCAGCTCCTTAAGCACCAAAGAAGAAGAAGAAGAGGAAGAAACCCCGACATGTCACGCGCGAGCTTTACTCTTCGCGTGCTCGCGGCTGGTCTGCACTCTGTAGCATGCGCTGGATAACCAAAGGACTGCGTGCATTCAAACAGAGTTACTGCGTTAAATACGCACTTTTAAATTTACCGACATCTGCGGCTCGTCGAAACATGTCGTCTGTAACTAAAAGGCCGGTCACCTTACTGGGAACTATGGCGTTCGGTGGTCGAGCTGATGCCGCGCTGAGCCTGGATATGGTGAAAACTTTCCTGGACAGGGGACACAACCGGGTGGACACAGCCTTCATGTACACGGATGGAAAGTCAGAGACTCTGATAGGGGCTATGAATCTTCCCAAAACAGGTAAGAAGCACCACGTAGTAATCTTAAATAACAGATTCTCTGAGTGTACTAACTTTAAACGGGGTTAACTTCCTCTTTAATGTCACCACACAGCCGCTAGTCTGCACCAGTTCAGCGCGGCTGACAGAAGGAAACTCACTGGTGTATTGATAATGGTAATGCTGCGTACTCTGCTGGTTTGCTGGTACTCAAATCGAGTTCACCTTTGTTTTTCTGCTGAGTCATCTTTGTTCTAGAATATTTTGGAAAGTTACAAAAAAGAAGTGCGCTGTTAGTATAATTCTTTTAAAGTGAAAAGAAGAGTATACTTTCAGTCTACGTTTTTTATGTACTTACCGTAACAGAATTATACTTAAGTGTACTTGTCTTATACTGACAAGTACACTTAAATGTCTTAAGTAATCTTTTGACTGAAATATACTTATGCGTATACTATTATTGCCTTATACTGAAAATAAACTAAAAAAGTAAACTAGAAGTATGCAAGTAATACTTATAAGTATAGTTGTAGTACAAAATAAAGCTTAGATGTAAACTAGTTATGCACAAAAGTTTACTAATCTTACACTTAATGAATACTTAAAAGTATACCTGTGTAAACCCAAAATTGGGCCTATTTAGTCCCAGTAAGTATTAAAATAGTACACTTGCAAGTATACTGTTAGTGCACTGATATTAGGATACTTGCAATATAAAGTATACTTGGAAAATATACTTGAACTTTACTTAAGTATACCTAAAAATGAACTTCAAGTATACTTCTTTTTCTAAGGGAACGGCCGTTGTGTCTGAAAAACAGTTCAGTTCCCTTAAAGTAAACCAACCTAGTTAGTGATTACTTTCACCCTGAAGTCATTGTGTCTGTGCGACAGTGAGCATAGCTACCAAGGCCAACCCCTGGGAAGGGAAGACTCTGAAACCAGAGAGTGTTCGCTCACAGCTGGAAACTTCCCTTCAGAGGCTGCAGACTGACAGTGTGGACCTTTTCTACCTCCATGCCCCTGACCACCAAAATCCCGTCCAGGATACACTTAGAGCCTGCAGTGAACTCCACAAAGAGGTAAAAAAAAAAGAAAAGAAAGACCAGATACCTCATTTTCTGTGAGTTAGAATGTCAAACATGCTGCTGCAACATTAGATAACTAGAAAGCACACTATTCTCACTGAAAACGGAACAGTTGGAAATAATTGCAAAACAAAATCATCTATCAATTCTCATGAGATAATCTCACAAGTGAGGAGATCATCAATTGTTGTGTCATTGCACCCAGAGTGTAGCAAACACTATGGTGATGTCACTAGCCCCTGTTCTGGGCCTGTTGCACCTTTATTCCGTCCTGACGTCTGTCTGAACGCAACGAAGGCGTGTTGTTCCACCTCTGTGACGCCTCGGTGGGACCCCTCAGGAAGTAGTAACAGCGCCGAAACAGGCGTCTGTATGAATGGAGTACCCCGATGTTGCGGAACGGGTGCGACGTTGTAGTAATGTGTTCAGGTGTGCGACCTGCCTCGGGGAATTAGCAACAGGAAGTCCGTTATTTGAAGAAGCAGCACAGAGGATGACCGCTAAACTAGGAAGATGGTGAAATACGTCAGCTTTTATGCTTGCTGTTGTGTCGTATGTCACATCTCTTAGCGTTACAGAAAGCCTGCATACACTGTGAACGCACACACCGAGGTGGCGTTGGGACGCCCTGGACTGGTCCAGTTTGAACACACTGAAGGGGTCACAGAGAAGGGAATTCATTTTAACGCTGTTGTGCAATGTCCATCTGAAAATGGCCTCTGTGATGATGTTGCTTTATTGGAACCTGCCTCACGAAAAGTTACGTAACACCACCTGATTCCTTGACCCTGATAACCTACTCCCAGCATATGGAATCACGGGTTTATCATCAGTAGTTAATGAGTTATCAACAAAAATATTGATTTTCCTCAATGGTAGATCAGGATCTATTTTTCATCTAGATTTAAAAATGAAATCTATTAAATGACTCTGGATCTGTTTTTATCTCAGCTAATAAATGGTGGCATGTCTCCACCCTTCTCTGTTACTGTACTGTGACCTATAACATATTTCCTACATCCTAATATATATTTCAATCTCCTAGATCCGGATTACGTCAATACTGGTGGAACGTCATTAGTTGTCCTTCCCTGGGTATTTTTATTTTGATTGGCCTATTATTATTTTTCATTATATTGGCAAAATGTTAAAAGAGGCCCAGAGAATTGCCCCACTGTGGGACTAATAAAGGAATATCTGTGTCTTGCAATGTCAAAGAAAAAGATTTAGAATTTTCATCTGTATCTAGATTCACCTCAGACTTAAATCAACACTGTCTTGGCTGAAAAGCAAACATAGATAATTGCATAACCTCATCCAGCTGTCATTGACGGAGGGCGGTGAATTGTTATGATATTGCTATCATGTTGAGATACTGTCTCCTTTCTTGACAGCATTTTATTAAACAGTTTGAATATGAAAATATCACCCTCAGGGAAAATTCAAGGAGTTGGGCCTGTCCAATTATGCATCGTGGGAAGTGGCTGAAATTGTGTGTATCTGCAGACACAACAACTGGATTGTTCCCACTGTGTATCAGGTATTCTGACACCCTTTTAATGTCCTTTCAACTGTGTCTTTATTATAGTGCATCAGCTGCTTTATACATGTGCATGTTGTATCATTTAAAAGCCCTTTTTTGCTGCTATTTTGGCTAGAAATTCCTTCTTTTTTCATTGAGTTGATAAAACTGCTTATCAAGGATCACAGTTTTTGTCAAACTAAGAAACAGCTGTGAAGCATCCTTATACAGCATTAAGAAACTCAAGCTGGCCACAATGCCTGCTGCAATTTATCAGATGCTCTTGAACTCATTTTGTCTTTCTTTATTGACTATACTTTCACCCTAACCTAGACTGTTACAACTTTTGCAGGGGATGTACAATGCCACTACAAGACAGGTTGAGACAGAGTTGCTGCCATGTTTGAGATACTTCGGAATGAAGTTCTATGCATACAATCCTCTAGCAGGTGCTGTACATCTTTGGTGCTCCTTGGAGTCACCATTTCAGTTGTGTCATCTATGTAATGTTATTCTCATGTCCTGAGCTAAACTGACATCATGCAGTGTTTCCCCTAGAAATGTCTTTAGGCCCCGTGGCAAGAGCTGATAGAGATTAAGCTCGCACACCAAATCTTTGGTTATTTATTTCCATGTAAAACACTTAAAACAAAGTGATCACAAGGAGAGGATGACTCAATAAACAGCATTTATTGCACACTACCACACTGAGCTTGCTAGTGGGGTTCAGGACCAGTTCCCTGATCTGCATTTTAAGGCATTTGAAGGGCAAAAATCAGATAACAATGGCTTTAAAATCACGCCAGTGGACAGTGACATAAATGATCTGTCCAGCAGTAATGCATGACTCAGGTTAAATGTTTCAGTGAATGATCCATCCCCTTTGATTTGTTCTCTCTTCCTCTGTAATCTGTGAGTCACAGATGTTCACCACAGACAGGAGGTGGACACAGTGGCCAAATACGGCCCACTGTGTCCAGGATAGGATCAGCATTATGTCCCTGTGCTGTTCAACACAAACTGACCTGATCACATTAAAACCATGTAGAGATTCATGTTCTTTGGTCATTACAGTGGAACCTGTAGGCTCAATATAACATATTTATATGTTATATATATTTATCTATAACATAATTATAGAGTCGCAATTCCTTATGTTTATGTACTGTTTGAGGCACATTTCTGTAATTCAAATCCAAAATGATGCAAAGTCAGACACAAAGATGAAATAAATAAGGTGTGTATGTTTCTTTGATTTGCTGTGACTTGTTCCAGTGAAGTGTGGTCGTGTGGAATAAATGCAGTTTATTGAGTCATCCTCTCCTTGTGATCACTTTAAGTGTTTTCCATTGAAATAAATAACCCAACATTTGGTGTGCGTGCAGAGTCTCTATCAGCTCTTGCCACTGGGCCTAAAAATATTTCTTGGGGAAACACTGTTTACTGTAGCTGTGACTATATAGGTCTCACAGCTGCTACCATGACCATAGAGCTGTCTTGTGAAAACAAACCTTTTCTCAAAACGCAGCATGAAAAACCTCCCTTATGAATGACACGGCTTGGCCTTCGATAATTTTAGCTCAAACTCTGACATCACTCCTCCTCTGCAGGTGGCCTTCTGACAGGGAAATACCATTTCGAAGACAAAGATGGTTCCCAGCCGGCAGGACGATTCTTTGGCAACAACTGGGCTTCAGCATATCGGGACAGGTGAGTGAGCAGCCATCTGCGTTTGAGATTTTACACTCCAGAAGGAACCATGTCTGTGTGTCTGCATTTATTCACCACTGCTGATCAAGCACAAAAATGATAAGAATAATTGTCTTCCTGCTTCTGTCAGATACTGGAAGCAGAGTCATTTCCAAGGAATAGATTTGGTTCTCAAGGCGTTGGAGACGGCATATGGTTCACAGAAACCCACCCTGACTTCTGCTGCTATGCGTTGGATGTACCACCACTCACTCCTTAAGGTACCTGTTGTGCATGGATAGTTGAACCCCCAAAAAAAACAGTTAGGCTAAACGAGGCCTTCAAGTACTTTAACGTTTTTTCACTGTGTGGCATTAAGTCTATGTTTTGACGGTATCATTTTTCTCTTTGACCTAAATTGTCCGATGTTCCAGGGTGATCGTGGTGATGGAGTCATCATTGGGATGTCAACTATGGAGCAACTTCAGCAAAACTTAGCTGCTGCAGAGGAGGGTCCTCTGGACGAGAGAGTAGTCGCCGCCTTCAATGAGGCCTGGAATCTTGTAGCCCACGAGTGTCCAAACTACTTCCGCTGAAAAGACTTTATAACAGACCAATCAAATATCATCCAAGTTAATACAGGAAATAAGTCCATTTCACTTCCGTGTACCTTTTTCTTGTAATTACAGTTTGAAATTTGTTTTTATTGATTACCAACTTATTAATTGGGGAACAGTGTCTGTTAAATGCATCTGAGCACATAACTGTATAAAAGTGACAATTAAAAGAAGACATCTTTTCAGGGGAAAAAAATTATACAATCCCATCTCCAAAAAATTGGGACGCTGTGTAAAATGTTAATAGTGTTATGACCCCTTGGGGGTGATATGTTATTAATCTGCCTTTTCCTGCAGGTATAGGTGATTGAGGGATCTGGATCACCTGTGGCACCCAGGTTCCAGTTTACTTAAGGCCTGGTTTCAGTCATATCTCTGCTCTTCCCATAGGCACGCCACATCGTGGTTCATTATCTTGTGTTGAAGTTTTATTATGTTTCACACCTTACAACATCCTCACATACATACTCAACTCATGCACACCTTACACTACTGACTCACTGATGTCTCACCTCCACATGTAAATAGTTAATTTAAGTAATACTGTAATTTGGTCTAATTTGCATTACTTTGGTTAAATAAAGTATTTGGTTAACTGCCTCACATGGTGTGTCTCCTTGTTTGTTGTGGCCATCTGAGCCAGGTCATAACAAAGTAACAGAATGTGATGTTTTTCAAAACATTTAACCCCATATTTAATTGAAAATATCAATATATATAATATATCAGTTCCCAAACACTTACAGACTGTTGTTAAAAGAAGAGGTGATGCAACACAGTGGTAAACATGACTCTGTCCCAACTTTTTTGAAATGTGTTGCTGCCATCAAATTCTAAATGAGGATAACAAAAACAACATTTTTCTGTTTCAACATCTGAAATGTTTTTGTGCTATTTTCAATTACATTTGGGGTTTTAAAGATTTGTAAATCCTTGCAGATTGTTTTTATTCACGTTTTACACAGCGTCCCAACTTCTTTGGAAATGCAGTTGTAACTTTACATCAGATAACTTGTAGCAGATTGAGTTTAATGGGGTTATCAGGCAGTCAGTTCAAGGAAGGATTAATTTATCAATTTGATTACTCAATCAAATTAATCAGTCTTAGACTTGAAAATCAGACATTTTAATAAACATTAACTTTCTTTTCTCATAAAAAAGGAACATAAGAGTCAAGTGCCTGGTCTAAATGAAATGCTTTATAAAACTAAAAAATTACTGACACAGGAAACAGAATTGATGTTTGACAACGAAACCAGGTTAAACACAAATGAAATAGTTATTTAACTGATAAAATGGCTGTTCAAAGTGAAGGGTGGTGATGAAAGAGGAGAGGAAAATAGTTGAATAATTTGGAATAGAGCAGAGAAAAAAGTCAAATTTTGGACAAGAGGTTTACTTAATGTCTAAAAGTTATGAGTTCCAAAGACGACAACACTCGACGTGAGCTGGGAAAGATGGAGACATCACAATATGTCACAGTTGATTTTCTAGAATCAGTTTAGAGGCCAACAGTAGTTGCTCAGTAGTGATGTGTGCTGGCTCCTTTATGCACACGGTGTGAGCCGAGCTGATCTCTTCTTTCATTTTTAAATACCTTTTTAAAAATTTTTTTTTTTACAGTTGCTTAAAGTTGGAGGCACAAACTTAAAATTTAAGGTAATGGGTGGATATGATATAGCTGCCAACACAAGCTGCTGGGCCATGGCTAAATAAGTGACAGCAACAAAGACTTTTTCTTTGCTTCACTATAATTGAGTTAGAATTATTCTTAATAATGAGAGCGATCACTGTTCAAACCACCAAACATTAATGCAAATCAAATTAAATTGGACTTGGACAAGTAACAGGAAATCACTGAGAGGCCTTCACCTGACAAACATAATAAACAAATACAAAGTGTTATTCCCAGAGCCCAACGCCCTCTCAGTCCTAAAGTTCAAGATAACCAAGAAGTTCAAACATGAGGAAAGTCCCCAAAGAAGGCAGAATCCTCCAATAGGCTAAAGCAAGATGATCAGTGTAATCAATGAGCAAGAAACAAAGTAAAAAACACTCACTACTTTATACCGTTTAGAAAAAAGGTGTTTGACTTGTACTTACCCAACGTGGTTTTAAAATATAATACACAAAAGAAGGTAGATCCTAAGTTTGAAAATCTCCCAGAAAACCTGCGTTGAGGCCTTTAAACACCGTCATCTCTACATGCAGCAATATCTTGCAGCGTATGCTCTCAATGGAGCCTCTAGCACATCTGCAGAGCGCTCCTTTTCCTGTCTAGAGATAAAAAGGCATCTGTGGAATACATGTGGACAGGATAGGTTTGTTAACCCAGTTAGATATCCATAGAAAGAAAAAAGCTATAGTTGATATCCTGACAATAAAAACTGGCAGAAAACAGAAAAGGTAGACAGGTAAATTAAAAAAAAGCAGAAAAAATACCAAGAACCAACAGCTGAGGGGCAGGGAAAACCAGGCAGGTAAGCAGGAGGAAAGGCTGGTAAACTGGTCACCAAAAGAGGGAAATGAGGTGAAACTAACTGCAGCAATCAAAAAGACAGGAAAGAACAAAGACTGGAAGTAAAAAGCAAATCATGAACCATAAGGAGAAAACTGACAAACTAAAACTCAAAACCATGACAGAGGTTGATTCTGTCATCATAGTAAATATCAGTCATTTCTAATGTGTCATGAACTAAACTGCCGTCAACAGATTGAAACTATGCAGGAGGTGATTTTTAATATAAACATGCAGCAGCATATCAAAGCTTCACAGCGTCAGAGGATGTCTGCTCTGAAATACTGATCAATAACTATCAGCTCACTCTTTACAGTGTTTCTGTCATGAAACCTGTTATCTCAAGTCTGCAGGATCCTGTGTGTGTGTGTGTGTGTGTGTGTGTCAATGGGATCTGCAAAGAATGTCAGCATGATGCAACACATACAGAACTGCCAATAACCCACCACACACACACACACACACACACACACACACACACACACACACACACACACACACACACACACACTTTGGTGATGAATGACACTGAAGATGCTCCAGATTATGAAGGACTTCAGTCAGATCACACCACTGTTTTTTTTTTAAAGTCTGCTGTGAACTCCACACTCAGGTGATTCATTACCTCCAGTTTAACATGAGCTGTGTGGTTAATGCTCAGCAGTGACTTCTGACAGATCATTCGACATCACTGAATGAGACGTGGAGAGAAGTCTTTGAGAGACTCATCCTCTCCTCTGCCATCCCTGCCGACCTCGACCAACACCAGTTTGCATATCGGGCAAACGGATGAAACAGAGGATGCTATCATAACAGCTCTCCACACAGCCCTCACACATCTGGACCAACAGAACTCCTATGTGAGGTTGCTGTTTGTGGACTTCAGCTCAGCATTTAATACAGTGATCCCTCACAAACTGGTTCCAAAAACTGAGCAGGCTAGGCCTGGGCAGTTCACTGTGTGCAGGGATTCTGGACTTCCTGAGGAACAGAACCCCAGAACGTCAGGATGGGGGACCACATCTCATCCACACTCATCCTGAACACTGGCACACCGCAGGGGTGTGTCCTCAGCCCCCTCCTCTACTCCCCCTTCACCCATGACTGTTCCCCCATTCACCCCACCAACACCATCAAATTTGCTGACGATACCGCCATAGTAGGACTGATTACAGACAAGTGCGTGATCGGGACCCACAACTTTCAGCCACCAGAGGGCGACAAACTCCATCCTCTCTCTCTCTCCTGCTTCACCCTTCATCCAAACTGAAATGTGTAGAATCGCATCAAAATCTGATCTGGATAATGATGTGAATGGGTACAAATTATTAATTATTTCAAAGAAAATGATCTTGTTCAAACAAGATAATTATCTTTGAAACATAAAAATTATCTTATTCAAACGAGATAATTATCTTTTGCGCAAAAGATAATTTACCCTCATCAGACGGCTCTGTACTCAATAGACCAGCATGCTTCTGTTTTTAAAAACATGTTTTGTTAATATGATTTATCATGTTGTCTCATTCAACAAAGTAAAGTCTGAAGGGCATTGAACTATACAGAGTATCTCCCCCTTATATGTCATTACATGTCATACAATACACATATAAAATGTGGTTCCAAAGAATATCATATCCAAAATATCTCTACTTTGATCAAAATGTCCTTACATTGAAAAAGTTATTCACTCTGTATAAATTCACTCTTTGGTTCTAAAAATGTCTTCACTTTACAAAACATTTAACACATTTCAAAACGTCATTGGTTCCTAAATAGTCAGAAACTTAATATAAAACATGATTTATTTTTACAGCAACTCTGATTTGAATTGAAAGTTATTTTATGGATTTTGGATTTCTGGTTTTCAGACTTTTTAGAGATCTGTGTTCTTATAGCATAAAGACAGTACAAACATATGATGATTTCATAGAATATGTTTGTTATAAATTAAAGTACCCAGCAGTATATTACAGGTACAACTGAAACCATTTTCTGTGTTTGATGATTTTCATGCTCTCACTATAAGGGACATAGACGGTTACCCTTATCAGTCCATCTGTATGTCGTCCATACATAACAGGTTTGATAGAGGTTTGGTCTGTCAGCATATTCTCAAAAACCACTGGACAGAATTCTGGGAAAATTCACTTGTTCTTAGTTGGGGCCCTGCTGGTGTGTGTCTCATAACTGGTTTCTTCTGTTTGCCTGTTTTTACATTTTTAGGCACATTTATGTTTGTCATGTCAGTTTTCCTCACATTCACCTATGATGAAGGTTATTATGGTCTGTCCACATCAGCACAAACTGAGTTTTTTCCAGTAGCAGGGGCATCTGTGTCCTTGGATTAAAATTGTCTAGTTTTAATCATGTATTTGTAATTTATTATTGAAACTATTTAATCATTATTACATTTAATTATGATTATTTTATTATTACAAATGACTGTCAATTAAATTTAATTATTGTGGTTTCAATTATTTTTATTTGATCATTCTGAGGTTTGGACACTTGGGTTCTGAGCTCTGACCGCTGCACCTTTACACTCCACCCCTCTACATCTAGAGGGGACATGGCTGTGAATACTGGACATGAGCCATGAGATGTCAGATTTGTTCAATCTGAATTTGAGTCCTACGTCCACCTTTGCTCGACTCTATGGTTATGTTGTAACCGCTGTTCTCTGAGTGGAACAAAACACTGTGTTGCACAAAAGGCACCTTTGCCTCCCTCGTTTGAGCAGGTCATGCAGGGGGGCTGTGTCCCCCTGGCCCGGCATGGTTACGGCTCTGGCCAGAACCTCAGTGCCCTCTCTGTTCCTTTCCCTCTTTCCTCCTCTCAGTCTTTATCACATCTGTCTTCTATGGGCATGCCTTCTTCTAATTAATGGTGACATTCTCTCTTAGATGTAGAAGTATACACGATACACTCCAGAGCTTCTCACACTCACCCCAAAGTGAGAGAGGGAAGTTCAGACATAATCAGAGAGGGGAAATAATTGAAACTCAGCCAAGTGAAGGCTGAGCAGCTAGTGTGTCTTAAAGAATATCCACGTCATCAGTCAGCTGGAGACAAATCCTCCTACATATGGAATATGAGATTGTCTCTACACGATAGAGGACTTCCTGTGTCCACGCCTGTCAGTCACCACATGCTTCACAGCAGTGTCTCTCTGATTAGTGCTGGCTGTCCACATGACACACATGGTGAAGCAGTTTGAGGTTTAAACCTTTGGTCCAACACGTCTGCACATTCACACACACACACACACACACACATAAGTGTTTCACTTGATTTAATTTGTTTGCCGTCAACGAAAGGAATAAACACATGAAGACATGAATATTTAATGACAACTCAAAGGCTTTCATCTTTGCTCCTGCGGAGGAGCAAAATTTAGTGAATAAAAAAGGTTTGATCGAGTGCAATATCTAATTTTTTTTTTTTAAATCACAGTAAAAGCTCCAGACTCTCATGTTGCTGATTTAAGACTTCTTTCAGGTTGATTCTCTCTCTCTCTCTCTCTGTGGCTCCTGCTGTGTCATTCAGACGTCTGACTGAAAAAAACAGAAAACTATTTTCATCACGATGCTGAGAGATGCCTCAGTTTCCCTCAGAAATAAAATAGAACAATCCCTCATCAGTTTGTGGAGCAAACACATCCAGCAGACAGTCTGAGTCAAACCACAGAGAATCTGAAACATTGACTGACGTGTTCACGATTTTACACACTGACCCACGTCAGTCACTGGAGAATGTGTCCTACTTACAGACGCAGGAAGCTCTATGACCATGACATCAAGGCAAACTGTAGACACAACTATTATCTGCATAGAAACTGAATTGCATTAAAAAAAACAAGCCATTGGTTTAATGTTTTTGAGTTAAGATTGTTGCATAACATCTAAAAGGAACATTTGAATTGAAGTTGAGAATAAATATGACTCGATACACTGGAGGAGGCTTTAAAAAAAAGCTAATAAAAAATCAAGATTTTGTGTATTTGTCATTTTCCTTATATCTGCATACATAAAAAGATGAAAAGCTGTTCTCCCAGCCCACAGCAGTGCAACAGATAGAAGATGATATACATCTAAATGATTCTAAACACCATCAATAAAACATTTCTGAACATTCCTGTGAAAACAACCCTACTAAACATATAAAGAGCAAGTAAAAGCAACACCAAGTCAACATTAAAGTGCAATATAGCCCATCATAATCCCAGAATTAAGAGAATTTTGTCTATGTTGTTCCCCTTAGTTTATAATGAACGCATTAGGAAACCATCTTTTAAAGGTTAAAGAAGTATTTCAAGGCTGCAGAGATTTATGACAAAGTTTTTATGAAGAAGTCTTTTCATATTTCTGTGGTAGAAAGATGCAAAGGTTTCTGAAATTGGAGCTAAACGATTACACAAAAGGGAAACGGTAAAAACCTACTCTATCCAGAATGCACCGCATCGCACCTAACCAATGAATGCTCTGGCTGATGGGTGACATAGGCCTACTGTCGTTTGGACGAGGCTTCTTTTCGGCTCACCCACTTTGAAACAGGTAACAGTACGGCTGACGGCTGGGAAAAAACCAAAACACTTTCATTATATTATATCGCTAAATGCTGCACAAAAATATGTTTTTGAGAACATTTTGGGTAAGAAATGAGCCATGAAGAGGATCATGGTTCATATTTGATCAGAACTTCCTGGTTTTACACGTTGATCTGCGTTTCTTTGCCTTTCTTTGACCAACACAGGAAACAATATGGTGGAACTTTCTGTTCACAAACACTTTCTATAGCCTACAGCTAAAACGTAAAATGGAACATGTCTCTGAACACATCCTAGGACAGAGGTAGGCAGTGAAGTGATAGGATGTTGGTTTATATTTAATCAGCTCTGCCTCCATACAGTGTGGTGATCTGAGACTCTGTCTGTGGGGGTGGGCATTAGAGGAAGTCTATCAGGATGTTTTACAGTTGTATTGGCAGAACTCGAATGTCCCATTGCTGTGCAGCCTCTGCCAGTCACCTTCTTAACTGGAGTTACTGTTTCCAGATAAGAATACTTCAAAAAATGAAAATATCTCCCACAGAGAATTTTTACAAGTAGTTGAATCAGTTCCATATTTATTTATTCATTACTTAGAGTAGGATATTACATTGGAAGGTGTTATGAGACAAGTATGAGACCATTCATTACCTCACCAACCTTAGCCAGCAGGAATACAATAAGGACAGGGCTCGACAGACTTCTTGTACCTCACATACGTCCAAGAATGTTAAACATCGGAATGACATTTAAATGGACGCGATTGCATATTTCACATTTTAACTGAGGTGAAGGAATGCGGTAATGTTGAGCATTCAGCTGGGCATTAAACACACAGAGCTTGATCAGCTGGATCCAGAACAGAGAGCTGCACAGGATACTAAACCTGGAATACATTTGTAAGTCCAGCATGTGAAAATAAAAGCCAAAATGACACAAATGTATCTTTTAAAGCCTTCAACGGCTGATCAGATTCCTCGTGGAAATGACTTCAGATACAGTAAATATTTAATTCAAAATGCAAGTGATAGAAAATCACCGCCCACATCTGACCCCAGACAGACCTTTTAGAGTCTACATAGTGGACCAAGAAGACCCACTAATAGTTTCAGTTACTTTAATCAAGCAGAGCTTCTCCTATTCAGTCTTTTGATTCATTGTTGAAATATCAACAATCCATTATTTGTTCATGCTCTTCAGAGGTCTTTTCAGATCAATCAGCAGTATTGACAGCGTTGGTCCATGCCGTCCAAAACCGTTAGAAATCTGTGTTGAAAAATGTTATGATTGAGATTTAGTTTAGGTTTAGGGAAAGCATCATAGTTTGGGTTTAAATAATTTTTGAATGTTGGTGTAGATTCTCTTTCATCAGGTCAGGGTAATCCTTGAAGGCTGAATCTGGAGCATCTGGACTTCTGTTTAGGGTCTGAAGACGTTTCATCTCTCATCCAAGAGGCTTCTACGTAAAGAAGCCTGTCTATTCATCTATTCATAGTTTTACTGTTCTGTTAGAAGATGCAGCATTTGTACACATCTTCTATATTCATATACTGGATATTTACTATGCAACATACCAAATATTTCCAGATATCAGTGTCTCTCAGTGTGTGTGTCTCTAACCACCAGCTGTGCTCTTCTCATTAACCTGCTAACTAGCTTCCACATGGCTCCTGTTAAACTCACACACGCCCACAGTGGCACATGTCAAACTAAACCATAAGACTAACTAATGGATGGAGAGTTTAATCTGTTTTATTTTCAGATACTAGAGAGCGTCATCAGTGTCATGTGAAACTAAATGTGACTTCTGCCTTTTCCATTTAGATTACAAGTTTGTGGATTTTGGGGTTTTGACGTTTGTGATTTTTCTTTTTATTATTCTCGTGCAGAAATTAAAACATTAAAAAACTTAAGGATTAGCTCTTTTTTTTTAGTGGAGGTGTACTGAGGCTCAGTTTTCAGGTTGATGGACGGTTGACTTGGTTCCTCTTGTTAAAAGTTTAGCTCTGGTTCCAGTTCAGCTCTGTCCATCGGTCGCACATGAGCCTCATTAGCAGCCGTTGATCAGAGCAGCAGTGAGGGAACATGTGAAGGGTGCACGCGGTCATGGGACTAGATGTGGAATTTCAATTAAAACAGGACTGACTGACGACGGGCCGCTCGTTAAGCTGCCAGATCTCAGCTCTGACTGGCTGAGCCCAGGTCTGAGTCTAAGGCTTGACCTAATGGGGCTTAACAAGGCTCATAAAGACACATTTATTTTGAAGGAACAGTCCACCTAAAGGTGAAAATTCAGTCATTATACAATCTCCTCCGTGCCGATGAAAAGTAAGGTGACGTTTTTTATTCCACAAAATATTTCTCAAATATTTCTCAGCCAAACAGTTTTGAAGCATTGGGGACTTGTTTTAATATGTAAAAGCATCCAGAAACAAAGGATGACTCCACACAGCTGATACAGTGTAACCTGAGTCTCCAGAAGGCCAGAGAGCCCAAACAGATTTGACATTAGCGTAGTTAGCCCCTTTTTTAGTCTTAGAAATTATAGTCTTGATTTCCTCTAAGCTAAGTGTTGGCACACACATCGTCTCAAGAATGTACTCAAGCTTGATCCTGATTACACCTGTCACTCAATGCACTGCGTACCTCAGTGTATACCTGCTTCCTGGAAGATGCGTCTCACACACAATAGAGAGTCGAAGCTAAAACGAATGGAAGAACCAATGGTTTCGTTGCAACACCCGATTTGGTCTGAATGCAGCAGCCTTTGGACAATCTGTGACTATTCAGTGATCCATTGTTAATGCGAAGGTTTGCATTGTGATCAGATGGGACACAATGATAAATGGAAGCAAGAAAGAGGCATTTCTTATTCAGCCTTTAAAGAGGCAGGAACAACACAGATATCATTCACTTAACAGGTCTGCTCTGCCTAAATGTGTATTTCTTCATCATAATGTGGCTGTCAGTGTTATCTGAGTGTGTGAATGTAGATTATTACACTACAATACACATATTAAAAAAAACAACACACTCATTTGTCATCCCCCAAGTAAATATTAGTCTAAACTTGAACCCACCTCTGAAAACTGTTGCCCTGTGTGTTTGTTCTGTTCACATAGTGGTGGTATAAACACTGCAGCCTCTATGATTGCGTAAAGTGTGTGGGTCACGACTCGGTCACATGTTGTGTGTGTGTGTTGGGTTGGTATGTTTCTGCAAAGGTAGCTTTCGCTACCAAACCATACTGTCTGACAAAGTCATCAACATTAGATGTTAGCAGTCATGGTCTCAGAAGATTATCCAAAGTGATTTACAAAAGCATCACAATCACGGAATGACAATAAGAATACATTATACAATATACAACACAATCCATACACAGTGCATTAGAATAACAAGAAAATAATTAAAGTTAAACAATCAGTTACTGCGACTACTACTACTACAATTAATAGCAATAATACATAAAAATAAGACTACAAATATTAAATATGATTCAAATAAAGGAACTAATTAGACAGATGTTTGAAGAGGTGAGTTTGAAAAGGCTAAGGCTAAGGCTTGTAGCTGGAATGAACAGCACCAGGTAAAGCTACAAGGGTCTTGACTGCAATCTATTGCTGCTGAGTGAGGGCAGAGACAAATCCTCATTTTTAGAGGAGTAAAGTTGTGAAGAGGGAGAATTGAGTTGTTTAATATCAATTCCTCCAAGATTTTGCTGCCTTTTTTGGGGGTAGGGGATCGTTGCAACCTAAAATGTCTAATTTCACAGCAGGTTTTTTCAAAAATTGTAATGCATGTTTTGCAATTGGTGAAAAATCCCCCCAGTCCACAGTGGCCCACGCTTTACAACATTTTTTTTTTCATCTTCGTCACTCAGTGAAGTCTCTCTCTCTCTCTCTCTCTCTCTCTCACACCCCCCCCGATCTTTTCATTTCATTACATCCAGTTGCTATGTTGCTATTTTGAATAAAGCTTTCACGCTGTAATGTTTAAACATTTTATCTGAGACTTTTTATCCCTAAGCTATGTTCTTTGTCACGCACACACACACGCACAGTTTGTCATGCATTCATGTGATTGATACTACACTGATGTTCACTAACCACGCCCATTTAATCTAAGTCACGTTGACTCTTGCAGCATTTGCAACAGATCTGGATGCAACCGCCTCTGTTGATTTGTTTCATCTGTTGTTTCAGTCATTCTTTAGGTGTTTTCTGGTATAATGTGAGAGGCTGAGAAACGTCATCATCATTGCCGAGCCAATCAGAGGCAAAGCAGGGCGGGTCATGGTGTCGCCATAGTAGAATTTGTATATTTGCTACCAGAGGCAAAGAGATGTAACACTCATGTGTCAGCATTTAGTATGATGTTACTTTCTAAACAAAACTGAGTAATATGACATCACCAATGCTTACTGTAAAGTGTAAGATTGAATTTAATTAGAAATACTGAGTTGACCTAACTCAGTTTTTATCAACTTGTTAATAAACTCATTTTATTTTAGTTACTTTGGCATCAAGAAAACTGTCAGACTCAGTTTACTTGAGTTTGGTTAATTTAAACAAACCAAATACTGGGAACTTTTGCTTTTTTCAGTACTTAGTTACATCCCACAATGTAACTATAAGTATATTACTCTTGTACTTCAGTACCCCACAAATTAGATCTACTTTACTTGAATAGCCTGTTTTCTGTTCATACCACTTTCTACTTGTCCTCCACTACTTTTCATGGTAAACAGCCCTTTTGTTATGTGAGAAAAGTTGGATAAATGGTGCTTTGGTTTTGTTAAACTCTACTCAGGTATCAGGTATTCTACTCAGCTTCTAAAATCTTTAATTCACATTCAGATCTGTTACATGGAATGCTCTTAACAGTTGTGACAATGGCACACAGCAGAATAGAGTCACATGTACTTGTTTATTGTTCTGCAGCTGTTATTAAATGTTGGGTAGCTGATGTTTTTTGCCATTATAAAAATGAGTGTTTAATGACAGTTGAAACAAACAAAACACTGTGGTTTTGCACAATGGGTTGATAGATACTGCTGTGTTGGGGGTAGGCGGGTGGAGTTTCCCAGCATACTTTGAGACAATGTGTTTGACGCCATCAGCCCAAGAAACCTGTATTTAAATGTGTTCTGAATAATTATCCGTTAAGCAGTAATCAGTTCTTTAGAAATATTTCAATAGAAAATGATTAGTAGTACAACACCATGGCATCATGAGTTGAGTCTCTCGCACAGATGGTGACGTCCTGCCTGGGTGATGCATGAGGGTGATAAAATAAAGTAGTGTGATAATAATAATAATAACTTTATTTATATAGCACCTTTCCAAACAGTGTTACAAAGTGCTTTACAATAAAACATAACACAAATGACAGGAAATATAAAAACACAAAATCAAAAATTCAATATAAAACGAGGACAGTAAGATTAAAACAAGTAGTCAAATAGTCAAAGGCTACACAGCTCAGATAAAATCAGGAAATGCCTTTCGGTAAAAGTAGGTTTTAAGATGAGACTTGAACAGAGACACTGACTCGGACAGCCTTATTTCCTCAGGCAGGTTATTCCAGATTCTTGGGGCCCTGATGGCAAAGGCTCTGTCCCCTTATAGTTTTCAGCCTAGACTCTGGAATGTATAGAAGCACTTTGCCTGAGGATCTCAGACTGTGCAGAGGTTCATAAGGGATTAAAAGATCTACAATATATTCTGGGGCCAGGTCATTAAGAGCCTTAAAAGTAATCAATAAAATCTTAAAATCAATCCTAAAACTAACCGGGAGCCAGTGTAGCGAAGCTAAAACAGGAGTAATGTGATCCTGGAACTTAGTCCTAGTTGTATTGTAATAATAAGCACTCCAGAGTAAAAAAATAATTATTTTGTCAAATTCATGCAATAAGAAATTAAAGCGTGCTACAATGCTTTTTAGGATATTGGTAGTTTAAGTTATCACAAACAGTAAGCAAGCTAAGTCTAAATATTGTTCACTCAAAGTCTCAAGTTTATTTTTCTGAATTTATCCAAGGCGATGAGTTTGCATAATATTTTTACGTAACTCAATATATTAGATTTTACAGTGCACCGTCGCTGTTACTTGGTGGTTGATTTAGGGTTTATTAATAAACCGGAATGCATTAGTATTAGTTGGGGGGTGGATTCATTTAAGCTAACATATTCCTCATGACGCAGCCAGGTTTCAGTTAGGCAGAATAAATCAATCTGATATTCTGATATTAAGTCATTTACTAAAACAGCTTTGGATGCCAGAGATTATAATGTTCAAGAGTCCACATTTAATTCTCCTGTTATTTTGAACTAGTGGTGTTCATTTTATCAGAGCTTTATGTGAAACTCCTCTTCTTGTCCTACTGCATTGCCAATTCACTTCTTTTATAAAGACTTTAATTCAGCGCTGTTACTACCTTCGATGTCTGCTCAGAGGAACAACAGTGGGCCCCTCATTCAGTCCACCTAACTTATAGAGAATGGCAAGACAGTGACGTCACCTTAACCAGACTTTGTAATAGGGAGCTTTTGAAGTTGTATTATGCGACCCAACATCGGAGGATTCAAAAAGAAGTTAGCAACAGTTAGCAGGTAACTCAAAGACAAAGAACAGCGGCCAATTATCTCCAATTCCACATCTCATCACACAAACACAGTGCTTGCAAGAATTTGCCATTGGTCCCGGTAGATTGTATACGATGCCCAGCAACGCTGCTTGTGTTTGGAGAATGTGCACAACCAGCAAAAGCACAGCATTCATCATTGCTATTTCTTCGAAAGCAATGCCACTGCCTGATGCATGTATACCTCAAACTGTGTACCTTTAAGATGCTTCACAGACTGGGGTTGTATGTGTTGTTGGGTCCCCCCCCCCCACCCCTTTGCATAGTCTTGTTTTGTTTACTGTATGTGAGACTGGTAGTCAAATGTCAGTGCATTCCACATGTTAACACATGCATATGAGACTATCCCCGAACCAATAATGCTAAATCTCTCAAAAGCTTTTCCCTTTTTCGCAACAGTTGTACTTTCTAAGAATTTCAGTGAAGCTCTGATAAAAAGAAATCTTCATGAATTGGATTGTGTCCTCATAATCCACCCACAACACCTACAGACATACACATGCACAACTCTACAATGCTGTAGCCCCATTGGCTGCTGCTGATGAATGGACGAGTTGTTGGCCAATCAGGAGCATGTGACCAGTAGATATGTAGACTGATCAGCAAGCTGGCTGCACTCTGACTGTCCCTCCCTCACAAACACACACTAAGACACACACAGTTAGTGACAGAGGCACTCACGTCATCTTTGTTCATCATCATTGTCAGCTGTCATCCAGCCGTCATGCACAGCAAAGAACAAATCAGGTAAGGAATAACATCTTTATTATATGTCTCTGTTCTAACAGCTGTATGTTTTATTGTTAAGCTGTTGTTTTAACGTCTTTCTCTCAGTATGCCAGACCAGTGACCCCTTGTCAATACATATTTATTGTGTGACCAGTGCAACCAAGAAGTGATTTCTTTCTTCAAGTAACTTTCAGACAGCTGAAAAATCAGATTAGAAAAAGTCTTAGAAATTATAGTCTTAAGTGTTTGTTTGTTTTAATACTAGGAAACACACTGTAGAATCTATAAAGTAATTCTGGTATAACATATTTCACAGTTGTTATAGTCACGTAAACAAACAGTCTACCAAACTGTGTACAGTGGGGAAAATCTCTTGAAACTCAGACTAGAAACATGACATAGATTATGGTTATGGACAAGTTTTGTTCACAAATGATGGCAAATGTTCTTACCAATGCAGAGGCACACCAGTGTTTGGAGTAATTGTGCGACAAATGTAGGATTAATAATAAGGGAGTTTATCTGGAGTTGTTATTCCTCTCTTGTTTTAGCAGGTATTTTCCCCCCTCATGTTTTCCATAGCTCCATTTTTAATATAACATAGAGACACAGTAGTCTACCAAAATATGTAAGAACCTCATAATGTAGGTGTCTTCATGACAATCAGTTTCAATTATTTCAATTCATATTTTTTCTAAGTTTAGGTCCATTCTTTTGGCAGTAAGATTGCCACATCATGTTCTCAATACCACATTAACCATGACCCTCAGGTACTTTTCAGAGGTATGAATTGGAACAGGTTCACTTGTGAACAACAAAAAAAAAGAAAAGAAAAAGAGGGAAAAATCAAATGAAAATTGACCCAGAAATTAATGGTGAACATAGTTTTTTGAGCTGCAGCTTCATTTTAAACGTCCACCTGCTGACAACAGTGCATGTGACAAAATTTAAAGCTAGGTGATTGGATGCTTCTTCCCAAAATACATTGTAGTTAACTTCAGACCCTAAAATTTTTTTAATCTACGCAAGCTTCTTTTTTTATGATAGAGACAAATATTTTTTTTTAATGGAGTTGTTAATTGTTGGGACTGATGTGGGAACCAGGAGTTTCATGGCAACTGTATATGTGAGTCATGTAATGTGTCTATGGGAAAAATGCATTAGACTTTTACTAATAATAGCTCCTCCCACTTCATAACTCTGAAGACCTTGATTCGCTACAAATTTAAACCCCTGGAAGTTACTGGTCCCAGTCAAGAAAGTCTGGCACATTACTGAAGTCATGTTTTTCTACTTCAGTTTTTGTACTGATCAATGTGATATATTTCAGTTATTTCATTTTAAAGGTGCTGTTAGGTGTCATAGTTAATGGACATTCTTCACTGCTTTTTAATGTCACTTGTATTCCAGAGCTAGAAGCGTGTTTTATTATTCCGCTCACCTCTGTTGCTAAATGTCTCACAGTGAGATGAACATTTCAGTATTTTGGTGAATACGACTTCGAAGGGCTTCACAGCAGATGTATTTGGACATGATTTAAACTGCCTTGAGGAAAACTACCTGAACCCAACATGTATGAATTGATTTTAATAACAAACTGGTCTAGAGTTAATTCTTGTCTTCTCTTCTACCTCTCTGCAGTCATGACGAATACCAGAAGACAGCGGATTGGTTGAAGTCTCATACGAAGCACCGCCCCCAGGTGGCGATCATCTGTGGGTCAGGACTGGGCATGCTCGCTGACAGCCTCAAGTGTCAGGACTCCTTCGCTTATTCTGACATACCGGGCTTCCCACAGAGTACAGGTATTCTACATGTACAGTTATATTTTAAACACTAACAATATTAAATAATAACTTTGTTACTGACTTATTGCTATTTCTAATTCAAAGCATCCATGATAGCCTGGAGGGCTGCTGCAGATAATCCATAAGATTTACAGGCGTTCAGAGTTTTTAATATTTTCCTAGAATTATCCTATAAGCATCTGATTCTATTAGGATCAAGTGTAAAGTGAACATCCAACATGTCAATAACAAGAATTGTGCGTCCTCACTCCTAAATCCAGTCTCATAATGCCAGGACAAATCCAGCAAGACCGACATTTTATAAAGAAAGTGAAGCCCAAGCACAGCAGCGCAACTGTGACATCAGCTACACAGCAACACAAATCACTAACCAGCCACACAACATTTTATCATCCATCCACATCTTGCTTACCCAATGTTGGCAGCCTTTCAACCTACAAGCACTTATCTACAGACATCCGGCCTTTACATGGTTTTCTTTTCAAATAAAATATAATCTGTCACAGATTTGTGCTTAAGTTGTTCAGGGCAACCTTGCATTTTTTTTTTTTATTCCAGAAATTTGAGTGATTTGGCATGACTGGTTAAGAGGTCAGCAATGACCTGTAAATCCTGAATGACTTCAGATGACCATGACTAGCTGGTGGAGACTATTACTCACTGGATTTCAATGAACTTACCAAACAAATTGGAGAAGATTAGAACAGTAGGTTTTACTATGAGGCCATTCAAATGAATGTTTTTATCCCTTGTAGTTGAGGTAAATCGAGGCCCTGATGCTTTATGTAGAATTTACAGAATAATTCCTTATCCCATGAGTAAAGAAAAGCCTGGACCGCTATTACAGCATTTACGGTAAGCTTCCTTGTTGAACAGGTTGTGTGAGAAAATGAGATGATGTTTCAGTTTAGACAAGCATCTCATTAAACTGATAAAACGGCTGCATACTCAAAATACATGAGACATATTTTCACAAACACTGAACCCTGATGAATCAATGTTGATATTTAACGGTGAAGAAAGATCGTACTTTAGATTCAACCCTGTGTTTTCACAGTAGTGCTGGCTTGGGAACTTCCAGTGAGTAGATTGAGAGAGATGAAGTGCTGCTGCAGGAGAAGGCAGCTGCAGCTGTGCATGGATGCTGTGCAGTGCAAGGCTGAAGCTGTGTCTTGGAATAAAGACATGCGTACAAAGCTCAGATGGAATTGGTTAGAGGCGGATCCTACTATGGTGACGCCATGACCCACCCTACTCTGCCTCTGATTGACTGGATGATGGTGTTTCTTGAAGTTTTTTGCTGTTTGTATTTAAACTTATGCATTATTATAGGGCCTAATTGTGAACTTCCTGTTTTGTGTTATGATTATGGCAAAGTTAAACAACCAATAATAACAACAACAACAATAATAATAATTATAATATATATATAATAACTATAATCACTAGAACTATAATTATAGTTATTGCTATAATAATAGTCATAACTCTAACAGTCTTCTGGTTCTGACTCTGCGTGTTTGTTGCAGTGCAAGGTCATGCAGGTCGACTGGTTTTCGGGGAGCTGAAAGGGAAGACATGCGTGTGCATGCAGGGTCGCTTCCACATGTACGAAGGGCATTCACTTTGCAAGGTATACACACACACACACACACACACACGTGTTTGTAACACCAACATTTGGGAATATCCTTATTCCTATTTTTGCTGACAGTTACATGTATATACAGTAATGCATGTAAAGCTACTTCCAGCAGCCGAAACAGTAGAAACAGGGGGACCAGCTGGCCTAATTAACATAATGTGTCTCATATATTTAAACTGTACACAGAGACAAAGTGTGAAAATGACAATTGCATGTTTTATATAGGTTATATGGAGGACTAGCTGCCAGGCAGAAAGTAAAGAGTCCAGGAAGTTTCTGGTCCCAACTGAGAAAAATGGCCCAGTATGGCCCCCAGATTGACAAGGCAAATTGTTGCTTAAAGTTTTTTATACAGATTAAACATGAAGTAAAAATGTTAATTAATATACTTTAGAGTTATTATTTAGAGTTATATTATTTACAGGCTCTGTTTCCCTGCTTCTAGTCTTTATGCCCTGTTAATTCAGCCGACTGCTGGTCGTAGCAGGCATCAGTGTTTCCCAAAGGTTGGCAACATGTTTCTCATTTTGTCTCCGGTCACAGATGTTGGAGCTGGAAAACAATGTCACACATTTTTCCATACCACCAGAAGGCAATTGAACACACCATTTCAGTGATTTCACCTGGTTAATACTCAGTAAACACAGCCAGAACAATACACATTAAACACAATCAATTGTACATATGGGAAACACTACACACAAACACACACATACACACACTGTGTGTAAACTGATTAAAGCACCTCAGTCACGCACAACCTTTATGAAACACAAATATGACTGTAATCAGCAGCATGGGACTGAATCTGTAGTGTGTGTGTGTGTGTGTGTGTGTGTGTGTGTGTGTGTGTGTGTGTGTGTGTGTGTGTGTGTGAACCCCACTTAGGTCATGCATGAGTTCAGTCACATGCAGCCTTTTAGCAGTCCGCTGAATGCTGCTATTGTTTCCCTCTGTGTCACTCAGTGTGAGTGTCACCATGAGAATACCTGACGGCTCTCTTTTTGGTGCTCGATGGAATCTCATTAATAGAAAAAGCTACTGAGCTAACACAATTTCCTTTACCTCAGACACATCAGAAGATTCTCCAGAGTGAATCATTTGAAAGCAAGATGGAGGAAGTTCTGGATGGAAAGCTGCATATAGGACAAAATAACACCTGAACCTAGCTGTCTACAGTCATTTATTGTTGATTTGGTAATTCAGTTTCAACTTAGGGAAAAAAAGAACTACAAATCATCCTGGGTCATATGAAGAACCACCACCAAAACCTCTTCAGGAAGGTTCTTATGTTTGAGAGACAAGTAATAACCAACCTGTCTGTCTGTCTGTCTTTTTTGTCTGTATGTCTGTCTGTCGTTTTTGTCTGTCTGTCTATCCATCTGTCTGTCTGTCATTCTGTCTGTCTGTCTGTCTCTGTCTCTGTCTGTCTATCTGTCATTCGGTCTGTCTGTCATTTTTGTCTGTCTGTCTATCTATCTGTCTATCTGTCATTCTGTCTGTCTGCCTATCTGTTTGTCTTGTCTGTCATTTTATCTGTTTGTCTTGTCTGTCTGCCTGTCCGTCTGTCTGTCTGCTGTTCTGTCTGTCTGTCCATCAGACAACGTTTCCAGTCCGTGTCTTTAAGCTGTTGGGGGTGGAGACTCTAATTGTGACGAATGCTGCTGGCTCATTGGCCGACGGCCTCCGTACGGGTGACATCATGATCATCAAGGACCACATCAACTTCCCTGGATTGGTCGGTCTGAATCCGCTGAGCGGACCCAACGATGACAAGTAACTATCACACCATTGTTCTTGGTGATCATATTGTAATGTGTGTTGTGCTAACTCAGTTGTTGTTGTAACAAAGTATTTAAGTTTATGGCCTCGTTGTGTTGCCGTTGAGGGCTTTGGGTTCTATCTTCTGCCCGGCACACAACACAACAAAACACAAGTTGTCATTGCTTATTCCCAACTGATGCAGTTGTCATTTTCACACGCATGTCCACATTTTTAGAAGAAAATGTACTTGCACCCATCCATGCGCCCATAGGAGTGTTGGCCTTGACATGAAGTACGGTCACGTAGATTGTTGGAACATTATTATCTTGAGTCAATAGAAATCAGTTGTAGTATTGACCAACAAAAACCTGGTTCAAACCCATGTCTGCCCCGTGGCAAGAGGACAGCCACTTTACTCCACACGATTTCACTTTGTGGACCTGGACTGTGTGGACTTTTGAATGTTTAGGAGAACACGGAAAAACATTAGTTAACATTAGATCCTGTCAGCTTGTCTGAGATTTAAATAATTATGGAAGATAAATTGTTGTCCCTTCAGCATAAATGTCACATAAGTAAATGTCACTTAAGCATAAATGTCACTTATCGTTTCTGCTCCTGGAGGATTGCTGCATGTAATGAAGATAATACTTTCCTCATTAATGACTATGTATTATTTCAACGACCTGCCTCCCATCATTCAATAATCAGAGTGACCATTTTTGAGCCGATATGCAGACTGCGGTCCACCTGTCTCACACAGAGGAATGTGCAGCAGCCTCTCCTCCTCCACAGTTAAATATCAGGGCATTTGCTCTTATGCAGTCCAATGCAGTTGTTGATTGGACAGAGGATTAAGAGACGGGTGGAGGGTCCACCTCCTTAGAAGCACATACCTGTCAGTCAGAGACATGAGTGGGGCTGTTTGAATAGCAATAAGCCAGATGCAGGTTCACCTGACTTTTAAGGGGAATGGTAGATGACACTCTGATTGGTTTAATTCATGAGTGCTAAAAACACACCTTTGAATAATTAAGGGACCAAATGCAACCCCTTTATGTCTTGTGCCTTACATTGAACCCAGACTATGCTCCATTTAAGTAGCAAATGGAGTTGGACACGTCCTAAATTAACTTGCACCATGGACTTTGGACCATTTACTTTGGATGGTTTAAAAAGGCTCCTGTCTCTCAGTTGTTGATCATGTCGTTTATTATTCATTGTTTACAGGTTTGGGCCTCGTTTCCCGGCTATGTCAGGTTGCTATGACAAAGTTTTGCGTTGCACAGCGATGGAGATCGGCAAGCAGCTGGGTGTGGCAGGTCTCATGCAGGAGGGTGTGTATGCCGCCGTGGGTGGGCCCAACTTTGAAAGCATCGCAGAGGCCAGAATGTTGCATCGACTTGGGGTGGACGCCGTTGGTAAGCCACACACACACACACACGCACACACACACACACACACACACACACACACACACACACACACACACACACACACGCACACACGCACGCACGCACGCACGCACGCACGCACGCACGCACGCACGCACGCACGCACACACACACACACACACACACACACACACACACACACACACACACACACATCTACAGCATCCACTCTCAGAGCCTTACTGGGAATTACAGTCTACTGGGTTAATCCTCTGAGGAGCAGGAGTCTCATAGACCAGGGTACTGATGGAATACAACCATTTCCACTGTTTTCAATGTGTCACCTAGAGATTATTGTTTGAACAGAACTTGATTTAGAAAAATGCACATTTTGAGAGCAACATGAAAAAAAAATAAGACGTTGCATAAGAATTATATTTGTTTCATGGTACACACTACCAAACAGGGGCACGTCATTAGACAATAATAATATCTGACATGTTAATGTTGATATTGGTGCAGATAATCAGATGGTCAAAACCCAACTGACACAGTGAACCTCAGTTTGTAGTTTTATAGAGAGATCATACTGAATACCTTATTGATCATGTTTTTGACCATTTTCTGAATGATGCAATAGAAAGAAAGAAAAAAACATACAACAGCTGAAATCCTGATACTTTACATTTCATGGATTACACTCTATTAATTTATTAAGTGAATCAGATATACAGTTCATAAATGACAGAAACATGTCAGGATGCATGCGTACATTTTGTTTTGTTTGGATTATGTCAGCTTATATTTGCATATTAAAGTTTACACCTGTGAGGCTCTAGGTATATTTCTGTATTTCAGATTGTGTTTTATGTAGGTCCTCTTACGTTATATGTAAGCAGACATGGCTGCATTAGAGCTCCAGGAAACTGTTTATCTGCACCATTCATATGAAGTACTTAAACGCAGTAGTGATGTCAGTACTGAGTGTAATAAGTAAGTAGTACTGTTCTGACCTTTTGTGTGTTTACAGGTATGAGTACGGCCCCTGAGGTTGTCGTGGCGACTCATTGTGGTCTGAGAGTCTTCGGCCTCTCTCTGATCACAAACAAGGTAAGCACAATGATCAAAACATGAATGTAGACAGAAGGACTGATTGATTGATTGATTGATTGATTGATTGATTGATTGATTGATTGATTGATTGATTGATTGATTGATTGATTGATTGATTGATTGATTGATTGATTGATTGATTGATTGATCTGTGACAGGTGGTGAAGAGTTATGAGGACTTGGAAAGCGTGAACCATGAGGGTGTCCTGGAGGTCGCCAAGCTCCGCTCTCAAACTCTGCAGCAGCTGATAACTGAACTGATTAGCAAGATGGAGATCAATAACAACACCAATAATGCTGTCTAAACGCACAGACCAGCACACTTTGTATATATCTGATTGTTATATCTACAGTGATTTCTCCTATTTTCGGTCATTATCCTTCATGCTATCTTTTAGTTGAGCTTTTATATAGACTTTATTTATATACACATGGTGCCTAATAATTCTGGTTCAGGGTATATTTAAATGTAGTACTCATATATTAATTTATGGTATTTTATTCATTCTACATATTAATATAACGATGACAGTTTAATGGTTCTTTAATATATGACTTTACGGTATAAGACAAATATTTTTCTCTTGTACATTTTTCATGGGATTTTATTTTGTAAAGAAAAATCACTGACTTCCTGATCTGCATTAATCTGATTAAAACACGGTGACAAACCTGCTTTTTGTTTCATGTGCTCGTTTGCTGAGTGTTGCACCAGAGCCCTTCTACACACAGACTATTCACTCTCTATTAATTCCATTGTACCTAAATAGGCTGTAGCTCACCTAGAGTTTGCTCTCGAAGGAGTCCTCAATGAATGGGAATGAATGGAGTTCAACGGCTAAAACTATCATTTTCACCCACTTCTAGACAAAAAAGACCCAATTTTATTTTAGTTTGTTTGAATATAGTATCAATTATATATCAGAGGTGAAATGAAAACATACTAATGTTCTTTAGTTTTTACAAGGAAGGCGATTTTGCCCACAAACTGCTAGCATTCTGCTAATGAATGCTGATTGGTCAGTTAAGGATTTATGACAGGACACCCTTCCACGAAGTCACCCAGAGTCTTCTCTCTACAAAAGACTAGAGGAAAAAAACTATGACCAAAGCTGTGTTCTGCTCCACAGTCTGCATAAACAGAACTCCCTGTTCAGGCAGTGTTAGTTAAAGAAACTTCCCTCAATGTCCACAGAGTCCAGGGGACAGTCCACGACAGAGCTGGCCCTCCTCACCAGCCTGTTGAGTCTCTCCTCTCTATGCTTCCTCCAACCCAGCAGACCACAGCGTAGAGCGAGCTCAGAGAGAAATGCAAAGAATGAATGAAAGAATAAACTGCATCTTGTGAATATAAATGGCTTTTATTTAATATGAATAACATTTAAATACAAACAGACTGACTTCTCAAATACTGCATTGGAAGTTATAAATAAAGAAGTTATAAACCAGCAAACCTCAACTATTCAGACTGGATTACTTAAAGGGGATTTTCATTACCAGTTTGTTCAGTAGTCATGCTTTTATTGTGTTGAATGAATTTTATTTTGTGTCATTCTCAGGTAACTCACATAGACAGCTGCAGCTCTTTTTGTGGCTCATAATTTAAAATAGAGTAAAAGAGTAAAGAAAATATGCATTCATTTAAACTTGCATGGATGGATGGATGGATTATATAAACCGTGTTACATTTCTTCCAATGGCCATGTGGGGGCAGCAGAAGTCAATATTTCACATATTACAACTGCTGCTACAGTATCACTACAACTACAGTAGTAATACAGTAAAGCACACAGGACCCACATGGTTGTTTTAGAAATGGTTTCTTTCTATGCTCATCAGTTTAAGAGGATGCTGTTGATAAAACTGGACTAAATATTTGCTTTTATCTCAACCGTGCAGAACCTTTTGAACCAAGCAGAAAAGAGGTCCAGGTCTGCAGACATAATAAACATAGAGCAGTCATTAACCTACAAATTACTGCAGTAAGAATAAATAACAAAAATAGAACTAAAAATCTAAAATAAGACTGAAGAAAATTCATAATGTCTTAAGCAGTTTTGTGAAATAACAGAAATTATTTAAGGATTTATAAAAGTCTTTCCCATCAGTTGAGAGAATTTGATGAAAACTGTAAAAAAGAAAAAAAGAAAAAAAAGTTATCATTTTTTAAATTTGGAAAAAGATAATTTTTATTTTAAAAAAGAAAAGAAAAGAAAAGAAATATATACACACACACAAACACACACACACACACACACACACACACACACACACACACACACACACACACACACACACACACACACACACACACACACACACACACACACACACACACTGTTTTATTAATTAAGGAAACACTTAATCATCACAGTAGAACACCAAGTCAGTAAAACATCCAACGCCCCCAAGTATCACCACAGACTGTCCAGGATCTCACTGATGCCCTGATCCAGGTCTGGGAGGAGATCCCCCAGGACACCATCCAACTCATCAGCAGCATGACCAGACTGTTGTTACGTCATTTTGTTCTCAACAAATTATACAAAGTACTTCAGTAAAGATTTTCAACTTGAATAATTTGTTCACCAAGATCTGATGTGTGATTTAAGTGTTCCCTTAATTTTTTGAGCAGAATGTGTGTGTGTGTGTGTGTGTGTATGTATATATATATATATTCTAGTGAGTTTACAAGTGTTTTAATAATAAGAACATGTGCTGAAGTGTGAGATTATATAAACCTACTGTAGGCCTGTTTGTAATAATAATTTATTACACCCTGGGGGCAAAGGAATGTCATCAGTTGACTGCTAAATCCCACTCCCCAAGGTTAGCAAACATAAGTAGGATTAAATATTGTGTGTTATTTAAGATGCAAATGTTAGAATGTCCATTGGAGGCATTACCTCCAAGCCAAGAGACTAATCGTTAGATAACCACATACATAGTTTTGTGGGCTTAGAGGTAACTAAAAAAAAAGGGAAGAAGGAGGCTTATTCAACAGCCAATCTCATGGTGGCACATCCAGACAAAGACAAATCTATCTATGAGAGAGGGAGTTAGCAAAATGACTTAATCAGAACTGAGCTGATTCTCAGTCAGTCAGTGATGTCAGTCTGCCTGCAGAGGGACAGATGGAGCTGCTGCTGCAGCTCAAAGCAGCTGCTTGGACCATTAGAGGGTTAATGATCAGTGATTGGCTTCTGTGCTGGTAAATGATTTGCTAATTTGATTGGATGAGGAGGAAACTCCTGTTAAATTTTAAACTTTTAAATTGAAGGAGTGGATCAAATCTAAACATGTGAAGTGTTGAGTTTCAGTGAGAGCACACACTCAAAGTGTTTCTCTTTCATTTTCCATGTCATGTGTCTCATGTGGAAAGTGTGGAAACCCATTTCTGCCAAAAAGAGTATAAAAAATTAAGAATTAGAAATACTGAAAAAATCAAATATGGAATAAAATTGTTTACTGACTCATATTTTAGGGCTTAAAATTTGAGATAGCATGAGTGCTAGAGTCAAACAGACATGTCATTTACAAAAGCACTCAGGGAGCGCATACCTCCGCCAACAGCAATAAAACTGGAGCAATCAGGAAATAGTTTCCAGATTAAGTCACAAGAAAATCTTAAAATAAATGTTCATCAGAAACATATTTTCAATCACTATAAAAAAACCCTCTATAATACATTTATTCACATAAGATAGAATTATTTACGTAGAAAATGTGACCATGTAAAAAGCACATTTTTACCAATTTAATTTAGGATTAAAAAATGACAATAAATTTTGATTGACAAAATATTCTTGATTTTCTTTTAACATTTATAGCTTTTTTTCTTTTCTTTTTTGGAGAAATTCACAAAAATGTCAGCATAGTCTCTCTCTGGCAATGTTAACAGAACCAAAAAGAAACCCCACATTTGCATCAGGATCTGGATCTGCCTCAAAATCTAATGAACCTTTCCGTGACTAAAGGCCCATCACTACACAAAATTTCATCTAAATCCATTTAGAGATATCTTCTACACAAACAGACTGACAGACATGGATGATGAACTATCAGCCCCCATATTGGAAAAACTTATATTACAGGCTTTTGGCTGAGAATGAAATTAGAGCTGATGAAGAGTAACAACAATACAACACTAAAACCACTGACTTAACATGTACAGCACACAGGGTGGTTGCATGCACCTTTAAAACTGGTTTGTGACTTGTCAATAAACACAAAGAAGAAGAAGTGCAGCACTTTGTTGTTGTGCTCATGATGTCAACCTGCTGCACCTGAACAGAGCCATGCAGTGTAGACCAGAGCGACAAACTTTCAGAGAAACTACATGGTGTGTTCACACCAAACATGAATGGTGCAATTACATAGAAAGTCAGTACAAAGCCATAAACAGAGTTTGGACCAAGCATCAAGTTTTTCTATTATTTGCATTTTCGGCGAGTTGAAAATTTTCAACTTGGGTGAGAACAGGACAAGTCACCAGTTCACCGCAGGACCAGAAAGACAAACAACCATTCTCACTCACATTCACACCTACGGTCAATTTAAAGTCACCAGTTCACCTCTACTGCATGTTTGTGGTGGTAGGAGGAAGCTGGAGAACCTGGAGAGAACCCATGCAGACATGGGGAGAACATGAAAACACCTCACAGAAAAGTCCCAGGTCCTCAGGTGGATTTGAACCCAGGACCTTCTTGCTGTGAGGAAACAGCGCCACCCACTACGCCACGTGCCACCCCTTGTGAAAGTATTGGTTATTTTATTGGTATCAGCCATGACAATCAGGTAATTATTGGTTATTGGTATCAGCTTAAAAAAAAACTCCATTTCCTGCATCCCTAGAAACATTTTGTCATGTAATGTTTTACATATAAACTAGTCTGTCTTTACTAAAGCTAAACTGTGTCTGTTGGGTCAAACAGGAAGTGACCAAATTGTTCCAAAGCCAACTTGCAGTGCACACTGATAACCCCCCCCCCCCCCCCCCCCCCACACACACACACACACACACTCACACACACACACACACACACACACACACACACACACACACACACACACACACACACACACACACACACACACACACACACACACACACTCCCTCCTCAGTTATCTGTTTCTCCTCCCGTCACACTGACACACACACAGAGGGAGATAACTGTGATTCCACTGCTGAATTTTTAACGCTGTTGTGGAACTTTTTTTTCCAGGCGGGTTGCTGTGGCACCGGGGTACTGTTACACCGACACAGAGTCAGAGACAGGGCTCAGTTCAGTTCTGTTGTTTACCGGATGGAAACAAGACGGTTCATGGGGTGTACGGTAAGTTTCTCTGTCTACTGCCTGTTATTCTCTGCTGGTGTTTTTATTTCTAAGAATTGTTCAGCTGTTCTTTACAAAAACAACTTTGTTTGAACACATCTAGGATCATCACATTACATCAGTGATATATAGTATGTGATGTTCAGAACAGTAATCTCACATTTAATATCATACATGAAACATATTTTACACTCGTTAAATGTACATGTTTTTTTTACTGTGATAACACGGATGAAGGTGTGAGATGAGGATTTTAAGTGAACTTTAGATATGAAAACATTTCTTTGTAGTTTCTGGTTTCTTACTTTACTAAAAGCACCTGATGCACTTTGTTCACCCTTTTCAACTACTTAACAAGCAGCCATATCATAAAATAGAAATAGTACATAAGAGACCTGTCACCTCTGGCCTCCTGATTGTGTGGTGCTTGCAGTTCTGCTGTGAAATATAACTATTGGTGAAAAGCTATTTTGGAGGATTTGGAGGGTTTTTAAACAAGACAAAATGAAAATGAAGTTAGAGTTCACTAACTGCCTTCAAAGACAGGACAGACAGGACAAAGACAGGTTTGTTATACTGTGAACCTTTAAATATTTGAATTATTTATTGCAGGAGGTTTATTTGTGTGTCTGTGCTCTCTGATGCTTGGTACAGGTCTTCATTAGTTTCTAACAGCCAGGATTCAACCTGGGATTTGTGTTGATCAGCTGCTAGATATTCAGTTTCACTAGAGTTAATAAACTGTACAAAAATCCATATATATATATATATATATATATATATATATATATATATATATATATATATACAGTATATATATATATATTGTTCATGGTAAGAGAACTAGAACAGAATATTTTGTTGGTATGTGATAACATGTCAACAAGTGTAAATGTACTACACAATACCAAGAGTTGTAAAGGATGTAGTCTGTCACAGGAAATGTGCTCCCGATGTAGATATCGGAAATAAATCAGTCTCTTTCTAAAACATTCTGTAAAAAAATGACTTTCATTGGCTCCGAAGGGGTAGCATAAAATTCTACATCATATAGCACTTAGTAAACAACAAAATAACATATGAAAAGCAATCATTTACCTTATATGGCGGATGATCTTGTCCTCTGCTTGGAGGTTAAAGACCTGTCTCCCCAGTTTGAATGCATTTTTGGTTGATTTTCTTCTGTGAGTCGTCAAGACGTCATACTCTGTCCTACCGGCTTGCATGCTTTTGTAACGCTTAAGCAGAACAGTGAGGTGCAATGAACAACAGTCCCATATTGAACAGGGGCTTATGCTTGTAAAAGGAAGAGCCCGCTGTCTTGGGATGGGACTTTGGCTACCAGCTTAAAAGACTTCTCAAGAATCTTAAGGCCCTGACACACCAGGCCAATGGTCGGCCATCTTCCAATGTTGGCCCATCAGTGAACGTCTGTGGCCTTAGTTTTTGAGGTGTATCCCACACCATTCACACTAGGCGGCCAGTGCCAGCATCTCTTTGGTTTATTAACCGTGTTAAATCAGTGGCTGTGAAAGAGAAGACTGTGATTGGTTGTTTGGCAAATCAGTGCCAGGGTGTAAAGCAACTAAAAACAACTGTCTAAGAGATTGATTCTGGTATGGAGAGTTGTTTCCTCTCACGTGGGGGCAGAAGATACATGCTAGCTGGCGTTGTGTTCTGGTGCATCTTCATCAGGTTACATGAGGAAACACCATAATTGGTCTTCGTTGCTGTTAGTTTTTGCATGTGGGTTTGGTCTGTCCGAGGCTTTAGAGACCCTAGTGAACCAGGATTTATTCTGAAACCTGAATCTTCCTTCCTTGTGCCTCAGATCTGGTCCTGATGCTATTACCCTGGCAACATGACCCTCAACACACAGAGAGAGAAGGAGCCCCTGCGACGCCGAGGCAGCACACCGATTCCTCCTGCCAACTTCTACCAGCACCCGTCCTGGACTAGAGACCCTCGTCTCACCAGCAGCACACAGCCCGACCCAGAGCAGCCTCGCACCCAGCGCAGCCACCCTCCACTCGCACAGTCGGCATCCTACCACACTGGAGACAAGTCACTCCACTATCGCGCCCAGTGGAGTTCGGACTCAGAGGACGACTCGCAGAGCGACTCCGACTGTGTTTACAGAGTTGTGTTGCTAGGCGACCACGGGGTCGGAAAGACCAGCCTGGCAGGAATCTTTGCTGGGATCACAGAGAAAGATGAACAACTTGGAGGTGGGAGGTTATGTTTTGTTGTCTTATTAGTTTAACTCTTAATACGTCATGTTCTCAATTTAAAGTACAATGTAATGAAATGCATTTTGGCGTAGTTTAACACACTCTGGGGTTTTGATTATTTTTGGTTGCATAAGATGTCTGCTGTGTTATAGCTGACAGCACTCATCAGTTTATCAATCCTTCTGTTTTTACCATGTTTCATGATTTTGTTGTAGCTTTTGTTAATAGTGATCTGTTTCTCTCTCTGACTTTGTCGTCATCACAACCTTGACTGACCCCACATCATTGATTAGCTCATATGTCTTGTGTTGATTGGCCAGAGGCCATGATTGACAAACCATGATTGATCCATAATAGTCTACCCTGGTGTGTGAGGACAGAGCCTGTTAGTTTTCAAGCTGACTGAGCTCCATGTCTGCTTACACTTGTTTTTATTTTTCTTCTTTAATGGTCAAAGCCCTGTTAATAACAATAATAATAATAATAATAATAAACTTTATGAAAATAGCACTTTTCAAAAATGAAAGTGTTTTAACACAGATTAAAGTAGGACTTTCACTGCAAATACCTGCTCACCATTTGTTGTTTGCTTTGAGTAATTTACTGTGTTGTCACTGTAGTTAATGAGGCTTTCTGTTTTTGTATATGCGTGTGTTGTTATGACATCATAAATACTTCGCTGTTGGTCCTCCATGGTGTTTATAGTTTTTAACCTTGCTCTGGTCATGGCTCTGGGAATAAAGATGTCCATCACTCCAAACAAAAATATCTCAACAACCATCGGACAGATTGCGAAGAATCTGATGATCCCATGACTTTTCATGCTGTGCCATTATCGATTTTTAATGTGTCAAATAGTTTGGTTTATGACCAAAGACCCGCAAACCATTTTTCAATCTCCCTCTGTGTATGTTTACTGCTAATGATTAAGTGTTAGCCTTCTATCATGCTAAACTGAATGATGAGCATTGTAAACATCTTACCTGCTAAACATCAGAAGGTTAGCCTGCTGACATTAGAAAGATTACAAAGAAGATGTGTGGTATTTTATCACTCAGAGCATTTAAACATGTGTAGCTGTTTGAAGTTCGAAGCTTTATATTACAGAGTGATTTTGTCCCAGATTTATGTCTGCACCAGTGCATTCTCTTAAACCACTAACATGTTGCTTCACCTGTCTCATCAGCAGGGTTAATGTTATACTTTTCTAATCAAGGTCACTTTGTGTGTACAGCAACTGAGGGTTAAGTTACAAATTAATGCCATATTACAGATTCCATGTACACAACAATTATATTAAATAAATGATCTACCGCAACATTTTAAAAGTTTTTCCTGATTATTTAAACACCACATGAAAGCAGTATTAGTCATGTTGTTTATTGTTTATGTTTATTGTTTGTTGCAGAGGACACATACGAGCGGACGCTGACCGTTGATGGAGAGGAAACCACACTCATCGTTATGGATACCTGGGAGAATGACAGACTGGTACAGTGCATGTGTGTGTGTGCTGATGATGATGTCAGGGGTGATTCTAGAGTCAGACCTTTAGGGGGGCTCCGCCCCTAATGAGAATGTGACATGCATACAGTGCATAAATCACTTATTTTACTGGATAACAGTTAAACATGAATACTATTCAACATATGATACTTTAATTTACAACAGTAATACTTTTAATGATTTTCTAGGAAGTGACACGAGTTTTTCTTCTGAAAATAATTTTTAAGAAGATGAAAAATGGAACATGTTGTTTGCAGAAGTATTCAATTACAACCCGCCTCCTTCCTCCTCATTCTTTTGCTCCTTTTAGCACATCCAGTACAACTTACACAAAGGCTTTTTTCAGTGCCTATGCTGCGTTCACACGTTTACTCACTTTACTCGCGGGATCGTTTGAGTTTTCGCGTCAGTCACACGAATAATGCGAATGATACCAACGACGTTTCTTTCCGACTTATATACCATCATCAACCGAAGTCAATGCAATTGCTGTCTAATTGTTGTGGAAGTCACACACACGTCTGAAAACCAAACCCCGCTGTACCTGGGGTTCACAGTATTATCCGGAGGTGCACACAGACAGCTCTGGGTATCCATATACATGATAATGTCCTCCAAGTCTGCATCAATGTCATACTGACATCTGGACATGTGACGTTTGGAGACTCGTTCTGCGTCACAGTGTCAAGTTCTTGCTCAAGTTGGAATTTTTCAACTCACATAAATTCATCTCATCTCATCTCTGTCAACTCATGTCGATTCATGGCTTTGCATTGACTTTTTTTGTAATAATATCGCATGAAAGATTTGCACTTTGCACACATGTTTTGTTGAGTTGTGTACTTACAATATCCCAAATGTTTGCAACAATTTTCAAGCCCACTGAAATCCATACTTTAATTCAAGCTAACAGTGTGTTACATTTGAGTGCTTGTTGCTATAACTTCAAGGAGAGAGTGAAAAAGGAAATCCATGAATCCGTGACTAAATGTAATGTGTGTAAAACTTTAAAACATTATGTCGTCAGTGAACATTTCTGTCTGAGTCAGATTTTTCATCTGCAGTGGTGGTCGTGTAACAGTGAAGACTACAACTCCCATATGTTCCCATGCAAATTGCTTCTATTATTGAGAGCGTTATTGTGGCAGGAGTTACATACTGTGTGTTTCAAATGTTTGAAAATGGGTCAGGAATGTCGACCTGCCATTCAAGAATAAGATGTTTCTGTCTCTCATCCTCTGTCCCGTGTCTCTTTACATGTCAGGAGGTGGAGGACGGCTCCTCTCAGGACGACTGTCTGAAGGTTGGGAGTGCTTACGTCATTGTTTACTCCATCACCGACCGCTCCAGCTTTGACTCCGCCTCTGAGCTTCGTATCACGCTGCGACGCGCCCGCCAGGCGGAAAATATCCCTATCATCCTAGTGGGCAACAAGAGCGACCTGGTCCGTTCTAGAGAAGTTGCTGTTGAAGGTGGGGGTCAAAGGTCACAGGGGGTGCACACATACATGCACACATATACCGATAAAGAATAATTTCCTCTCCTTCTTTCCTAGAGGGCAGAACTTGTGCAGTGGTGTTTGACTGTAAGTTCATCGAGACCTCTGCGTCTCTGCAGCACAACGTGGCCGAGCTGTTCGAGGGCGTGGTCCGACAGATTCGCCTCCGCCGGGATGGCAGCGAGGCCCTCAAGCACCGACGCTCCAGCTACAAACGCAAGGAGAGCCTTACCCAGAAGGCTCGGCGCTTCCTGGACCGACTGGTAGCACGCAACAATCAGCGTATGGCGGTCAAAGTGCGGTCCAAGAGCTGCCACAACCTGGCTGTCCTCTGAAGACGTGTCCACCAAGAGCGTCAGGTTGGACATTATTTGGCTTATTAAAGTTCTATGGTTGTGACATCATCGACAATGGTGTCTGCAGTGATTCTCAGGCTGAGCGAGTTGACTACAAAGGAACGGCAGCATAAGGAGTCAGCGGACAGTTACTGCGCGAATGTCACTGTGATCACTGTGACCAACTCATTTTCCTCTTTGACCATTTGGTCTCAACATTTTCCTACAGATGAACTAAATATAGAAAAACAGACTGACTGTAAAATCATCACAGTGGGGTTTGAGGTTGGATGAGTTGGCAGTGTGTATGTGTGTGTGTTAGTTTCCATTCTGTTCACTGTACTGTCCTCCTGAGGTTTCCACTGCTTTCAGTTCAACACTGTGCAGAAAGTCTTAAAGGGACAGTATTGTTATCAATATGGATTTCATTTTGTTACTTTTTATTACTTTTCATGTATTTTTTACTCATTTTTTATTGATTTTTTTAATCATTCACAACTCAGTAACCCCCCCAATGATTGTCCAATCATAGTTTACTTTTCATAAACAGGCAGAGCTGATACTCAATACTAAGATTCAAAAAGAACAATAAGGATTACTCACATTTATGAAGTGGTAAACTCAACTTTTTTTTCCACATTCAACTCATAATTATTCAACCCTCTGAATATCATCCCTCATAAGAGCACACATCTACAACTAAGATGGTAAAACACTGTTTACACTGTTACTTCAACAGTAGAGTCCAAAAGTGTTTTTTTTCTGGTAAGGCCTTAATTTACATCAGAGCTCCATGTCTGAACTCCAAGACGTTCACCACTGCTGACCCAAAAGCACCAGAAAAGTGGGCTCCAGCAGCTCAGAACCATCTAGACAAGACTCAGAAGTTTTGGGATGCTGTTCTGTGGAGCCTTGAAACTAAACTGTAACTTTCAGGCCTATGGATCAGCAGTATGTCTGGAGGAGGAAGAATGAAGCTGATGCTGAGAAGAACAGCCTACCTACAGTGAAACATGGCGGTGGCTCGGTGAGGCTCTGGGGCTGCTTTGCTTCCTGGGCCACTGGAAACCTGCAGCATGTAGAGGGTCAGATGGATTCCATCAAGTATCAGGAAATCCTAGAAGAAAACGTCTCCATCTGTGAGGAAGCTGAAGCTTGGCCGTCATTGGACGTTCCAAAAGGACAATGATCCCAAACAGACCTCAGAGACCACCAAGGCTTGGTTTCTGAAGAATCATTCACAATCATTCTAGAGTCACAGTCACCTGACTTGAATCCCATAGAAAATCTCTGGTGGAATTTGAAGAAGGTGGTTGCAGCAGGTAAATTCAGGAATGACGGCCTTTGTCCATGAGGAATGGGCTAAGATTCCTCAGAAATGCTGCCAGAAGCTGGTGTCTGGATATGCATCACATTTGCAGCAGGTAATAGCAGCTGAGAGGTGTCTAGAGGTTTTTGATTTTGACAAGATTCTGTACATTTTGCCTAATATACAGAATAATTTCAGCTGTACATCCTTGGCCTGATGTTAGTGTGACTGAGCTCAGAGGCTTCTTTTGTCCACACTTCACTCCGTACAAACAGTTTGGAGGCCTGTGTCTTTTAAAAAAAATGTATTTGCCTTTTCAAAAAAGTGGATTAAGCTGCTAACATTAACATGTCCAGCCAACCTAATACATACACTTCTAACTATAGCTTAAAAAAAGAGTTAGCATGTAGCTAACTACATTATTTTAATTCAAGCCTACATTACATCCACTATGTGACAACCAGTCCAAGATGATACTATATCAGAGTTAAGGCTGTTGATGTGACAGAAGGAACTAGGTGCCTTCTCAGTATACTGTAATAACATTTAGCACCAGCTGGCTGTCATTTCAACAGTCCATGAGAAAGGAGGAGCAGCGTTTGTTCATTTCTGTCATTGTGTTTGATTGTATAGCTATGTTTTCATTGTAAACTGCATATGCATGCACAGTTAGTCAATGGAAAGCTTGACAGACAGTAATTATGAGGATCAGGTCTCAGTGAATGGTGAATTGTCCTTTATCATTGTAATAAGTTTGAAAGTTTTTCCTTAATTTTTTTCTTATATTTCCTGTTTATCAGATTGATTTTTAATAGATTTTGATTATTTGTGTCATTTGTTTATTTGTATTGTAAAATGTGAAATAAATCTCACTCATGTGTTTTGTCTTTTTTTTTCTTTAGTTGTAATCTCTTTTTTTTTGTAGGAGCGGCAGGGATCCAACCTCTGTGTTCCATTTCCCATAAACACACACTACATCAACACCCAGGCCTCCTGGATGTTTGATGTTGCCATGGTGACCTGTGGACCGTTAGCCGCAGTGGAAAGAGGTCATCATAATGACAGGGTTGCATGCTGACACCTCTGTGGGGGTTGACAGAAAACAGGCAAAGTGTGTGGCTGATAGATGGGATGGTGTCTTTTAATGGGACTTTACTGCCCTGAGTTTAGCCTCTCAGGCTGTATAGAAAGCCTGTTATGTGTTAATTCTGCAACATACTTTAGATGAAACCACGGCCATTATGTATGAAAAAAGCATCATGACTGTAGCCATAAATGGCCTGATTAGATGTGTTACTGGCATTAACACGAGACATTTCTGGAAGGTACAGCCATGCTAGCAGCTCTGTGATGCTGCACTTCACCACAACAGGACTTAAAGCTAAATGTTAACATCAGCATACTACAATAACATGTTTACAATTACAGTGTTGACATGCTGGTGTAATATTTGCCATATTCACAGTTCAAGTTTAGCATGTTAGCATACTTCTGCTAAATAGCGCTAAAAACAAAGTTTCAAGTTTTAGTCTTAAACCAAAATGATCGAGCAACTAAAACTAACAACTAAACAACTAAACTAAACAACTAAAAAGGAGATAATGTCACTATATTAAAAGTTTTTATAATCATCCTGAGGGGGACACGAATGTCTGTTTCAAATTTCATAACAACCCATCCAGCATGTTTTCACAGCTATAATTGTGAACTTGCTGGCGGCTCAAAGGGAAAACTTGCCAAAGTCATTGACCCTTTATATTTAGAAGTGAACCGACATGAAGCTGCGCTGCTGTGAAATAACAGCAAACTGGTTTAAATCAGCAGCAGTTTATCTGGAAACCACATCTGGCAGAAGGTTGTCCCAGTTTTGCTGATCAAATATCCTATCTGCTTATTGATCGAGCGTTTTAGTGACACACCCACGCTGTGGTTGCACAGGGACAGTAGATGGAGGAGGCGTGTTTCACATTGATTTGTGGAGGGTAATGGAAAAAATGCATGACTCTGTTCAACCCGGATGACACACACACACACACACTCACACACTCACACACACAGTGATGTGTAAACATCCTCTCAGTGGAGGAGGACCAGAGGCTCAAAGCTGTGACTTTGGCTCCTTCTTGGATCTGTTAGGGATAGAAACATAAAACGATTCCCCTCAGTGTTTCCTCTCTGAACTCTAACAGTTGTGCAGATTTAATGAAGGCAGATGACACAGATCTTTACCAATAGCCTAACTGATAATATCGCTGCATCTGCTTTTTGCCCTTCTTCTGTTGTCGTATTTCCAGTAGTGAAGATTAAGAACCAACATTTTTGTCAAGTTTTTGTTGAAAATCAGATGGTTAGCAGCTTTGGGTTGATGTAGGTGATTAATTTATGGCCATTAGGGACTTAGCATAGACATGGACAGCTAAGAAATATCCCTTCGCAGACCCTCACAGCTACAGTATGATGTGGAGAGTATCATTTGTGCTTGACTCGGGGACAAAAGCCCCATGAAGATGGGTAAAATATTTGCTGTGAAATGACAGGATATGGACATTCAACAGGACATTCTAGTCCAAAGAACGCCCTGCATGACACTAAAACGACACATTTAATGATTTCTTGCTCTTCAGAAGGCTTTATTTTTCCATTATCATTTCTATTGTAGGCCTATCTGGTTAGCAAAAACTTATTTTACTCTACTTTCACACAAAAGTCAAATTTATGAGCAGTCCCTGAGTTCCATTAGCTCTAAGTGGACATCCACAGGATTTATAAGTGAATTTAACATAAACTAAAAAACTGTGAGCTTGGTAAAAAATCTCACAATGTTTTCAGGCAATGTATCGGCGATATTCAGAGACTTGATCAATCAGGAAGTGAAAAGGAGTTAAAGCAGAGGTGTGTCTCAGCAGTTTTCCTCTAAAAAGTGTGTGAAACATATTGAATGTGCCTCTTTTCATTCATTTTAGGTCTGTTGTTACTATGTATGAGTATGATATTCAGTTGCAGTCTTAACTGATGATACTCTTCATGATATCTATGAGAAAAAAAGTTTGTTCAGAGTTCAGTTTGGTTTGTTTGACCGTTAGCAGGACCATACAAAAACTACTTGATGGATTTTCATGAAACATGGGAGGATTGGTCTATCCATGCATAAACCATACAGATTTCGATCAAAAGTTTTGAGTGGGTTCAGATAAAGGTGTGGAGTCAGGAATTTATTGTGATAGGATTTTTTTTCCCAACTTTTTTTCTTTGAAAAACTGCCTGAACATGAATGAGACTTAGAACTAAAAGACATCTTGGACCAAACGAGTTCCGCGTTAATGTAAGTGTTAGCACATGCTAACGTGGGTCTTGTGTCTAAGATCAGGGATAACTGGAGTTTTAAGACAGTGCCAAGTTAATTTTTCATTATGAAACATAAAGCACATGAGCTGACTTTAAAAAGAACAACAACCAACGTGATTCCTCTCTCCTCCTCACAGCAAAACACTGAGCTGTAAAGAATCTCAGCCTCACACTGAGTGTGTCTGAACATTACGTCACTGACATTATTCTAAAGGACATTTCAAACATTTCAACTTCATTGAGGTGTGTTTGATTTAGGTTGCAGACACAGAGCAGAGAACACCCCTGTGTTTATTTAAACTGGTCTGTCTTCAGAGGTGGAACTCACACTCACACACTGTACACTCTGCCTGCAGTGTGTGTTTGAGTGTCCCGGACTCTGACTCCCCCTGCTGGTTAGATGATGTCAGCAAAAAAGAACACAGCTGTGACAGGAAGAAGTCAGGACAAACAACAAATTAAAGACACGTCAATTTTCCATTATGTGAGGTCACATTTTTGACACCTATTAACAAGGCATGCTGGGAAATCTGCTGATTGTGTTTCTTTGAGAGCTTAATTGGATGAGTTAAAGGAACATTTCACCCAAAACTTAAAATTCAATCATTATCTTCTCACCCCTCGATGTCAATAGAAAGTTAGGTGAAGTTTCTTAGTCCACAAAATATTTTTGGAGCTTCACAGCAAAACAGTGTTGCAGTATTCTCCTGACCAACTGAAGAGGATAAATTATATATTTTTTTAAAAACAACCACACACAAAGATAAAATAACCCCATAGCTCGTGTTGTGTAATCCCAGTCTCCTGAAGCGTTGAGATCCCAAATGGATGAATAGAGTAGATTTACAGGCTTTTTAAACCTAAACAGAGAAAGCCCAGCTGAGGTCCTCTGTCAGACCTAACTTTACATTTTCACTGTTTTACTATGGACCGTGAGGGTAAATAGCATCTCAAGTCAGTTTGGGATCTCCGGGCTTCTAGAGAAATTGATTGTCATTAGCCAACGAACTTTGGAGGAAGTCATATTTGCTTGTCCCCAAAATATTGTTAACAGATTTTGATGTAATTTTAATTTTGTGTATGGGGGGCATCATGGGCCATGAAAGACTTAATTAAATTTTGAGCCACATCTGGGTTCGGATGCAGATTCAGTATTACTTTTTAATTGTCTTCAATATGTAAGATAGGGTCTTTAATTTTAGCCTTAAAAAATTATTAAGTCGAGTCAAAATAAAATATACCCTGGCATGGGTAACTCAAGATATTCCACCACAATGAACAATTTGATCCACATTTAGAATATAATCTGGATCTGGGAGACTAAAATACAGCATATAATGAAGATTCAGAGTCATTCAAATGAATCTCATGTATCTGTTATAAGTTGAGAAGCTATATCTAAAAAAACAAAACAGATCTGAATATAATGGAAAATCATATTTTTATTGATAACTCATAAACTACTGATTCCAAATGCTAGGAGCAGGTTTCCAGGGTCAGTGATTTAGTTGGTATCACTTAATTTGGCATGAAGCAGATCTGAGTAGAGGGGAAAACCCCTCTCTTTCTCTTTTTGTTTGAGACAGAGGACCGACTCGATAAGATCCTTAAACAAGGTTCTACTTTATTATCTGATATGATCATTTCAAAACCTTCATGCTTTTTTATAATGTAATATAACACGGTCATAAAGAATCCAAAAAGGATTCCAAAGCAGTGTGAAACTATCTTAAAATAACTTCATCATTTTGTCGGCTGCTGCAGTCCAAAGTAAAGAATAAACATTACATCTCCGTTATTACAGTAAGTCAACATTATGAAGAAAGCCCTTAGAGAGCAATTGAATTAATCTTTAGGAAAATAATTTTCTGCACACACAAAAATGCATACACTACAGTATGATTTTTGTTTTGTAAGCTTTATGCCCAATTCTAAAACACACGATGTCACAGAAGGGAAAGCGGTCAGGCTATGTCAAGTTTAAATGAATGAATATGGATCCCAATGCTAGTTTTCACACTGAAGAGTGGGTATATTCATGCACGAGAGACAACCGGAGACAGATATAGGCCTGACTACTGATGGAAAACCAGGGACAGGTATCGGCCAGACCGCCACCGGACAACAGGTGTTGGTTGGACAAAAAATGGAAATAACAAAGTAAACTCAAATTATGAAGGTCCCTGCCCCCAGACTGAAAGGACGGATCCAAGATGTCCCTTCAATGTCAAGTCCAAAACAACCAGGGAATGTGGAGGGGTCTGGAGGAGGGACAAGAGTCATAGTCTTTGCTGAACATCCTAGGGGCTGTAGAGCCAGGGAACAAGATACTTTTGGTGGGCACCATGGGGTCATGACAGAGGTGGAGTGACAGTGCTGCAGGAAAGGAAGCCAGTGGTGCCAGGGGGAAAGGAGGCTGTACAGCAGGAACAGGCAACAGCATGCTGCTCTGGTTCTGGTGACTCCTGGGGTGGAGAGCATGAGGTGGACGGCTTGGGGTCTCACTAGGTGTCGGCTGTGATGCCTGGACTGCCAACTGAGAACCAGGGACAGGTGACCGCCAGACCACTGACTGAGAACCAGGAAGTGGTGTTGGCTGGACCGCAGACGGAGAACCCAGCCGGGCTGATCAGCAGAAGCTCTGGTGTGCTGAAAGCTATGGGAGGCTATGGGGCAATGGGAGCCATGGCAGAAGGCGAACTCTGGGACTGAAGCTGGAGCTGGTAGGGAATCAGGGGTGTTTACAAAGTCCTTAAACCACGCAGGTGATAAACCTTTGAGTACAGCTTCTTGGTGTACTCAGAGGTCTCTTCCTCTCACCATATACAGGATACATATGAGAGTATGGAGGGTTAAAAAGTTCATCTTCAAACTTAATGTCTGCTGAGTCCATTCTTCAGCCGGTTTGTACACTTAATTTGTGAAAGAAACAGGAAACACAAGGAAAAGGAGGACTTAAACGCAGACAACTGACACAGAGTAGGTGCTGTCCAGGAATTTAATGGAGTAAACTGAAGACATGAAACAGAAGAAATGATGTACAATGAACTGGCAAAGAAAGAGGAGAAGAAAAGCTTATTAAATACGACAGGGATGTTAACAAGACAGAAAAACAGAAGACAACAGGAGGTGTGAAGTGTAAAAGATGACATTGAGAAATTAACTTTCAAAATAAAACAGGAAATAGCCAACTAACACCAAACCATGACATTTACTTATTAGTAAGAGTAATAATTATACTGTAGTGAATTACAAGTTAAAGTAATGCATTGAAAACGCTTTTTGAGTAAAAGTAGTTTACTATTACTCATACATTAATATACAAGCTTCATTGTTCAATTCACTTTTTTTGCTCAGATCAGATTTGGTTATCTGGTCAGTTCACATTCATAATTACAGTAATCTGTATCTAACTCTAATGTGAACGTATCTGTCCTCTGCAGAGTCGGCTGTGTCACCAACAACAAAATATGTGATGTTTGTCAGTGTTACGTCCCCAATGAGTTCAGGAGTAACACATTAACTTTAATAACCGGGAGTCCTTAAAAAAGAGGGAAACCAGAGACAGATGTTCAGAAAATAAATGGTTTATTCATAAATTATTGACAAGTAAAGTTTTAATGAAAAAGGACTCCTTCACAAGGAAGACTGATCTGCAACACAAGCAGAGAACAAAAGTTAAACCAAGTTAAAGACCAAAACAATACATAACAACACATACACAGCACAAACGCTGCCAAGTGGCCCACTGGCACCACACCACAATCAGGGCTTTTAAAGGCACAGCCCAGGGGCCTCATTTATAAAACTGTGCCTAGGATTTGCGCCAGAAGGCGGCGTACGGACAAACATACGATTTGTGTGCGCACAAAAATCCCTTTATAAATCACAAACTTCTCTAAATGTGGCGCACCTGTGCGAGCTTCATGGCACGCCCACAGTTGCCTATAAAAAGCTAGTGAAATGCCCCTGATTAATATTAATGATTACTGAATTAATTAGGAGCATCATTGAGAAATCACAGCGAAGGGCAAAAAAAAAGAAACTTCACACAATGTAAAGTTGAAGTTCTTGTTGGAGAGGTGGAAACAAGAAAGGTAACACTATTTGGAGGACAGTCTGCCGGTGTAACAAACGCCAAAAAGGCCCTGCAATGGCAGCAGGTGACCGAAGCTGTAATGCTGCTGCCTCAGAAGGTCGGACTGTGACAGAGGTCAAAAAGAAATGTTCCAACCTGAAAGTCGATGCAAAGAAGTGCATCGCGTTACACCGGCGGAGTGTGTGAGCCACGGGCGGTGGAGTCGGGAAACCAGGGGAAAGGTGCGCCCGGTGTCTCCACTCCACCCCGTGCATCCGGTGTCTCACCTCATGTGAGTGTATTATGTTTTTTCAGTATGAAAGTTAAGAATTTTTATTTCCTAAGCTTTTTTGATGTACACAGTGTGCATGAACAAGACACAATTTGCAAAATATACCTAATTATGTGTGTTTTTTTCCTCAAAGCTATAGACCTAGAGGCAAACAAGGAATGAAATACATCTTACTGAATAAGGAAATGTGCATGGATGTTGGACATATACTTGGCCCCCCTGTGTAAAATGTGGCCCCTTTATGGCCCCTGAGTTGGAAAAATCCTAGATCCGCCCCTGGGCAAAAGAAAACACAAAACCAAACACGTACACAGCAGTAGGGCTGGAACAGTGAGACTCATTGTATTCACACTGAAATGGACGCGTTAGTAGCAAATGTATTGGATGATGACTAACAGATCATCAGCGGTTCACGAGCAGATGGGCAGGTGATGTAAACGTTATCTCTCCTCCCTGGTCCTTCCATTTTACCTCACTGCCAGCGCTTGCTGATGACGACAGTGCTCACTGCATGTATTAATTCAAAAAGGCTCTTGATTTCAGATCTGACCATCTCATTCATGTCACATGACCACACTCCAAACCTGACTCCATCCACAAACCACCAACTTTATGTTCTATAGCGATGTCAGGACAGAGGACTGAAACAGGACAATGCTCTCCAAGTTGCATACAAATGATTCCAAATGGAAGTACTTATTGTTTAATGACAGCAAAACAAGTAACACTTGATTAAAAATGTGAACGCTGTCTTGATAATTTACTCTCTCTCACACACTATTATAAATATCTTACTCTGAATGCTTCTTTGTCACTTGTTGACCCACCTGACCTGTGGCTCTTCTTTTTTTTTTTTTACCAAAACAGTAACCAAACAGTACCAACCTTGTTTTTCAGGTCTCATGATGGACACTCTACTTTTTATTGTCCTCTTGGTGCTTGACCTCCTTCCTGTGATAGCTCTGCTTTAAACCTACTGCCTGCTCAGTCGCAGCAGGTTAGAACCTACAGCCTTCTCAAACAGACATCAGCAGCGCAAACTGACTTTAAAATTAACACTGACCCAAAATGATTTCTTCACATTTAGCTCATTTTGTATTTTTGATTTGAGTAATGTTCATATACTGCTTGTGTCCCAATGAAAGAGAACTCAAAATAAAGTACACAGGTTGTGTTTAAAAGTATTCTCTCAGCTCTTCTATGTTTTTATGCAAAAGTCTTGATTTGTAAACTAACTAGCAGCTCAGGCTGTAAGGACACGTGTAATTGAGTACAAAATTCAGTATTTCCCTTGAATTGTAGTGGAGTAGAAGTATAAAGCATGGAAGAAGAGACAAGTTAAGTACAAGTTCATCATATTTATTCTGTACATAAGTAAATGCAGTATGTCTTTAGATACATTCCACAACTTCCTACTTCCTACTCTAATCCTACAGTGGGTTTTAAAGCGCTGCTCCACAGGAACGTTTGGTGCTTGTGTTGGAAATGCCCACAGCCTCAGCTGTGAGACGTGCTTGCCTCGGGGAGGCGGATGTCCTCTGGGCCCTGGTGGGGAACCACAGCGACAGACCTGACATAACATGTCTGACACGGCACACAGGCTTCAAACGCTCAATCCACTGATATGAACTCAGCAGGCGTGAAGCCCTCTGGAAGCCTGCAGACATGAGTGGGTTTATGGCAGAAATAATCATTCTGTTGCATTGGGATTGGTTTGACAAGCTTTAGTGCAACATGTTGCAGTTTCCTAAATGATCACAACACAAAGTTCCTTGGAAGAGCTCATTAGATTGAATCCATGTGTTGTATGTCTGTGAAGCGGAGAGATTAGACAGACTTTATTTCTTCAATAAACATCTGAACCATCTACACATTATTAACACTGAAGGAAAATGAATGCTTATTGATCCTCAACCTGATGTTTCAAATCCCTGACTACCCTGAGGAATCAGGGGACCTCCTACATGGCTGCCCTCTGGGAAAGGGGGAGGAGGCTGATGTGAAATGACATCAGCTGCTGGGATCGTCAGAGCAGCTGCTTCCTGTTGACCTGAGAAATATTTACTTTCAGGAGCTACAAAGTGCCTGAACATGTCTGACACACAGAGATCACCCCCAGGCTGATGATCAAGCAACGGTCTAAAAGGGATAGTCATGCATTTCGTAATCAGATCTATTTTAAAAGTCAACCCCACCATGAGGACATGACAGCAGGGGTGAACTGCTGCTAAAACCTCCAGTGTCTGCTTCACCTTCTCTGCTTCTACAGCTGTTCAGTGAATCCTCTAACATTCACTTTATAGGTGTTCATGTTATTCTGTCCACCCCATGTGTGCCCTAAAATAATCTGCTCAACGCTGTAATCCATTCCAGATGGGGCGTGGTGCACATTCCTCCACAACAGTGAGTCAAGTTATCGGACTGAGAATCATGGTTAAACACGTACCCTTCAAAATAAAAGCCAGAGTTACGGTTTGACTTTTTATGGCTCCCCTGTGTTCCCAAGTAATTAAAAACATAGATATAACCTTTTGTAATTTTTAGATCAGACATACACTAAAGCATATTGAGACAACATTAAAACCAAAGACAACATAATAATTAGATTTGATTTATACTAGAAAAATCTGCAGAGGACTTTATAAATAATGAACAAACAAGGAACATCCAGTTTGCTTTTTGGTGCACACTTGAAATGTTACAGATGTTACCTTTAATTATGAAGATGTTCAGGCTTATGTTTTTCTTTTGGCTTCGTCCATACTGACAGATGCTCATGCTGTATTTTTTTTATGTTTGAAATTCGGCGATGTCTCAGAATCTCATGTGAGATGGGTCAAACATTTGACATAGCCAAAACTAGATAGTGTACGCAAACAATAAGAAAGAGAAAATTCTAAACATATTGCATAAAATGTGTGAAGAAGCTGTCCATTAAATGTGGTGTTTTTCTCTACATAAAAAAGTGTGGGGTTTTATTTCTAAAATATAGTCTCTTAATTGTAGGTGGAGCTGTTGTTTATTGTTTGCATGTATAACCTGTGTTTTGTTTACATGGACATTTTTCCCGATGAAGATCTTTCACATTGAAACATTACATATATGAAACATTTTGGAGCGTTCATATTTCATTCTGCAGAATGTCTCTGTTTTTCAAATGCTTCAGCATCTGGAAAAAAAAGCCAGAGAATAAAAATGGTATTAAAATGAGGTTGTTGTAAATTGCAAAACTTAAATTGTGAAGAGGGAAATAGGCCTATAGTTTATATTAATGTAGTTGTCAACAATAGTCAATAACACTTGCTGTGGACAATCAATGTGTGTCAATCAATCAATCTTTATTTATATAGCACCATTTCAAGCAATTTGAATGTCATTTGCATGTCATTCAAAGTCATTCAAATGTCCTTATATTTGTTTTAAACTATCCCATTGATATTCTCTATTTTTATGCATGTAATTTGAATTAATTGTGCTATAGGACTTTGCACTCTTTCATTTTGCTTTCTAATATAGTAAATAATACATATATAGGCCTAACCTGTTAAAGTATATGTCTGTATTTATTTCTCCATTTACATCGGACATCTTGGATGTAAAAACTTAATTCTGGGGCCATAGTGATAGGAATTACCAGGCTGAGCAGCACTTTATTTTGCAGTGGTGACCGGATGCTTGTTTTATTGTCGCTGTTCTTGGTTTGCTGCGGTGTGTAACGGAGGTGTGAGACGAACCGAGGGCTTCGCTGCGTTTATTGACACGGATCAAAAAGCCAAAGGATGACCAGCGCAGGTAGGAGCAGAAACACACGGCAGGTCACACGTTTATAACGCTGCCCAGCTGCTGCTGAACGGCATTTTTAACACCCTTTACATGTTTCTTTCACTTCTCAGTAAGTTTAAATCCAATGTGACGGATTGTAAACGCAGCTGTTCATGATTTCTGGTGAGGTGTGAACCGAGAAAAAACGCCATTTATTGTTGTAGTTTTTGCAGACTATATGATATGATATATGTCAATATGATGATTCATCGTGAATAATAATCAAAAGTACGTGTTTAATTCAATTTAAATAATTCGTCTGAGTAGGCTAGTTACAAGTGAGACAGGAAGGTTCTTTTATCAGATAAATCTTCCAGATGATTTCAACATTTAAAAATGTTTATTAAGAGTCATTGTGTAGTTTGTCATGGATCTGTCAACCAATTTTCTGCGTTAAGCCTATAGTAGTTCTATTGGTGGATTTTTAGTGTGACGTATCCAGACTTTATCAATTATGGCACCAAACTGACTCTGCCCCACCTTCTCCAGTCTACACCTACCTGTCTACTCCTGCTACTACAATCCCCACAGTTCTTCCTACAGGACGAGGTGATTCAATCCCTATAGTTACACTATCCCGATGGCACCTGGGCTTGTGGGTGGGAGACGGTTGAGCTGGTGGGTGGGTGGGGTGCGGCCAGGGGTGGAGGCCTGGTTGGAGCTGGTTGCTTCCTCTTGATGCGTTGGTCTGGGACAAGTCATCAGGAGGTGCCCAACCTTCACAGAGCTCTCTGGTTGGCAGGCCGGCAGCGGTGGCCAGATCATTACCCCTCTTCTCCGGGTCTGCAGGCTGTAGGCCTACCGGCCGCCTCACATGATGTGTAGGGCAGAAGTTCCCTGGGGCTATCAAACAGACAAGAATACACAGAAAGAGGAACAGGTTTAGGCTTGGAAAGCTTAGACCTAAAACTTTACCACTAACTTCCCCCTGGAAACTACAGTAAAGCTGCCATGGAGAGAAATAAAGTTTGGTTAGCTGAAGCCAATTATAGTTCCAACTACTTTGGAAAAAAATGATCAAATTAACAATATTCATGTGATATGACTTTAGTACAAAATGTAATAGAAAAACTCCCACATCACATGTGATGTGTAAAGAGAAGGGCCCACTTGTTTACATGGCCCAAACCAAACAGACAATAAACAGATAAATAAATCCATTATTCACGTGAAAGTGCAGGAATGTCTATCAGTCTTGCATGGATTTAGCATGCAACAACATCTCTGAAAATGTTCATAAATCATTAGCAGTAATCAATACTTATGATTGATTGACACCTTATATATTTATTAAAATGGAGTTTTACAAAATTCTAATACAAAACATTAAAAATGAAAGTCTTAACCCTGTATAAACAATCCCAGCTGAGCATTCCAACGAGGACAGAAGGACACAATGGTGAGGAGTGTTTATGTTTAGTTGTTGTTGTAAACAAATGTGGATTTTGTCTTATCTGACGAGCGGTAATGAAACAAAAGAGAAAAGACGGGGCTGGTTAGACATGGTTCAGCTGAAGAAGGAGAAGAGAAATCAAATCCTTTCATTTCTTTCATTTTATGTCCCCATTTTTATATTTGCCCTAAAAAAGAAAAAGAAAAAGTAACAACACAAAAAGTGACAAAATGTAACTAAAAGTGACTGAACTTGTTGAATCAGTGTGAATGTAGTTAAACCTGTTTGATTACTGCTATAGCCTTATTAAAAGGGGAACATGGGACACAGAAAATGGAGCAAATGTGAATAAAGTTCTGTTCACTTCCTCTCCTCTACTTCCTCATCTCCTTTAATGTCATTACTTTTCATGACTCATTTCATTTCTTTATTCCGTAATATTCTCCACCACATCTCGTTCTCTGCCTCCTTATTTTATACCTCATCCTTTCCTCCTCTCACTTTTTCATTTTCTGTCTCCCTCTCTACCTTCTCTTTTCCTCCTCTACTGTACCTCTTCACTCCTTTACTACTTTCTCCCTCATCTCCTCCTTACATTTCTACCTCGTCCACCCCCTTTTTTTCTTTCATATCTCCATCTTTCCTTTCTTATACCTCCTCCACTCCTGCAGTACCTCCCTCTCTCCTTTTTAAACATTGATTCTCTACCTCCTCCATTTCCATTGTCTCCTTCTCCACCTCCCCCTTTTCCTTTCCTACCTATTCTATTTGTTCTTTCTATATCATCTCATTCATTACCTCATCCTCTCCTTTCTCTACTCCTTCTTTACCTTATGCTCTCCTTCTCTACCTCCTCCTCTCTAGCCAAGCTAGTTGTTTCCCCTTGTTTCCAGTCTTGGTGTTAAGCTAAGCTAACCTAACTAGCCAATGGCCTCAGCTCCATGTCATCAGAAACATGTACACCAGTATCCTGCTGGAGGTCATTTTGTAGGGCTCTGGCAGTGCTCCTCCTGTTCCTCCTTTATTTTTTGAGCAGTGTAGATGTTTTCTTCATCTCTGAACTCTGAAGTATGACCATAAAGGTTTGTTGTGTATCTAATACATGAACCGGTTCCTGCTGTTGTTCATTCCAGCGCTGTATCCCCCCATCACTGCCCCTGCAGCCAACATGTTCGGCAGCGTGCCTGGCTACGAAGGCACTGTGGAAGGAGGAGGTAAGAGGAGTCTAACCCACAACCTCTCATATAATATTCATTATGTTGCAACGACTTACGGTTGTTGTTTTTGCTGCAGGAGGTTACCTGCCTCCTCCTATGCCCCTGGAGCCTGTGGTCCCACCTCAACCTGGCCCTGAACCTGAATACTGGAGGTAAGATGCGATGACACAGGTCTGACGGAGCTGCTCATCATCCTGTTAACCTGTGTGCACTGGAGAGGGGCGGAGCCTGTAACAATTCTGGGGTGTGACCATTATCTGCCGAGGCAGCATATTGTGTCATTTGAGTTTCGACATCGTAATGTGCCTGCGTGTGCCCATAGTCACATCCATGGACACTAGTGAGGCAAATGAACTCAAATGCATCGTGTTACAACATGTTCACTTATTACACAAGGAAAACGTACGAGGCTCTCATTTTCCACCATGACTACCTGTTTGTCTTCCATCACAACATTTAAGCATACTTTTAACACAAGAACAAATGGGAGATTACATGTAAATAACAGAACTGCAGCGCACAGGAGATGTGTTGTTTTTCCCAAATAACTCTCCACCTGTTGTCTCCACACTTGTCAGTGGAAATATGTGAAACTGAAAGTGGAGGGACCAACTGTGCTACAATAGGAGGAGGGATTATTCAAAGTTACGCTCTTAAAATGATTAGAAATATGATTCACTGTGTATCTGTACATGTGTAACACACCGAATGTACCTGATAATGCGGTGTGTCCAGTATTTTGCAGCCTACTGCTCTTCGCCCATGTGATTCTCTGATTTTGTACATGTGGGACCATTCCTAATGTCAAGCAGATGGAAAAAGGTAAGAGAATACTGTGGTTTAACTCATGATGTGATTCTTACTTGTGTGTCTGTTGTAGCATCCCTTCTCTGTCGGAGGATCTGGCCCGTGAGGCATTCAAGAGCTTTGCGTCTGCTCAGTGCTGCTACAGTAAAGCTCCTGCCAACGATGGGGTCATCACCAACATGGAGCCATTCAACACCTACAGGGTGAGCTGATGTTTATGACACTGTTGGGCTGGTATCATCAGCTGATCTAATACAGATCTCTGATTGGTTCCACCTTATTAGGACTTCATTGGAGTGTTAAGTTACTCTTTAAGAACCACTTCTGGTCATGATTACCCACATAGTTACCACCAACTCCTAGATTACAGCCATATCCTCTCCTGCTCAGTTTGACGATATTCTATCCCCAAATACCCACAAAACAAATAATGTTCCCATTAGTCTTGACTGTACTTTGTGTTTTGTGCTAATTGGCAGCATTAGCATGCTAACGCTCCAAGTTGGCTGGACGTTAAAATATTTCCAGCCGACTACTTTCTGCTTCAAGTCACATTACCATCATTTTTTGGGTCTTGGTTGTTTTAACTAATGCTATCTTCTCAATAGTTGAAGGATTTTAGTCCGAGGAATAATCATTGATGTGTACTCAGCTATTCATAGCTTATTCTGTCGAGACATCGGCGAGACACTGTCTTTTACATTGTTTTCACTGGTTGTGATTGCCAGGTCAGTTTATTCTGGAGCGGGATGGACCTCTGCAGATAATTTGGTTCTCAGGAAAACCTTGTGAACAATGATTACTGAATAAATCCTAATTAATAAACAAGTCGAGCTGCTAGAATCAGCAGCATAAATCTTCCTGCACAGAATAGAACGCTGCATGCAAGAAACCTACCTTTTTGTTTCCATTCTGACGGGGACATGATGACAGGATTGTATCTCTTTGTATTGTTGTCTTGTTCTGCAATGTCTTTTCAGAGACTCCAAATAAATCCATCATTATAAATCATCTGATTTATGATTATGATCATGAACAATAACTTACAAAATACAAACCGTTATTGTTGTTGTTAACCGTCAATCCCATTAAGCTTTGGTTGACTTTGTTGACCACACAGAGATCAGATTCTTGTCTTGTCAGCCAATCAAAGCCAATCAAAGCCAACCATGTCGCACAGCATTTACACCTTCATGTAATGATGAACAACTCTATATGTTAAGTTCAAAATTCAAATCAAGGGCCATAACTCCAGTAGAAATAATCTCCTACGGTACATATTAAAGCCCTCCGCAAAATGTAATTCTCCTATCTTTAATGGTTTTAGAGAAATCGCATCCAGTTTAAAGTGTATCACACACACAGAAACCTTTCCCATATCCATGGCGGGGGATAAAAATCCTGCTCTCATCAACAGAAGAACTCTGAACATCTCTGTTAGCTCATAGCATGCTAACACATCTCCTGGTGCTTACACATCCTGCTGTCTGAGTGCAGCTGGAGGTGAACAGTTCAGACTCACTCTGAATTATGTACTGAGAAAGTTTCAGTTTGAATTATGTTTATTTATTTACCCACTTTAACTGTCAGTCTTGCTGATCAGCAAAATGAAAGATTCAAATAAAGTCATCTGTAATCAGTATTGATTTATTGGAGCATCTTCCTTCTAGTAATACAGATTTGTCTGACATCCTTCGTTTTTATTAACACAAATTGCAGCTCCTCTTTCCTGTTTGTGATTGATTATCTTTGACCTAGAATATAAAACTGCTCCTGCTGTTCTTTTCTGTCTCGGTCAGCTGAAACACTGCAGATGTCGTATGTGTTGTTGATGTGTGTTTTCATTCTGTAGTACCGGCTGGAGACCTGGAGTGAGTCCAGATCAACTGAGTGGGCCTGTAAACCTCATGAAGGTACACAAACACACACACACAAACACACACACACACACACACACACACACACACACACACACACACACACACACACACACACACACACACACACACACACACACACACACACACACACACAGACACACAGACGTTCACTTTTGTTCAATCTGATTCTTAGATTAAAAGGTCTCCTTAATTGATATCATTACATTCCTAAAGGTGCAATGTCTAAAATTTACGTAAGATTTGATTTTGAAAACATTGCGTTGCAGAGATATCTACTGAAGTTCATCCTGCACTGTTATACCTCTTGGTATTTGTAGTTCAATAGGCCCATGTAGTTTCAGCTAGGAGATGTATAAATGCAGTGAGTTTGCCACATTTCACAGACTCTCTTTGCTTTCTTAAAAAAAAGTAAAGAAAGGAAATATTTGTACAATCGTACACAGCGTGAATTCAGGTTTCTTCTATCACTGCAAGAATGCAAGAAATAAATACTGACTTTGAGGAGGAAATGGCTTAATACTAGTGAAATTGCCGTCCATTGCAGCGAGATCATTTTACTTGTCAAGAAATCTTAAAATAAGTTGGTTCCAGAGTAGAAATATGTGGGTAAGATAAAGAAAGCCTAGTAAGTAACTTCAAAACAAGGCAATTAGTCTCATGTTTCCAGATCTAAGATTGTAAATCTTGGCACGCACAGAACAATTTGCAGTGAACAATCTCGGAGAAGTCTAGTTGTAATGTTCCATACTGTATTTCAAACTCCAAAGCTGCAAAATGAAACTCAGTGAAACAATCTCCTCCTTTCCCTGCCTGCCATCTTTGTTGTTCCTCAGTGTGGGATGAGTGATGGAGCAAACCAGAGAGTGCAGCTCACAGCGTTAAAACACACAAGCACTGCGGTAAAAGTGATGTGATTTACGAGTCAAACTCAAAACGAGCAGTTTAATAGCTTCTGTTCTATTTGATAAATAATTTTTTTTATTGATGTTGAGGCACATCACTCCACTGTCTCCACTCTCTGCTGTCACATCTGTACCTCTCTCATCCGAGTGAGGTAGCAGTACTACAACATGTAATGTTAGCATTTATATCAAAGCTGACATTAGCGAACATTGATTTAATGCAACTTTATTTACATTAACTTCATTGCTTTATGTGGCCTTTGTCGACATAGTTTATCAGAAGCAAAAACATGTAACTGAGTAAAAATTTGGTTAAAAAAAATTGCACTGCATCAGCTACATCTGTCAATATGGTAACTGAATTATTTAGCTCACACTCCTTGCTTTGGGAGAAACAGCAGTAAAGTGACTTTAACTAACACCCTGAAACATAAAACCGACAGTGTGCGCATGCATACATAGCACCATATGTATAGCTAATATTTGCCTAAACTCTTCTTCTCTTTGGCGATGAGGTGAAAACGTTTGAGGTTTGGTTCAGAGTCAAATTGCTCATGTTATCTAACTTTTCAAGCGTCACCAAGTTCACCTTTCATTATGGCTCGTTTCTCAGCAAGGAGTAACAAATCCAATGGCTGTAATTAATTTAACAAATACATGAGACAATGCACGGGGAATTTAGTGATATCCCCACAGTTGTAGTCTTGAAATAAAATCCTCGGTCCTCTTTGTCTGAGACAAGACTGAACAAAAATGTGATTCTGATGATGAGGCTGTAACATCCGATCTCAAGCACTACAACACTGCTGAAGTATATTGATATTTATCAATATACAGAATCTGACATCACCTTGCATAAGCTGAGATAACAGCTGATAAGCACTTTGTAACTTGGTGCTTTAAAAATAAAAGTTATTGTTTTTATGACACCACTGTGGCAGCAGGTTTTAGCTGGATTTTAACTGCTGTTTGATTGACAGCTTGATGTCCCGTCTCTCTTGTGTGACTGACAGGTGAGCCGGCTGACTTCTACACCCAGACTGCCCCCCGGCCCTGGGAAATCCAAGCCACGCCTCCCAGCCTCTTCACCAATCACGAAGAGGAGATCCGTGTGCCCTACACCTCCTCCGTCAAGGTGATTGCTTAACAGGAGCTGTCGATCAAAGACCACATTGTTGCTATGGTTATGTGCTGTTTAAGGTACCTTGAGTTTTTCATTGTTCCTTTTGGGGCTCCAGAGGTTCTAGAAGATGTGTGATATTGATGATATTTACTTTAAAAGCTTTCAAATGATCCTTGAGAATGTTAAAAAATGTGCTTGAGGAGGTGCAATAGGTCCTAAGAAAGCTGTATAAAAGATTCCAATAGTACTTAAACCTGCTCCAGACATTCTGGTAGAATTTATAGAGGTCCATGAAAAAGTTTCTGGGTCACTGAAAGAGATTAAGTGTCCACTGGAGACTTACAGGGCTCCAAGGGAACATTCAGATTGACTTTGAGGAGCTCGCAAAAGAAGGGCTGGGCAAGTGACCAAAAATATCCATAAAACTACATTTAGAACGTCTCGCTGGCGTAATCTTGTTCATGTCCCTTAATTTGATTATTTCTTCCTCAGTGGTGTGTGCTCATGAATTGCTAGTCCCTCAAAACAAAGGTACAAAGCATCAAGGACGACATGAGTGCAAACACTGAGCCAACAGTACGTGCAGCTCCAGTATGCACAGCTCCACCCTCACTCTGATGCTCCACGTTTATTCTGGTTATGTTACATAAACACTGAATCTGATGTGTCAAATACAGATGTTGATGAGGGGGGTCTCCATGCTTGTAATCACAAGTCCCCCATAGTGATTATAGACCTACCCAGTGTAGTGAGTCACCTTACCTTAGAGTGGTAAATCACAGATTTTGAAAAGAATAACTGATTTAAAATAATGACAAAATGCTACAATTTAAAGTTGGAAATAAAAACATGAGTCCCCCCAGTGGTTAAAAAAATGATTTGAAGTGTGTCTCCCGTTGAGCACCACCCCCTCCTCCCTCATAAATAACTAAGAAGTTGAAGATTTTTTTAATGGAGACATACCTTTCATTGCATCCAACACCTACACTTCATCACTGATGACTGATCCGCACATATAGTGGTTTCTGTTGAGTTATCTGGAATAACTTTGTTATGCTCTTGAACGAGCCGGGCATAACAAAGGTTCTTTTAGATTGTTGGTTGATGTTATACTGGTCCTTGTAGAGGTTTAATGAGGCCTTGTAGAGTCTCCAGGGGTCCACGGGGTCTTACAAAGGTCCCAGAAGTTCCTGCAGATGCCTCAGGGGTCTTTGAAGAAGTTCTTTCAGTCACTTGGGGGGGTTTGAAATTCTCCTTGGGAGGTGCTTTTGAGGGCCTCTGGACATCCAAATCCCTTAACAAATTCCAGGGTTCGAAGAACATCTTCCATGTGGTCCTTGAGGAGGTGACTGGGGTCTTTTGAGAGGGCTCTGGAGGTTTTTGTAGAAGTCCTAGGGATTCTGAGTTAGTGTGGTGCAGACATGGTGTGTAGCATCAGTATTGTTGCTAACAGTACCATTAAATTTACTTTAAGCTCTGATTTAGGCCAGAAACTAAACTGCCAACCTCAGCCATGTGTGATTTTGACAGAGGGTTGACAGCCAGAGACCAGGATTCTGATGCCAGGCCTTCTCACAGCTTCAGTGGGACTTTAACAGACACAAAGGGGCCACATCTAAAGTGTTTTCCCCAGACGGCAGCATTTAACAGCGCTTTGGAGTCACAGCGATTTTTATTTTTTCATATTTTGACAGTGATGAGCCCCGAGTTTTACCAAAGCTGAACATTTTTTAAATTTGAGTACCAGAAAAAAAAAAGCCAAATGTGCAACACCTCTTTATGTTGCTGCTTTTTGTAGTGTAAATAGGTGATACTCCCACTGCAAACAGTTAGAAAACTTCACTGGTGTTCTGGTGGACATGCCTCTTTGAGTTGATTCTACTGTAACTGTGTGTGCGTTTGTGTAGGACTGCAACACCTGCCATGCCACTGGGACGGTGTCATGTGATGTTTGCCATGGAAGTGGATATGATGTAAGAAGACTGTCAATCAGTCCATCAGTCATTCATAACATACATAATAATTGTGGTTTAAATTTAAAGCTACTACATAACAATAAATACAGGAAATATTTGATACAATCAAAGTAGAGGCTGGGGATGTAGTAGATTAATAAATAGATCAAATCAGTGTGGATGAATGTGGATTTACAAAGAAACTGTCCCTGTTCATATTCCCGTTTGTGTGTCTCTGCAGAAGCCCTGCTGGGTGTGTAACGGCTCCGGGACTAAGGATAATGAGAGTTGCACCCACTGTGATGCTAAAGGAAAAGAAAGGTCCTGAAGGGGGGGGGGCTGGTAGTCCTAGGCTGAGTTCAATAAGCTAAATGTTATCACACTTTTAGACCATTCTGTTGAATGAACAGGGTGAGTCAAACTCAGTAGGTACATACAAGTCAAGTCTTATGGAATGTCCATCATTCTTACAGATTTTCTGCATTTCAAGGTCCCTGCAGAAATTGATTAGATTTCTTATGGGACATGTAGTCCTGGTACTGTGGTACCAGAATTTGTGAGTAGTTTTCAACACGATATAACCCTGATTCCCTCGTCTTTAATGATCTGCTGTATATTCCAGCAGCAGAAACAGAATACCATCATCATCAGTGGAAACGCTCCAGTAGCTCAAAATGTTCACTAAGGTGATGAAATGTTATCTGAAAATGGTCTCTTGCCAAGCTTGCTACTGAAGTCAAATCAGGTGCTCCAGGGCAGTGACTCACAATCCTTTTTGCTTGTGAGCCCTAAATCAATATCCCCTTTTTACCCAGAGGTCCCACAGTAGCGCCGGAACAAATACTCTCTCTCTACGCCGCCTTTGTTTATTTACACTGAACAAACCAATGGCAGCATTACGCCATTCCAGTGTGTGACTTTTAATAGCATACTGGTCCGCAAGCAAAAGAGTGACAAAAACAGCCATTTACATTCTTTCTTGGCATGGTGGTTGATCTCGTCCTCTGTTCGGAGGGTGAAGACTTTGCGCTGTTTGGTTGATGCGCTTCTTTGAGTTAGCTGCTAACTGCTACTAGCCGCTTTTAAAATCCTCGGTTTGCTGGTTGCACAAATATTATGTCATTAAAACATCACACCCTCATCCTGTCGTACTGTCGCTTCGTTTATACAGACGTCGATTCGTTGCTGTTACAATCTCCCCTGCTGGCTCAGAGGCGGAAAAACAATGAAGCCCCCATTACACCTTTGTAAGGTTTATACAGAATGGTGAGGCGTGATAAAGGTGCCACAGTCTGGCCTCAAACAGGCTGTGCAAAAGAGGCAATAGTTTGCTGATGTTCCCTTCTTATTTTTCACATTTGAATACATTTTAGATGTCTGAACAGGTAAATCAATCCAGGCCTTTATTCCGCCCCAACATTCTGAACAAACGCACACAAAATCATGCACCGGAGAGGCGATGTTCCACCGTTGTTCTGTTCAGTGTAAACAAACAGAAGGCGTCGTAGAGAAGGGTCTTCGTTGCAGGGCTACAAAAAAGAGATGCAGTCTGGAAAGGAAGACGGCTATCTAAAAACTGATCAATCATTTTTTTTAAAGTGGCACATGAGATTCATCATCATACAGTACACCTGATCAGAGAACCTTAGCCATGACTGTCACATGTCTAACTGTTTGTGTTTGTGTGTAGGTGTACTGAGTGTGACGGTCGGGGAATGAAGGAGTGTGAAACCTGTAAAGGAAAACGACAGCTGCTGGCCTACATCAAGCTCAAAGTGGAGTGGTGAGTACTGACTCTACAACTCCTCAAGGGGTCCTTGAACAAGATTCCTGGACTCCTGGAAGAGATCTCAGCACTGCTTGAGGACGTTCCATTGAGCCTTTAAGACGTTCAATGGGGTCGTTGTTGGCTTCAGGGGTCCTTGATGAGGTTTCCACGTGGTCTTTGTAGGGTAGGGATTGTTCAAATGGTACTTAAGGAAGTTGTAGGGTATCCCCAAGAGTTTCTATGCGTTCCTGAGAAGTTTCCCGGAGAACTTGAAGATGTTACTGTGGTCGTTGAGTTAATTCTCTCGGGTCAAAGAGGTTTAAGGACCCTGCCAAGGGGGTCATTTTGGGTTACTCTATCTGTTCATTTGTCCATCCATCCATCTGTATATAACAGGTTTGATAGGGGTTATAGTCAGTCCGCATAGAATTCAATGATATTTCGCACACGTTTTGTCGGGGGTCCTAAAGTTCTGCATCCCATAATTGGCTTCTTCATTTTGCTTATTTATACATATTTATGCACATTTGAACTTAGGCGATTTTCATGTCATTCATGTCATTGTTCTGCTCTGTGTGTGAACGGGTGAATTCCTGCTTGTGTTGTCTTTGTGTGGTCATAAATTGTGAATACACGGTAATTTACTGACAAAACTGGGACCAGTATTGTGTTGTCAATTTATAAGAATGAACTGTGTATTTATTTCAATAAATATACTCTATATACTAATTCTGAGTTACAGTCAGAAACTGAAAAAAATACACTATTTTGTGAATCCGCTGCCATTTCAATAAATTTACAGTGGGAAGTTTTACAGTGTATTTGCATGCATAACTTCCAAAATATTTGAACATTTCCTGTCTGATCTAAGAAACGAAGACCAGACAGGATTCATAAAAGGACGACAAACACAGGACAATCAGACGAACTGTACACATCATAGAACAAGTCAGTAAACGACATCAAGTGCAGCCACGGTTAGCATGGACAAGGAAAAGGCCTTTAATAGTCAGCTGGCCTTTCTTCTACAGAGTGTAGAAAGGCTGTGCTTCAATAATCAGTTGATCATATAATACATTTGTAAGGTGGAGAGAAACAGGTTCAACATCTGTCTGTACACTTATTGAGGGAAAGACATTCAAAACATTTGAAAATCTAAAAAAATAATTTTACTTTGAAAACATCAATTTGTATATGAATTTACAGCTTAGGTATCATTAAAACAGATTTATCAGCAGAAGGTAATAAAGTGATAAAGGTTCTGTCAGGTGCTTATAATCAAACCCCCTCAAAGATTGTGTCTAAACTGTATAATTGTTGACAAAAAGGTGACTTCATTATATGTTGAATTGTATGGGAATCAGAATTGAACGTTACACTGTCAGAGGGTGACTGGTACTCTATGTGCAGAACTCAACAGAGACTGGCTTGTTTTAAAAGATGGCGAGTAAAAATCTCATTCACTTTTTAAAACTAACGGATCAGGAATATAGCCGGAATGCTGGAGATGTTTGTGTAGATTCTATAGATTCATCCAGGTCATGGTAATCCTTGAAGGTTGATTCAGAATCAACTGGACTTCTGTTCTTAGCTTGAAGACGTTTCACCTCTCATCCGAGAGACTTCATCAGTTCTAACCTGTTGGTACGAGGTCAGGATATTTATCCTGTGTGAGATGTAAACTACCTTGAGAGTCAAGTGACCAGTTGCTTCTGAGTCAACCTTCAAGGAATGCTGGAGATGCGAATAAGATGAATGTCAATGTCAGGATCCTCAGATTGTGTACCTGGCATTAAAGGTTTACTCCCACTCAGTATTTTCCTTCTCAAGGCGTGTGAAGAATTTTGAAAGTAACCACGATATTTTTATTCAGTAGGACGAATGTTATTCTACAGCCTGACATAGCGGTCATATTTTAGCACAGCGGAATACAGAGAACAATTCTGATTTTAAGCTAGTGAAGGGTGAAAAATATGAAGTAAACAAAGGACCATTTTGAAATCCAGTGACGTCACGCATGATGTATGTCTTTCCATAGGGCTACCCTAGATTTCCAGGCCACGCAAGGCCCCACGTGCATACACAGAAGTTTTAAATATGAGATCAAATGAAGAACATGTAACCCAAGTTTAAAAAGTCATTTTATTTATTTATGTCTTATTTTTTAACCATCCGATCCCGGATCGCTATATATATTCGGGTCAGGACAGGGTCACTTCCTCTTTCTGCACTCTGGCTGGTTGGTGTGTGTTTGTGCATAAAATAACAGTGCGAGGAAAAGGCATCGACCTGTGAACTTCAAATAAAGGAAATGGACTTTGTTCAAAGACAGATCATACTTGAAGGGGAAAATGGCTCAGCACACCTTTTTGTGTTTGTTCTGTTTTGGACAGGTGACAAAGACTTAAAATAAGAACCACTTAGTGATGAGGACAGGAGTACAGAGAAAGTTAGGTACGTGAAGAGCAGAAATGGAAATCTTTTCCACACTTTGACTGAACCTGAAAGCGACAAACACTGAATCATGTTTTAGCATTTTTCTACATCTGAAAACTTGAATACAGTTTCACGATAAAGGGATTTGGTTGGCTGTGGTTGCTGACACTGTGGTGCCATCTTGTGACATAAAGAAACTGATTGATGTGAGTTTAAATGGATACAAATAATTCTGTAAAACGTTTGCGGATGTGACGAAATTATGCATGTATTTTTCTGTGTGTGTGTGTGTGTGTGTGTGTGTGTGTGTGTGTGTGTGTGTGTGTGTGTGTGTGTGTGTGTGTGTACAAACATGTTGATTTTTGTGTATCTATGTGTTTAGGGTTAACCATGTGGAGGACCATGTGGTGGAGCAGAACTCTGGTTTGAAGATTGATGATCTTCGCTCAGTGACTGGGAAGGAGTTGTTCAAGAACAGCCAGTACCTGGTATATAAACACACACACACACACACACACACACACACACACACACACACACACACACACACACACACACACAAACACAGACACACACACACACACACACACAAACACAGACACACACACACACACACGTTGATTTAGTTCAGTTTGGGAAAATTACAGACATACACTCATTTCCTGGAGACCTATCTAACCACAGCCACTAACCCTCACCTTTTCCATTGCCATGACCACTGAGGGGGCAGCCTTTTTCCTCAGTTGGACATGCTCTCCTCAACTAACTGTCCTTTATTAAAGTGCAATCATTTGTCCTGATGTTAGTGGAGGCACTATCTATATCAAGATATCATAATATGCGGCAGGAATCCATCTCTTGTCTGTCTCCTCTCAGCTCTACCCACTGGTCGGGTTCCCTAACCCAGCCATCTCTCAGGCCTCTGAGCGTCTGGTCAGAGAGCACCAAAGCAAGTATGCCCAGAACGCCAGGATCCTGCAGCAGGTAGGTCCACACACACATTCAGGAGGTTACAGATGAAAAGATGGATATCTGTTTCATCTCTGTGTTCATTGAGGTCCCTGAGGTCCCATATGCGCAACAAATATAACGTCTTACACCTGCATGACTGCATTATTATTACACTTAGTTGGTTGTACACTTTCACATTCATACCATACATCTATAGGCCCATGCACTAAGACAAATACACAAACCTGAAATTGATCAGTTTTGTATTTTTGAGCAATAGAAATACAGGTAAAAGATTATCATTCAAGAATTTTATTTGGTCAGTGCAAAATACGACACAAATTTATTCAATGTAACATGTTCTTCAGTTGTGCAAACAACTTAAACAGTGCAATATAGTATTTTGTCATTCTTTAAAATGAAAATAAAATAAAACAAATCTTATTAAATAACTTTCTTGTACTGTAAACAAAAGCTCTTTTTGGAACAAAATGAACAAAGGAACAATCAATCATTGAAAGTGCATGCATTTAACAAACAAGCTCCATTTCGCAGTGTTTCAAGTGTCAAGTCACAGTGTCACAGATTGTACCTTTCAGGCCTATTTTTTCCGCTTGTACTTTTTTTGGTCTCTTGCAGCAGCAAGCAGTCGTTTATCCTCCTGAGCTACAGTGTAACGCTCTGAGCAAGACATTTCATGATTCAGAGTGACGATCAGCTCACTCTTCATTAGTGCAACAGAACACTTGTTCCGCACATCTGTCCATTTGTTGTTCATTGGGGGGGTGCTGGAGCTATCCCAGCATGCATTGGGCGAGAGGCAGGAATGCACCCTGGACAGGTCGCCAGTCCATCGCAGGGCATTTATTATTATTATAGCTCAAAATAAAACCGTAAAGGTTATTTACTACTCGGCCATTACTGTTAGATTATATGAACCTTTAATATGATGCACTTTAACTTTTATAGTAGCCTACAAATAATCACAGTTTATGAGTGGGGAGTAGTGAACTACATGTGATTAAACATTGTGCAGTAGGCCTTCCACTTTCCCGTGAATAGTAGGGCTATCATGACAGCTTTGCTGTGGTTCAACTTCTCTAGCTATGCTTTCAGAGTAGCTTCCCTAACACTGCTAGCCTATCTATCAACCAGATTTGGCTTTGTATATATTGTCTCGCACATATTCCAGCCATTGATGTTCTTTTTCCCCATTCTGTTCTGTATTTTTGCAATCTTTTCTTTTTTGCCACCGGACTTGACTCAGACTGGGTAGCGTCAGCCATTTTTTTGAAACTCGCATCTCAGGCGTATCGTAGCAACACTGACAGCGCTTTCTATTGGTCAATGAGAAGAGCATTCGCGTAGTGGCAACGCTGACACAGCGCTGTCTCATTGGTCAAGGAGAAGCACATTCCAGGCAGGCAGAGAGAGACAGCAGCAGTCAGAGCAGCACGGTTTCATTAGAATAAAAATTGCTCTGACGTTGATTTTCAAAAATACGGAACAAAGTGCCTCCCTTATCAGTTCAATAAGGGACACGTCTTTTAGTTTCCAAATACGGGACGATTCCGTATTTTAAGGGACGGTTGGCAACCCTATCAACAGCAGACATGAGACTGATGTCCATCTTCACATCTCACTCTCAGACAGAAAGAGTAAATGTGTTTCCTAAATATTGTAGAAAGTAATCCTTTAACATTACTACCTCTCTCCCTCTCAGAGGCAGACCGTGGAGTTGATCCCCATCACTAAGGTGAACTATAAGTGGAAAGGAGACTCTCACGTCTACTACGTCTACGGCAACGAGAACCAAGTCAGCGCTGATAATTACCCAGCCACCTGCTGCTGTGTCATCCTGTAGACGCACACAGAGCTGCTGTCAACGGTTTCAAACATTCTCTTTATTGTTTCTTTACTGATTTCCCCTCCCTCCAGGGCTAAACCACTACTCAAAGAGTTTCCTCCAAAACAGTCCAATAAGTCCAACTTAATGTGAAAAGTCATTCTGAGATAGAATCAGCACCTCAGAGCTGCTCTCAATTCAGCAGTCTCCACAGAGTCAACATAAAAATGCTCCAGTCCAAATAAAGCAGTTCTGGAGGGGCTGCATTTACCTGTTCATCTTTGTCTTTCCAGAACTTTAGACTCCACATCCTGTTATGGCACCTTCATGATACTGAACCAGGTGTTTTTCCTGGAGTGTCATTTATCCCTCATATCAAGAAAAACAATTATCTTAATAAAATCTTTTAACTGAATTGTTGATAGCCAAATTTAAGAATTTATTCTACATATATAGGAAAAAGAATATTTTCTGGTTAGACCGACCTGCTGTCTCCCTCCTCAGAGTTCATTATTGTCTCTGTTTGGATACCAGCGTTGACCATTATGTGTCTGGTGCTAAAACCATTAACCAAAGATAATTTTCTGTTACATTTCTACTGAATAGGTTACTGAAACCAGATGGTAATATGTGCCATTTAATGTCCTCAGTTATGCATTTCATACGTCCAAAATATTGCTGGACAATATAGCCAGTCAGGTCTCTGTCCTCCTGACCTGACCTCACTTTTAGCCAATAACTTCGTCATGAAATTGGTGGAAGCCAGAATACAGTATCAAATTAATGACAAGTCAGTCAAAAAGAAAAAGCAAAAAATTTAAAAATGAGGTCTATATTTTATGGTGAAGTATGAGGCCCACATTTAGGGAAATAAATGCCATTTCTGAGAAACAAAGTTGCAATTTTACAAGAAAAAAAGTTATAATATTACAAGAATAAAGTTGTAATTTTACGAGAAAATAGTCATAATATTACAAGAATAAAGTTGTAATTTTACGAGAAAATAGTTATAATATCACAAGAAAAAAGTCATAATATTTAAAGAATAAAGTTGTAATTTTACAAGAAAAAAAATCATAATATTACAAGAATAAAGTTGTAATTTTACAAGAAAATAGTAATAATATTACAAGAATAAAGTTGTAATTTTACGAGAAAATAGTCATAATATTACAAGAATAAAGTTGTAATTTTACGAGAAAATAGTAATAATATCACAAGAAAAAAGTCATAATATTTAAAGAATAAAGTTGTAATTTTACAAGAAAAAAAATCATAATATTACAAGAATAAAGTTGTAATTTTACAAGAAAATAGTAATAATATTACAAGAATAAAGTTGTAATTTTACGAGAAAATAGTAATAATATTACAAGAATAAAGTTGTAATTTTACGAGAAAATAGTAATAATACAAGAAAAATGTCAATATTACAAGAATAAAGTTGTAATTTTACAAGAAAAAAAGTCATAATATTACAAGAATAAAGTAGTAATTTTACGAGGAAATAGTCATAATATTACAAGAAAAATGTCATAATACTACAAGTATAAAGTTGTAATTTTACGAGAAAATAGTCCTAATATTACGAGAAAAAAGTCATAATTTTACAAGAATAAAGTCATAATATTCTGAGAATAGTTAGTTGTAATTTCAGGCTACGTATTTGAGGGGAAATAATTAGTATTAAGAGTATTAGGGCCACATTGAGAAAATAAAATAGAGATTTTGAGAGTAAAGTCGTAGTATTACAGGAATAAAGTTGTAATTTTACCCAAAAAAAGGAAATATTGCAGGAATAAAGTCATAATTCTGATTATATTATGACCTTTTCTCTCTTAATATTTCAACGTTATTCTCAATCTCTTTTTTATTTCTCAATGTGGCCCTAATTCTCTGTTGTATTTCATCTGAGGAGAGGTTAAGATATGACACGTTCTATGTACCTGTGTGTAAAGAGATGATGGAGGTGAACCGCTGTCCTGTGGAAGAACCAGAAAGCTCATAGGCTAACAACAGACGTGGTTCACCTGGTTTTTACCTGTGTTCATCTACCTGTGGTTTAATGTTGAAGGTAGAAACCACTTCAGTGTTTAAAATGCCCAGATCAGGTATATCCTGGTATCTGTGTGTTCCATATGCTAAGGCTGAGTCCTTACCAGCAGCCAGGGTTTCGACCCTGCTGTCTCCTCTCTCTCACCCCATTTTCCTATCTTATCTTTGGCTGCATTCTCTAATAATAAAGGCAAAGGTCCCCAAATGTAATCAAAAAAATACTGATATCAGAGATTTCACCACAAGCATATCAAGATTTTCATGACTCCTGGAACAAAATGTATAATAATCCTTCGGTTACACGGGAAAGTGTCAAAATGGAACTCCTCCTTGTATCTTTACTTAATATTTCCTCCAAATGTATTGAAATCCGGTTGTTGGTGATCTGTCAGCTGAAACATGGCTCACTGTGTTTCTATTAAAATCCAGTGGTGTTTAATAATCTGCTGGATGGTTGTCACACAATGATGACAAACAAACCTCATCAAAGTGTTGAAACATTATTGCTAAATGTCTCGTGCCTCTGTTCGTAAAGGATTACATCATTATATCATAATGTTATACTCAGTTTTGCTAAGGTCTAAGTGCAGCCCATTTCCTGTCCTGCATGAAGTCCATTAAATCCCCTCAGACGCCTGCTCAGTCACTGTGACTGTCACACAGCCAAATAACCAGGCATTGTGTGTAGAAGGGAGGGAAGAGGAAAAATGAAAGGCTGTTCTGGTCTGGAGGAAGAAGCTCTTCGAAACCTAATCAAGGTGTTTCATCGTAAGCGTAAATTAAAGCATTAGGGCAGAGTCAAAAGAATGAAATGAATGTGGAGAAATTAAAGACATGCTGATGTCAGGTGATTTATTATATTTAAAAGGGTTACTTCAGATTTTTATCCATGAGGCTGAGTATAAGGCTGATTCTGCTGGTTTGGCACCTATGAAACGAGGCAAGCAGTTAAACAGTCGTGGATCTGTTCCATAAGCATTAAACTCTCCTCCTGCAGTACAGCAGAGCTCCTGTGTTGTTTAAAGGCCTCTGCTGCCTCCTGCCTTTAGTGCAACCAGAGGGGGCTCAGAGAGTAGAGGAGGCTTTTCCTGTCATGTGTCATGTGGGTTTGTCCACTGCTCAGCGACTTTAGGAGACCTTTAGCTGCAGGTCCTGAGTCTATTTATTCCAATGGGAGACGTGACCATGAGAACAGATTAGGACTGATTCAGCCCATAGTCACCGACGTAAATACTGCAGCCAACAAGCTCCTATCTTCTGACATTAAAATGCCATTGTTCACACACACATCAGGAGAAATGACTCTCCAAATAGCAAACATGTTAAACCAGCAGATGAACGCAACATTTTAACCCTGTTTAGTGTTGGATTGTTTTCACATGGACAAACAGCCCTCGGTGATGTTTGATGTTAAAAATGCCCTGTGGTGATGGGTGGGAGAGGCGACCAATACCAGCTGAGGAGATGGGACGTGTGTACCGCTTCATACCATTGGTGCAGCTTGTGATGTCATCTCTGTTGATACTTTGGTAGAAAGTGTGACAGACAGGACGACGCCTTCAGGTTTATAGGTTTTATTGTTAATGTTTCAAAGGTAGCCGTTTACATATCTCTTTAAATATATCTGCTCAAAGGAACACATTCATATTATTCATGCTGCTTATTGTTTATCTTCAGGGGTTCATTATTCAATGGAAATGCATCTTTTATATTGTCAGTATAACTCTTTTCATCAGCCAAGTGTTATTTCTCTATATCCATGATGTTTTTGACACTAATGTGATGCTGTTGGTATGTGATCAGCCTTTAATGGGTGGAATGCTCCTTTATCTGCCTTGAAACAACGCTCCAACACCTCTGCTACTAACCTGATGATTTTATTACTCTGTTACTTCTTCATATTTGACTGTTAAAAGTGAAAATAAACTGAGACAGATCTGCCTCTGCCACGCCTGTTTACATCCACAGGTGTGAAATCTGCATGTTGGATTGAATGTTCCATCCCAGTGTGGGTCATTAAAGTTTCACGTGAACCATGTTTGTCGCGGAAGGTTTCCTGTTGCCAGCCAGTTACGCTAACAATCTAATCTAACCTGATGTCTTCAGGCTGGGACTCCTGTTCAACATGTGGACCATGGATAGTGGTGTTATATCATCTTTGTGTTTCCTGGTGAATCTTCAACATTTGCTGCAGGCCAAGGATACAGCGTACACCAAAAAGTCAGGGCTGCTCATCCTTGTTGAGATTGTACTGGCAAATTTAAAGCTCTTTTGTAGTTTGTTAAAATACAAGCTGTGGAAATAAGAAAAAATACAAATTTTGAATGGAGTGCAAAATGGACACCACCTTGTTGTGTTTAGGTCATGATACCAAAGGCTTTTTACAGATCTAGATATACATATGTGGACCAAATGTCATCCTTCATGTTGAAGCGTACGGCGGGGGCTGCTTCTTGACATTCTGAAGGGGGCGTTGAGGAGCCATTTTGCCATAACCAATCCTGACACCAATATCAGATCGCACTATTCGCCACTTTTGACAAGTGCACAAATTTGTGTGAGTGTCTGGGCATCCCTGGCCTGTCAACAGCAACGTCCTGTTTTATGGCAAAACATCAACATTGAAACATTGAAATTTCTTCTGCCACCATGGCAACACCTTTCAAGTTTTCAGGTTTTCCATCCAATAAATATATGTAGCCCCAACTCAAACTAAAAACATCCATGCAATTTAATTTATCTGAGTTATTCCAACTCAATTTTATCAAATATAGCAAAAATAAAATAATGGCATTAATGAAGTGATATCAATTTATATTTGTCCAACTCAAACTTAAGTAGTTAATTCATAATGAAATAAAGTAAAATTATTTTTCATTTGATCTCCCATTAAGACACGAGACAAAACCAATAAAAACTTTGGTGTTTTATTGAAAATGTGCTCAACACCAACAATACATGACACAACTGTGTCCACATTTCTTTGGTTTAAAGAACAAATATCAGAGTCGGACCCAACAGGATCTATAAAGTGCAGCTCACACATTTTTTAAAATGCTAACACCAAAAAGGAAATCATCTATGATAATAACCCTCAATTCAACATCAGTACATGAATACACACATCAAGATATCAACGTGTTTGATAACACAAAATGTGAAAGATGCAAGACACACTTGCTCAGGAGAATGCAGCTGTTGGCCATCTAAAACAGAACGGACATGAACATCATGGAGGTCTCTTCTAACAAAACAACAAGACAAAACTTCCAACAGATCTGATGAGGAAATCTGAAAATGTACTTAATCATCTGTTCACTTCTTATGCAAACAACTTGATTTCCAGCTGCTGTATCTTTGTATTCAGTTTGTGTCCATCTAGATTCATTATGATCTTCTGGAAAAACTCAAATGTGTACTTGAGGTTGTCTAGAAAGCTTAGATAGAGGGCATAAATGAGCCCAAACTGCATGATGAAACCCATGATGACACTGCCTACTTGGTTCAATACTTAGAGACAAAAGCCACATTTTTGTGCAGAACAGGAGTTTTCGGGCATGAAGCTTGTCCAGGGCGACCGCATCCGCCAAGTAAATCCAATTTATTTAAATTAAAGAGTGGATTTAACGCGTTATGAACGAAACATAGACTACATGGAACGCACAGTATTGGAGGGCACGGGTTCATAATCTGTGCGCACGGATTGCTAAACTGTGGGCACAGATTTACAGATGGGTTTTTTTCTCAACTGACACTAGGGGGGCTCCGTACAAATTATTTTTTTCCAAAAGGAAATTATCTGTAGCCAGTCAGATGTCTCCTTATTTTTCAGCCAGTCACATGAGCGTAGACTCAAAGCAGTGATTTCATGTGATCACATAGGGTTACATTTGCACAGTCTGCAATTATAAATATGAACATGAGGAGAAGTTAAGAAACATTGTCACAAAGGACTGTTTGTAAATGCAGGTTCAACAGTTTGTATATAAATGGACCAACATCCATATATGTTTAATGAAAATTGGAAATAATTTTAAATACATATATTTATTGATTTCTATTACATATATTTTAAACGCACAATATATAATTTTCTGCCGCTAGGGGTCTCTCGATCAAAATAAGAACTAAAGATGAGTTGGAGAATTACATAATACACACTCTACTGATTATTCCAACCTTCTAAGTATCTGATTAGTAAAACAGCTAGAGGATAAATACTAGAGACGTCTCTGTTGCTGCTGCTCTGGATGTGTATTGGATTAAAAATGTGAACAATTTGTTCTGTAATCAGATGAAGTAAAATCACAGATTTTGCCAGTATTATTACCTCGGTTTGGTTTGAAATTTCAGCCACTGTCTTATTTGACTTCCTTGATTCTTCGGGATTCTCATTCTTGAGGAACAGTCAGTTTGTTCCAGGAGATCAGGAAGAGGAAATGGACCAGGAAGAGGAAATGGACAGAGATGGAGATGAACCATAGCCTAACACGCAGGTCCCTGAAATAATCACCTCTGCATTCCCCAAAACTGTCATGCAGTCCTGAGGGGGAGAGTGTAAAACAGGCTATTTTCTGTGTTTCATATTTACTTATACCCCTTGAATGCCACATGTGACACTTTTATATGGACAACATTCTTTGCCTTCAAAGAAGAAATAAGGGACGTACTGTGAATAAAAAGTACGAGTCTAAGTTTGATTTCCTAGAATAAATCAGTGTGTTTGCATATATAGAACCAGACACTTGAGGGCTAACAATCAGACCAGTTGATTTAGAAGCTTGAGGCCTTATAGTTACTTCAAAACATTGTGTTGACAGTTGTCAAAGGACGTGATGTGAAGATAGTAAATATTGACTGACAAATGTGCGTCTTGTTGGCAGACAACCCACCATGCAAACCGCTCTGCATGATAGGAATGATGAGGAAGGACATTCAGGTTTTAAAGCCTCACACTGCACCTACAGTTGAGTAGATGTAATTCTTGATGTGTGCAGCAGAGGGCAGCTCAGTCAGAGCCACATGGTGATAAAGTTTCTCCTCATAGATGTTATCCTTTCATCTGCCATCCTGAAATATCCTCCCTAGACTAAACGTCAGGGGTCATATCAGTTAACATTATCCTACTGTGTGGACGTCCTTCAACAAAGACATTCTGAACTACTGGAACAGTGAATGAAATCAAAGTGGAATCTCTGGCCTGAGGACTGAAAGGACGACTTCCTCTCAATCGGAGGAGTAAACATGACGAAGACCTCATCACCACTGCACAGGTAGGCGACCTCCTAGAACAACACAAGTTCTTTTATGAAGACTTACTCCAACAAGAGGAGAGAACCTGTAAAGTCTTTGTCCAAATGCTGATGGACTCCTTCAGCAAAAGAAGATGGAATTAAAGGACTTATGTGACCTCAAATCTAGTCTACATTACACTCAGAAGGATGATGAGTTCAAATCCCTTTCTGACAACTTGTCAACTCAATGTAAAGAGCTAAATTTTTAGCACAAAGTAATTTAGGGATTCTTTATCTGTGATATGATTAGCTGATAAATCACCATCCATCTAAACAGCCAAGAATTAGAGGAATGTTTCCCAACAGACTGGATTAGAGGGATGAAGAGTCCTGCTTTTCGTCTAAAACACTTATCAATAATCATTACATGAGTCCAAACAACAAATGTCCACAATGCCTGAAGTCCATGGGTCCACATGTTCTCTGTTCATTCTGTGAAAATGGGTTTCATTTCAAATGTACACCTGTCCCTAAAAGGACATCTGACACATGGACATCATGGACTTGTGATATGTGTGTCTTAGAATTTCCCTGCTTTGCACTTCATGATGAAGAATTTCTTGTCTTCCTGTCTGACAGTTCCATCACAAGGCAGAGGTTTTTCAGCAGTTTGCTATTTAATCCATTTTAACTTCACAGAAATGAAAATGTTTCTCATGTTACAGATTTTGATCCTGATAGTAATTTCTTTTCAGATACTAGCATTTCCCACTCTTGTGAATATTACAATGACTTCCAATGCAACCACTTAAAGGAATCATTCCCAGTTGAAAATAAATTATTTTCAGCCTTCCTAAAAATTATGATCACCTGGTACATTTTCTATCCTCCTTAAATCATGACTTGTCTGTTTCTGCTCTTACTGAAACCTGGCTTACTGACGAAACCGAAGGACTAGGCCTTTATGAACTGACATCATGCAATTCCACCCACTTCATCAGACAGTCCAGGTCTGGTGGAGGAGTTTCAATCTTTGTCCATCACAACCTGGGATTTGTTCAAATTCTGATGAAATAGAGGTTGAATCAGTTTTCTTTCAAATTTGTTTTCATAAAAAAAAGCAAAAAGGTGATTATAGGTAGGTTAATATCGTCCAGCAGACACTGACATCACTTATTTTAATAAAAGTCTTTTGAGCACCTTGGATCTTGTAAAAAAGGAAGGAAAAAATGCTATATTCTTGGTGATAATAGCCATGAAACAGAAAGTTGTCATAACTCCATTGTCTAAGGTCCAATCTGTACAAAACTTCACATGCTAATTAAGAGTCCTGCCCTGAACACATCTATATAGAGACATTTGATAATAGTCACAGCGCCGCCTAGTGGTAAGAGGAAGTTATATACTTCAGAATTTGATGTGCTAATATCAGGATGTTCATCACAATCCCCTCAAATTTGCTCAGTAAAGCCATTAGGCCTTGATGAAGCATTATGGTAAATATTGTGAGTTTGGGTCGCATGACGGCGTCGCGACGTTTGATGTTCGCCATCAAACAGGAAGTTGGTGTTGAGAGGCCAGGGAAGCTCAGATGCTCACCAGAATTGACACACTCCTCAAAGGTGGTAGTACTTATGATCTCATGTTTTACAGGATCTGTTGTGGTAAATTGGCTCCACAGCGCCACCTGGAAAACTTCAAATAAGCATATCCGAGTCTGTGTTTAACCCTAGTGTATGAAACTTTGTAGACATGTTTAAAGTCTCGCCCTGAAGACATCTACACAACAATATTGAGTAACAGTGATAGCGCCACCTGCTGGAAAATGCAAAAATGTCTCGTGTGACAATTTTTCTTTGATTTTGATTACATTTTCAAGGTGTGGGTTTCACATGATAAAGTCAAAGACGAGTCAAAACTATTAGGTGGTGTGTAGCGCCACATAGTGGACAAAATGAGGTAAATCACAATCCCCCCCATCAGTGTCCATAATGCATGCAGATACAGAGGCTTGCACCCCGGATTCTTTTCTAAAGATTCTGCATCTATTAACGGAACAAAGAAGGCTTGGGAAAGGGAAATCAATGCTGTGTTGCCTAATAAAATATGGAGAACTGCACTTTCCGGTGTTCACAATTGTTCAGTAAATAGCAGACACAGGTTAATTCAGTTTAAAGTGATTCAATGTTTTCATTATTCCAAAGTCATAGACATAAATTCTATCCCTCTGTGTCCCCAATGTGTGATAAATGTAAATCAAATGAAGGTACACTGTTGCATTTATTCTGGGACTGTCCAGCAATTCATCCACTTTGGTTGAGCATTTTTTCCTTTTTTTCCGGGGTTTATCACAGGACTCTCTGTCCTGACAGATATTTAGCTCTTCTTGGATGTTCAGTAGACTCTTTTAACTTTCCCTTCACACATTCAAACAGCCTTGCTCATGGACACGGTACTGGCGAATTGATACCAGAGCTGATGCACTCACTGACAGCAGTACTGACAGTAAAGTCATGTGACTAGCTGATTCCCTTCTACACATCCAATTGGCAAATTTCATACAGGACACATTATTTAAGCTGCATTAGCCTGCCTACCTCTGCTGCTTCCTCTGCATGCTGCTTTGCAGCCCGCCTCCACCCCAACTCCTCCTTTTCATGTTGTGTCTGACTTAATCACGTCTTTGGTTGTCATGATGATCGTTCTGTTCTGAATGGGGGTCTCTGCGATGATGGCTCATGGAAGGGCAGGAAGGTGTGCTCTTCCTGCTCCGGGCTTCCATGTATGCACGTGGAAGGGAAGAGAGGTCCCAGAACAGAACCATACCGCCAAATATAAGTTAATGGCAAAAAAACTTTATAGTAACAGAAGTGGTCCTGATCGAACTGTCGTAAACTTATAATCATAAATCTAATGTTAATAAATCTTATTTTGGACTAGAGTGATCCTGACTGAACTGAGAATATTTGCACAAATCTAAATGAGAAAAAAATGGATGTCAACCAAAAGATGCTGACTTTTCTATTGTGTCTTTGTTTTAGAATAGATTTTGAATTTAGATTTCAGAAATAAAAAAAAACTTTTTAAAAAACTGCATTTGATTTGGACAAATGAAATGCACAATAAAAATTAGTACAAGTCATAGAATTGTAAAAATGACACAACACTCGCTTCATTTGAAGAGATTTATACAAATGAAAAATATGTATAGCCTGTAAATAAGAGTTTTGTATAGATTTGTACAAAACCAATAAAACCTATATGTTTGAAGAGATTTGTACAATTGTCTCTTTATTTTTTGGACAATTGTAAACATGAACAAACAAAAAGGATACAAAAAAACATATATACAAATATACAAACATATGTGCTTAAAGTCACACCTAACATAACTCCAACATTGATGCTGTTCACTTATACACTGTTCCAGATTGTTCTGGCCCCATTTAACCTCTACATGTAACAGATGTATTTGATGTAATTATAGCTGTGGTAGAGCCTTGTTTTTATGTGTGTATTACACCTCAACAATAGATCAAACGACTCTGTACCATCAACATCTGTCTAATAGTTTGTCTCAGTGGGATTAGAAAGAATGAAGAGAAGAAGCTGATAGTTGAGGCGGTTCTCGTCACTTTTTTGTGTGTCTGTTATCTCTTCTGTCAGCCATGTTCATTAATTTAGACCAAATCCAGCAATCACACTAACTCAGAGCAGTCTGACATTCTGCTGATGTCACCACCACATTATCTGGTCAACTCTGAAACATCCTTTCTGTCTAGAGTCCATCCTAGAATCTCTGCAGAATAGACAGCATCAGCACAGAGAGTTTGATGGGGAGACTTTCATGGCCGTCTTGTTTTTCTCTGATAAAACTGACAGTAGTTTCCTCTCTGTGTTGTATTTCCTGTGTGACTCCCCCTCTCACTGCTGGAGGCTGTCTCACTTCCTGTCTCATGTCCTGTCAGACAAAGAAGACGCGTCTCTCAGCTGATGCTTTTTAATGTGGTCCGATTTGTCACATAAAGGATTTATTTCAGTCCATCCTGGGCCTCACAGGACTAACATCTGAGAGACAGACATAATTACAGGGTGACATCCACTGACTGACTCCTGCCTGAAGTTATTTTTGTGTTTCACTAGTATAATAATTTGTAGTTGTGATTTTAAAACAGATAAATGAATGACACATCATTGATCTGCCATGGAGAAACTATTAGTTATTTAGCAGCAGTTGACATGAGAACAGACAGAATTGTGCATCAGATGTCAGCAGCTGTGTCCACTATTGCTGTCCAGTATAGTTTTACTGGGTAAAACAAAGTTACCCGAGATAGCAGTACTTTATTTTTCATTCCTAAAGTCTTTTCTCACCTTAAAAATGAAAATACTGGTAGATAGCCAAACAGGCTGACATCAGAACAAAACCACATACTGATATATTTTCATAAGTATAAATAGAAGTATAATATACTGAACAAAAATATAAACGCAACACTTTTGTTTTAGCTCCAATTTTTCATGTGTTGAAAGCAAAGATTTTCTATGTACACAAAAGGCCTATTTCTCTCAAATTATGTTCACAAACTTGTTTAAATCTGTGTTAGTGAGCACTTCTCCTTTGCTGAGATAATCCATCCACCTGACAGGTGTGGCATATCAAGATGCTGATTAGACAGCATGATTATTGCACAGGTGTACCTTAGGTTGGTCACAGTAAAAGGCCACTCTAAAATGTACAGTTTGATCTTGAAAAGAGACATTTATAGGCACTGAAGTGTCAGTATCTGGTGTGACCACCATTTGCCTCATGCAGTGCAACACATCTCCTTCGCATGGAGTTGATCAGGTTGTTGATTGTGGCCTGTGGAATGTTGGTCCACTCTTCTTCAATGGCTGTGCAAAGTTGCTGGATATTGGCAGGAACTGGAACACGCTGTCGTAGACGCCGATCCAGAGCATCCCAAACATGCTCAATGGGTGACATGTCCGGGGAGTATGGAGGCCATGCAAGGACCGGGATGTTTCCAGCTTCCAGGAATTGTGTACAGATCCTTGCAACATGGGGCCGTGCATTATCATGCTGCAACAGGAGGTGATGGTGGTGGATGAATGGCACAACAATGGGCCTCAGGATCTCGTCACGGTATCTCTGTGCATTCACAATGCCATCAATAAAATGCACCTGTGTCGGTTGTCCGTAGCATATGCCTGTCCATACCATAACCCCACCGCCACCATGGGACACTCTATTCACAACTTTGACATAAGCAAACCGCTCACCCACATGACGCCATACACGCTGTCTGCCATCTGCCCGGTACAGTGAAAACCGGGATTCATCCGTGAAGAGAACACTTCTCCAAAGAGCCAGACGCCATCAAAGGTGAGCATTTGCCCACTCAAGTCGGTTACGACGACGAACTGCAGTCAGGTGAAGACCCCGGTGAGGACGACGAGCATGCAGATGAGCTTCCCTGAGATGGTTTCTGACAGTTTGAGCAGAAATTCTTTGATTATGCAAACCAATTGTTGCATCAGCTTTCCGGGTGGCTGGTCTCAGACGATCTTGCAGGGGAAGATGCCGGATGTGGAGGTCCTGGGCTGGCGTGGTTACACGTGGTCTGCGGTTGTGAGGCCGGTTGGATGTACTGCCAGATTCTCGGAAACGACTTTGGAGACGGCTTATGGTAGAGAAATGAACATTCAATTCACGGGCAACAGCTCTGGTGGACATTCCTACAGTCAGCATGCCAATTGCACGCTCCCTCACAACTTGCGACATCTGTGGCGTTGTGCTGTGTGATGAAACTGCACATTTTAGAGTGGCCTTTTATTGTGACCAACCTAAGGCACACCTGTGCAATAATCATGCTGTCTAATCAGCATCTTGATATGCCACACCTGTCAGGTGGATGGATTATCTCAGCAAAGGAGAAGTGCTCACTAACACAGATTTAAACAAGTTTGTGAACAAAATTTGAGAGAAATAGGCCTTTTGTGTACATAGAAAAAGTCTTAGATCTTTGCTTTCAACACATGAAAAATTGGAGCTAAAACAAAAGTGTTGCATTTATATTTTTGTTCAGTAAAAGTATAAAGTATAAGTAAGTATAAACACTTTTTTTTGTCCTCTACCATTTAGATTCTGTGTTTTAACACAATTATATATGTGTAGCCATCAAGTACTTCGCTTTTACACAATTCTTATTTTACGACAAGTCAGCTGAAAATATTAAAAGTACGTGTCAGTCTGACATTTTCATTAACTCATTGAGCCAACAATTATAATGTATTGCTACATTCATGCGTCAGAATTTGGGACAATACAAGCTCCGATCCAACAAGAACAAAATATTTTGAATGTATGGTCAGTTTGGATTATTTACTCCTGTCAAACCTGGAGAGGAAATTCAGTGCCCTGATGATGTAAACAGTCAAAAAGCAGATTATGTTCAAGATCATATTAATCACATAAATTTAAAAGCAACAATCAGACAAAAAAATGTAAAAAAAAAAAAATACAATCAGTAAGTAACAGAATTTTTAAAAAATAAATAAATATTGGAAAACACAAGTGGTCAATCAGGAACTAGGGCACATAGATATTCATGCAGATGAAGGGCTTTTTCCATTGTGCAACATTTTATAGATCTTTTGTATAATATTATGAAATTTATGACATTTTTCTTAAGAAAATGACAGTTGTGAATAAAATACTTTGCCAAGACAATCAAATTATTATTTCCAAATTCCATGTATTTGTTTCTCCATTTGAAGACCAAACCTTCTGTTTTCATACGTTAGAATCAGAATATTTTGGTCATTATGGATCATCCAGTACTGGAAAGCATCCCAAAAGGTCCTAACCTATACGAGAAGAAGAGATGTTCTATAGTCTCCATGTCTGAATTACAGAAAGTACAGACACTCAAATCTAAATGAAATCTTTGATGTAAGAAGTCATGACATGGGTAGATCTTGTTCATTGTTTTAAAATGGACTTCTTTAAAAAAAAAGAAAAAAAGAAAAGAAAGTAAAGGTAAGTAGTTCTTATCTTTATTAGATAATTGTCAGTCAATTTTTGGAAGCTACATTTCCTCTTTAGTGGTGAGAGGAAACAAATTAAAGTAAGGATACTTCTTAACTATTCTTATCATTACATTACATTCTAAAAAGCTACTTACTTCTTCCAACCCCCTCGTGCCCCATCTCTCCCTCCCCTCCCTTCCCCTCCCATTCCTCGGTGGGCGGGGCCTCTCAGCTCTGCATCATCATGCCCTCAACTCTGCAGTTTGACAAAGAGAAGAAGAAGAACCATCCGACGGCCGCTGCTTTAAGTGAGTGCTCCTCAGTTTGTTCTCACGGTGCGCCGTTTCATCGGCCGCTTACCGGCCACCGTTTGTCTGCTACCCCTCCGCGTGCGCGTGTGTGTGCGGCGTGTTGGGAACTTTAACTGGACACTTTGGAAAGTTACCAACAAACTTAGTGCAGCTTTCTTCCGATATTCATCTCAGGTTGTTTGTTGATGTAGTTTGATGTAGTCCTGTGTGCGCGCGCGTGTGTGGAAAAGAAACGGGGCGCGAGACCGAAAAGAGTGAGTGGGACCGCGAGGAGGGGGAGGGAGGGGGGAGGGGGAGGAAGAGGGGGTACAAACGATTTAGAGTTTCTTCTAACGGTGCTTTCTCTTTAATTCCTCTGATATCCCTGTGTGTGGTGTTTAAACAGGGTGTCTGCTGGGTCCGTGCTGACTGGGACATGTCCTCCTATCGTATTTAGAAGGTTTTCAAAGTGAGACGTCTCCACGACCAGCGCTGACAACACGAGTCCTACTTTTACAGTTCACTTCACTCATCAACTTTGTCTATAATGCGATAGTTTAAAATGCACCAGCTTGTCTATAGTTGTCTGCTTTCAGGGTCACTTCATTAAAACGCCTTGTTTAGTTCTAACTATCGCTACGAAGTCTGTTTTAACTTCACTGCACTGCTTGACTGCGGTATTATTAGTAGTACTTTCCACTGCACTCATAGATCTGGTCTTATTGTATTTGATCAATGTCTCCTCCAGTACCAGATTAAAATATTGGCCTTATTAATTTAGCCCTAAAATTACTCAGCCCCCATTGTAAATTAGTTTTATTGGCAAAATCGACTATTTATCAGCTGTTAGCAACAACCAAATGAAAAAAAAGAAGAGTTTGAACAGATCAATAAAACAGATACAACACAAAGTTAGACTCTGGGACTCTACTGCTAAAGTAGGCCTGTGAAGGCTGGCACAGTGTTTTAACAACATCTGATCTGCTCAGAGGGTTGAGTTTAGAGACTGCAGTGGTTGGTAAAAGTAGTATTTTGAGTTGAATGTGGAAACAAATCTCTTATTGATCTATTTAAACTGTGTTTGATTGGTTATTGCAAACAGCTGATAAATAGTAGATTTTGCCAATAAACCCAATATACAATGGGGATTACCGTTACTGTTTACATACTTCAAATAATATTTTGCTTTTAAAAGGAAATGTATTTTATAAAGCTCCTTGACATTATTTTAGTTTAAGATATTTAAATCTTTACAGTGTTTAGAACAACATGCATTCCTGTCGACAGTGTCATTCATTTGTTCTCTATTGTATTATTACAACTATCTCCCCTAATAACTCTATATAACATTCACCTGCTGAACTGTATTATTTATATGACGGCCCTGCTCTAGTTTTTTTTATATCGTTGTACTTTAACATTATTTAATCTGCTACACTCAAAACACTCGGAATGAAATATATTGATTCCCAAATAAGATTTATCTTCATTGATCCCAGCAGAGTGAAGTTTAGCGTTAAAGCAGCACAAGAAACACACACAGCTTCTGAGTTATTTTACTATAGGTCGTCTTCATTGTGTATATAAAGTATAAAGTGTACTGTTCGTAATTTATACTGTGTAATATATGAGTGGTTCCCTGTCATTATGTAGCAGTTCTGTGCGTTAATTAATGTCATTGCACTTAACTGTTATTTGATCTCCTACATTTAACCATAGAACTGCGTCTCTAAAAGTATGTCTGTCATACTCTATTTTGACGGTATGGTACTCCAGTATATTATTATCTCTTGCAGTATTCCTATAATTAGCCACAGTTAGCTGCTAGTTTGTAGTTATGGTATCTTATTGTAGGTCTACTTCATTACATGCAGTTTTTCTGTGATACTTTCGGTTCGTCTGTGCTGCTCAGTTGCTGTTCTTTGTTTGCTGAATTCTTACACCCTAATACTATATACTGTATTCTTATTATTAGGTAGAAATTAAATAAAGTGTACACAGAATGAATGAGTGTTTTTTGATAGCTCTAGGACACTGTAGGCGTAGTTTTAAATGAATGATGACGACTGATTCATTGGATGTTTCTGTGATTCTTTCATCAAAGCCATTAAATATGTTTGTTGTCAGGAATTTACCGGCTGGATTAATCAAAAATAGACATTCCTGTCTCCTTTTTTAATTCCTCAGTTCAATATAAGACATACAATATTTTAATATTGTAACATAAAGTCACACATGGATTGTTTTTCATGTTGTCTATTATAGGTTTTATATAGAATGCCACATAAATCCTATAATATTTCCACATTTTCTGACTTTACTGCACACCACTGGATTATTATCTCTCACCACTGTAATAGAATTTGTTGGTCAGTATAAACCTTCATTGTGATTTACTCCTACTATTTCCCCCTGATATATTTACAGTCTCAAACAACTCTGATTTATTTTTTTGATTCATCAATTCCCAAAAAAAAAAGAAGCTACAAATATCCATCATAGGCTTCCCGAGTCCAAAGGTGATGTTTGCCAGTGTTTGGTTCGTCCAAACAACAGGCAAAACCTAAAAAAAAAACTCTGTTTATAAAACAGAGAACAAGTATATATCCACACATTGGTGGAGCTGGAATGAATATTTAATGATTTTTGTTTGAAAGATTACTAAAAGGATTAACAAATTATGTAAATAATATCTGATTAAGGTGGTTTCTGATTGGTTTCAGTTCATTCATGGCAGCTCTAGTCTGTTGGTTCGTCTATTGTTACTTTATTGACTATCATATCAGACTATATCAAAAAGGTAGTTGTTTTGATTGTATATGTGAATAACATTTAAATAGTAGTCTTTAATAGTATTCTGCTGTATTCTTTTTTTCCTTCAGTATTTCTAATAGATGCTAATGGAAGTGACCTTATTATGCTTGTTATTGTTGTTGTTGTTCTGGTCCTCAGTGATGAATTTACACATTTGACCTTTCGGTGTGTGTCAAATATTTAATTGCAGTTATTTTATATACTTTATTGCAAATATCTTTGTCATGCTACTCTCTCTAAAACATAGTTTGATGTGATGTGCGACGACGTTTACAGTATTCAGGTTGATGCGATATCTGAAGAAGGACAGTGAAACATATAATGTAATAATAGGTCGGACCCAGGTTGTGTGGTTTGGGAGTCAAACCTCCCTCTCTGTGTTTGGACAGATAATTATAGAGGTTCAGATTCTGAATCCCAACTATACAGAATAAAAAATGTTCCTGAGCTGACCGACCGTCTCAAGTCAGATTTATTTCTTTGCAGTCTGACCAACATACAACACATTTTAAGCCTCGACTCACACGAATGAAAAATCCACAGAACAGGGAGAAAATCAGGAAGAACGGCAAGGAGTAGGCCCCTTCCTGGAGAGACGGACAGGAAATGTGTCTCATCTTTACAAAGTAGACAGCTGGAGCGTGAGATAAGTACTATAGAGTTTAAGATTAAGACGCATAGTTCACGTCTGACCATGAGTCAGCATCTCAACAGGAAGTCAATGTGTTTCTGAGCAGTGTTATTTTTTTCTGAGCTGCTGCTGTCACTGTTCAAAGTGTGTGTGTGAGTGTGTGTCTGTGTGTAACTTTTTCCTCTGGCCACTCATCACGGCATTTTTTCCACCCTGAGTACTGTCGGTGACACTTAAAGGTACACAATACAGATTTTCCTACAGACCAATATGAAGGCATACAAACGTAATCCCTCTCTATCACCACTTATGACCCACTGAAGGATTTGGCAGCGTCTGATCCTCCACTCTGCCTGTATTTTATTAGCACTTTGCTGTGTTAAGGAGGTTTCTGGCCGTCAACATTTCCGACACCTCCTGTCAAACGGCCACCGACCCACAATGTAATTTGGCAACCTGTGTTTGAGTCTCAACAATCAACTTTCTTTCCCCAGAACAACTTACTGGTGTTTACGGAAACTGACAATGCATGAGACACAACGCTACATGTTACTCTCTGGAAACCAAGTTCACTAAATGGTCTATGGCCACTGCAATATGCAACAGAAGGCTGAAATGCTCACAAAATGCCTGTAAAAATGTACAAAATGTGCTGTAATGGTTGTGCGCTGAAACAGGCACAACTATGATTCTCTGGCTTCAACCAGCTGTTTATTTTGTTAACAGATTCATATCAGGTCTCTCACAGATACCTTCGTAGTAATAAACTCCAGAAATTGCACCGGGGTGTAAATACAGCAGATGACAGGATGTGAGACGTAGAAGAGAAAAAAACGAAATAAGAGTAAATCCCGATAACAACAGACTCATATTTGGTCTCTCGCTGCCAACTTGCAGCGATAATCTCCAGAAAGAGGACAAACACAAATATGGTTCAGCGAACTGTTGAAGTTTGTAGAAAGTGTTCATCTTCGATTTCTAGCGACATTTTGTGGAACAGCTGATTCGCTTTTTGATGCTTATCTGGAAGACAGTATGGATCCGGGACTTTCTTTGGACCCAGGACTTCTGTGGTGACATCGTGACTCCACTTACGTAATATCAACCGTCTCCGCCCGTCTCTCCCACCTAATAGCACTGCCATTCTTGTCAATGCCGTGGGCACCTCCCGCATTGATTATTGGAACTCTCGCCTCCATAAACTTCAACTGGTTCAGATCTCCACCAGAACCCCTTCCATTGAACACATCACCCCCGTTTTTCAACAACTTCACTGGCTCCCTGTGGAATACCTCATCGATTATAAGACCTTCAAGTCCCTCAATAACCTCGCACCTCCGCATCTCTCTGCCCTGCTTCATCCCTACACACCCTCTCGTACTCTTCGGTCTTCCTCCTCTATGCTCCTCACTACACCTCCTGCCCGTTAATCATCTCTGGGGTCCAGAGCTTTTAGCCGTGTAGCCCCTCGTCTCTGGAACTCTCCCACAAACCATCCGTGATATTGACTCTCTCCCCACTTTCAAATCCCGCCTCAAAACACACCTCTTTAGACTTTCCCATTCTGTGTGATCACTGTCGTTGACCTTGTACCTGTTTTTAGCCTCTTTTTTTTTAGCTTTTTATTGCATGTTATTTTACTTATGTCCTGATATTTGTTGTTTCGTTATTGGTGTATCTGTAAGGTGACCTTGAATGTCTTGAAAGGCGCCCATGAAGAAAATGTATTAATGTTATTATTATTATTATCTGTCTCAGGATCACATGACATGTATTCATAAAGTTAATTATACTAATTGTGGAACGTCTGACAGAGAAACAGGCGTTGCTGTTTTTCACTGACTGTTTTACCAGTTCCTTTATTACATCACAGACCTTTTTACTTTTTACCAGCTCCAAAGAAGTGAAGTGAAAGAAGTGTTGCAGTTTTCTAACAGCTGTAGTTTGGAGAAATGTAAAATTCTAGTAACTTGTTTTCTGTGTAAGTTTATATCTGTTCCGACAAATAACATGTGACTTAAAGACGTGATGTTTTTTTGTTTTATGTCTCTGTGACTGTCTTGTGAGGTGCTGTAAACATTTCTATAATTATACCCTTCATTGCTCAGTGTGGACGTGTACAGTACAGTCAAACTATAAACTGTTGATTATAGTGTTGTTACGTCCCTGTCTAGGGGAAACCTGAACGCAACATGGTTTTTCTGTGTCCGGCTCTTTCCACTCCCAATAAGGGCCCAAAGAACGACAGGTCAAAATACTTAGCAGTTCATTCCTGTATTTATTTTTCGTGACAGGATAGAGCCCAAAACTACAAACAAAAGATCTTCAACTCCTAAGTTAACCTGAGCAAATGAAAACCAACAAAAAGACAGCCGCTTACCTAATCTCCTAAATTCAACACAGGGAAAAATATCTCAAAGTAAAAAGGGCTTGATATGAAGTGCTGCAATAATTATTTACAATATATATACAAAGGTGATGGTTGTCAGCGATGAACTGTTATTCTGACACCAAAATCCGAAAACACGAACACACGAACGTGCTCACCATACTGTCACATGAGAAGATGAAACACACTAATCACACTTATAATGCATACACAATTGGAATTACAGAGGAGCGTTATTGAGAGTGGGGGAGAGCAGGGAGCGGCCGGCATCAGCTGGCTCTGAAGGCGTCTCCCCACCCATTCGCCACCTTGGATCCGCCCACGTGCATCTTTGCTCCTCCAATCCAGCTGCCAGGATAGGTGCCAACCTGCCCACTCAGGAGGCACCACCTGTAGCAGATGACAAAACACTGATTGACTGCAGTGAGGGAGGAGAGAGAGAGACGTCACACATTACAAGAAACAATAACATAATATGACTCCTAGGTCATAACACCTCCCCACCCAAAGAAGACCAAACATTTTTCCCCCTACAAAAAAAATGTTTGATTCTCAATAGGACCTAGATAGAGCATCAGCCATAACATTTTCTAAACCCTTCTTATATGGAATCTCAAGATTGTAGTCCTGCAGTAACAGAGACCACCGTCTCGTAATGTATAAATAGTCATGTTTATATGTTCTTTTTATTACTTTGGCCAAGGAGGTTATGTTTTCATCTGCTGGGGCCAGGGACAAATTCATTCAATTTTGGTGTAGATCGGGACCTGGATCCAAGATTTCTTTTTCTATTTGCTAGACTAAGAAATTAAAGCAATCAGATAAAAATTATAGAAAGTGAGTACAACAAGTACATTACATAATGAAAAAAATAGACGAGTAAATGTTTGTGGCTGGATATACCAGGATTTGGTAGCTCTCTTGAAAATAGTAAAATGTGCAGCAAATAGAAAGCGATCAGGTAGTGAGTGACTTTGGTAAAACTAGCATGGCACTGTGCAGACAGAGCGCATTCGTCCACCAAAGCTGAAGAATCATGCAAATGTCTGTTTAGCTTGCCTGACCCATACTCGACCCTTCCACAAAGTTCAGCGGAGATCGGTTTCGTAGTTTTTGCGTAATTAGGGACAATGTTGAAAAACATCCAGCAATTTTAAAGAAACTCGAAAAAATGTTCGTGATCCGTCCCGTCATCCGGATCCATATCAAAGATGAATGAGTTCTTTCCAGGCCCCATCCTTCTGTCAAGTTTAGTGGAAAGCCATCCAGTAGGTTCGGCCTTAATCCTGCTGACGTAACAACCAATCAATGGACATGGTTGAAAACAACCTCCTTGACGAAGGTGAATATTTTTTGATCAATATCGGATCAAAGAACATAACCAGAAATTGATAAGAATACATACTACTGAGGTTTGATACCCCTGATGTTATAGGACAGGAAGTAATGTGACAACATAAACTAAACAAAGCGATGAAAAATATATTTGAGTTGAGAAAGAAGTCCTAGAAACAAACGTGACCAAAGTTATCTGTCAGATACCATGATAATGAAAAAGAGAGGATGTTTTTAAAGACAAATAAGTGAAATAAAACAAGAAAGATCCAAACTTGTTTCAAATCAAAGTTAAACAGACAGTAGAGCCTAATCGTCCCCACTCCTATGTGTAAACAGAACAAACAGTAAAACAAGTTGTGTTCATCTCTGTGGCCGTCTGTGTGAGAACTGGCATCAGTCCTCTTCTGGGGTGACGTTATTTTCCAGCTCGTCTCTGTACTCCACCAGCAGAGCAGCTGGTTTCCATTCTGGTGTCAACACAGAGGTCAGAGGTCACAGAGACAGGAAGAAGTCACATGGTCTTCTTTGCACAGGAAACCATGTAACCTTTAACCCCATCCCCCCCATCCTCCACCTTTCAAACCCAAAATATGTACTGAGCAACAGTGGAAACGCATGATTTAAAAATCCCTGTAATTTCTATTCACTAGCCCTGATCTACTGAAACAAACAGACTTTTTTTAAGTACCCACAACCAAAACATGTTAAATCATGAATAACCATCATTTAGTCATAGCATAGAAATAACAGTCATTGGTGCATTTCAGAGTAAACCATGATGTTGGTGAGATTTTTTTCTGCATGACTGAAAACACCTGGCCAAGGTAATAAAATCCTGGGTCTAATTAATGTCCTAGAGAAACAACTGATGATGTCACAATTCCCGAAAAAACTTACATGACCAGGAAGTTGGGATGCTGATGATGCCGATGGTCGGAACTCTGCAGACACGTGTAGCACAGATGTTACAGATGTTATGGCTGATTGCAAAGTGGACGGAGATCACATTTAACTTGTACACAGCTGTTGGTCGTTGGCATTTGTACTGTCGCAGCGGGGAACACTATCCTGTCGTATAGATCCAGGAAGTGGATTGCTTGGTGGTGGTGTCATGATGTGGGGAGCCATTCCTAATGGATGGCAGTCAGACCTTGTCCACATCCATGGTACACTGACAGCTATCCGTTACCAAGATACGGTCCTAGGTCCACATGTTATTCCCAGGATACAGCAATCAGGCATCACCTTCATGCATGACAATGCCAGACCACATGTGACTCATGTATGTCAGGAGTAGCCTACCTGGACCAGAACAATGTCACTGTCCTTCCTTGGCCAGCATATTCACCAGATCTCAACCCAATAGAGCATCTGTGGGATGTTCTGGATCACCAGGTGAGACGGAGAGATCCTGCTCCAGCAACACATGAACAACTTGTCACAGCACTGCAGGAAGAATGACATGTCATCCTACAAGTCCAGATTAACATCTTATCCATTCAGGAGGTGTAAAGTAGTGATAAATGCTGGAGGTAGACACGCACGGTAGTGACTATTGTTGTTCTCTGTCTCACCATGTACACTTTTTGACTTGTAAACAATAAGGCAAAAACCACTAATTTGTACAAAAATCATTTTTCTGTGTGGCTAAGGGGTGAATAAAGATGCGTGAACCATAATTTGCCTTTGATATTTAATATGAACAGGATGGCATGACATTAAAAAAAGTGTTTCTACTGTTGCTCAGTATATATACAGATACTGTGACTCAGCTGACAGCATTAAGCCGCTATCACTATCTCTATCTCTATCTCTGTCCTCACTGTAAACTCTCATCTCAAACTTTTAATTCCACCTGTAAACTCAGGAGTCTCCTGGACTGGTTTACGTTCTGGTCTTCAGTTTCAGTTATTCTAACTTTGTTTCAGAGAGATCTGAAACCATTTCTCTCTCAGTTTAGTGGACAGCACAAATACCAAAATACCCATGAACCCCAGCTGCTGTTGCCAGGGAGAAGAAGGAAGTCAGTGGTGTAAATCTGCTGTAGCTCATTCAGAATGTTTCAGTCTGTGGCCATAAATTGATCCTATGCTGATCCTGAATCAGAAAAAATAATAAAGCCGGCCTCACACTACATGAGCTTCAAAAGCCTAACTGAAAATGGAAACTGAAATCAGATTTCATCACACATATAATGAGACTCTCCATAGATGTTCTTCTCTCTAATCTCAAACATATCACCGCCTTAGATTAAAAAATAAAAGAAATCACACACTACAGGATTTCATTGAGATTCTTGTACCAGAGGGAGCAATGAATGCACGCGTCACGTGATCTCTGGAGAAGCAGCTGTGCAACGTAAACAAAATGATTGATGGAGTTGTCGTCGCGATCGGCCTACTTTACAGTGAGAAAGCAGAAGAAATGAGTGTGGAGGAGGAAACGGTTGGGAAGATTTCAATTTAATTCAATTTATTTATTTGTATAGCGCCAAATCACAACAAAAGTTATATCAAGGCACTTTCCGAAAGTTTCCGAAGTCTAGACCGACTCCTCATTCTAGAGAGACCCAACACTCCAACATGAGCAAGCATTTGGCAACAGTGGCGACGAAAAACTGCCTTTTTTAAAAAGGCAGAAACGTCGAGCAGATCCGAGACTCAAGGTGACTCAGTAGTATTATTGTTCATGTAAGAGAGTATAGTAGTGTGTGTATGTTAGTATGATTGTGTTTGTATGAAATTATGATAGTGTGTGAGAAAGTATACAACATGGTCTACATGGCCTCTCATACTAATCGACTACTTATCGATTAGTGTCCCACTCATACACATTCGGAGGGAGATGGGAGACAATTTTTCAACTCGCACTTAACAAGTTTGCATCTCACATGTAGTTTCTCCAGTCTTGCAGTGATAGTTTTTCTAGATGGCTTTCAAAAAAGCTGATGGGAAACATGTCTTTGGCTGTCATCTGTGGGACGACGGCTGTTGTTTATTCTACACGTCTAACATCAAGCTTACTTGGTCTGCTAACAAAACTAGCCATTGATTGTTGAAGTGTTGACGAACCTTCTTCTGCTGGTGCTTTGCTCTCAAATGATTGTGCGTTGTTGTGGTGGACTTGTGGTAAGAGTTGGTACTGCACCTCATTTTTCATTTATTTAAAGGAGTTCCACACTGACATGTTTCTAGTGTCTGCCTTGTGGTCATAGAGCGTTTTTCTTCTTTTGTTAATAGTGGTTGCAAACAGCCTGTAGCTGTTTTACCGCCACCTTCTCCGGCAGTACTTCATTACCAACAGGCGCAGGTAAAAACAAGGGAAAACATTTTTTATGACAAAAATAGATATTTTCAAAAATCAATGTCTATCCCTAGTTTGTTCCTTTTGACATTTTTATCTACATAATTTGCTCACATCAGTTTGTGGCCTATTGAGCTGACTTTGCTGGATTCAGAACAGAATGGAGTCACGCTGCTCTTCATCGCTCTGTCCTCCATCTTCATCAATCTCCTCTGTTTCCTTTACTCTTCCTTTACTTTTCTCCTTAAGTTTTTTATTGTTGGACCATTTTGAAACAAGACTCTTCGTACAAGTTGGCAACCTGCTCTGCTGCTGCTCTGCTGCCGCTTTGTGTACAATGATGCAGATAAAAAACAAAACTGCATTGATTCAGCTTAAGTACAAGGCCTCTCGACTGATGGTTCTAGTTAAAACATTTTAGGGATCCACAGCATATATTTACATGTAGGCCAAGTTAGGAGAAGTTATGGGTTATCTAATCAGTATCAGTCATCACTTAAACATCTCGATGAATCCATCAATGTTGTGTGTCTGCAGAAGAGAAAAGTAACATGACTGACAGGCCTCACTACGCTATTAACCAATATATTTACTGCATTCCAACAGTTCCTTTTTACCAGCGATATTGATCCATGTTTTCTGTGTCGACAGACAAATACACAGCTGATCGGGTTGTTCTTCTCTTTGTTAAAGCCCTTTGGACCAGGACAGGTTTGCACAGTGAACTTGGCACAGAGTCAAGCTCTCTGCTAACATGCTAATACCGATAGCAATCCATGAGCTTAGCTTTCTGTGAACTTTTCCCAGCCTTTCCCCAGAGAGCATCACCCTTTCCTGTTCCGGGGGGGATACAATAACTTGAACAAATATGTGTGAGTTGATCTGTTAATCTGTATCCTGATGCGTCTCCTGTGGTCTCATTTGATCAAATCCAGTTACTGTGGAAATGTGGTTGTAATTGCAGTGATTCTTCAAGTGGTTACAGAGTTGTTTTCAGAGAAGAAATCCAGATGTTTTTTTATTTTCTGTTAAAGTGTTTTGGTCAATAAATGTTGGTTCTGTCCTCTGTGTTACAAAGAGCTACAACACTTCACTTGTCATTTGGACATTTCTGTTGTTATGATTCATTATTATTGTCCCCAGTCAAAGGGACAATGTCAGACTGACTACTTTCTTGCAGTTTCAAGCAATGACAGACCCTTGAATAATAAGCAGAAACACAAGTGCTGTTGTTATTCATATATAGTCAATGGATAGTTATTAGAATCTAGTTTTTCATTTGAAATTTAAAACCTCTTGAATTCAAAGAACTGCATGAAGTTGTATATTGGGCTCTAAGCAGTAAGGCTCACTAATAACTAATATTATTTAGCCACGCTAATCATGTTACTCTAGAGACGGGGATGTTGGTCTGTTGGTCGTTCACCCTCCTCCAGGCTCAAACATTTAGGATGAGTTCCCATGAAGATTAGTTTCAGACATGCATGTCTGCCTGTGGGTCAGTCAACTTCAATGACTTGTAAACTTTTCAGGAAAAAATAGTTGTATAACAATATAGCACATCTTGTGTTTATTCAATCAATAAATATAATATCATTTAACATCATTTTATGGAGCGACTACATAGAAAGGAACATTTCTTATTACATGACAAATAAAAGATGCTTGCTCATATGATCGTTCTTCTTTTACTTACAATGAATTTTGTGCAACAAATCTTATCAATATTATATAAAAGTATGGATAAACTGAAAAATCAAAAACACTTTTCAATTTTAGTTGCAGACCAAATAATTGTAATTGTCGTAAAGTGTAATTGTGTGAAAATGTGTAATTGTAATTGTAAAGTTGAAAACTTTAGTTTCATGCAAAATATCCAACACAAACATAAAAATAGAACAGTGAGTAACAGTAACAGCAACAGTGAAACAGATTTTGGTGGGAGGGTTGAGCATGTGACAGGGAAGAACAGATTAGATATTGGAGTGGATCAGGAAAAAGGGGAGGATCCAGGATTTTTTTTTCACTCTTTTTTCTAACATTGCAAGATAAGACTTTTTTGACTATTTTCTTCCATCACGATTAAACTACTCACCAGATTATAATGAAACTGGGTGGAAGAGTGGGCATTGTCCCAAAGAGGGAATTTTGAAGAAGATCCGGATTGAAAGGTTGGAGCCTTGTTTTTTTTGTGTGTTTTTTTTTTATACCTCTACCAAGGAGGGTAAGTGTTTACTGTTGGGCTGTTTGTCAGCAGGACAACTCAAAAAGTTCTGGGACAGATTTGCGTGAACTTTGAACTGAGACAGACACCAGGGATGGGAACAGGTGATTACATTTTGGGAAGAATCCACCCGGCAGAATGGGAAATGCTGATTCTTCCTGAATAACTGTTTTCCCTATGCCAAAAGTTCTGATGGATCATCATGGACATTTATATACTGTAAATGTGAATGTGACCTGTGGGGACAGGGGGCCCTATGGAGGCAATGCTCTGCCTTGCACTCTCTGACGGCTCTTTGTCACTGATAAATTGATTGCAGTGAACCAAATGATCTGAAAATGACCCAGTGTGCTTCATCTCTGTTTTGACCCCATAGCCTTTATGCTAACGTGTGAAATCTGCACTACATTTATGCAACAAGGTCTAAAAGGAGCTTTAGAGCTGCTGGTTAAAGGAACAGTAATACTATTAGCGCTGTGTGTTGAACCAGTTCAATGTTATGAAATAAATATCAATTACACAACAGAGTAGTGGCCAAACACACGTATACTGGTCAGCTGATTCGACTGCTCTCCCTCTCGTTCGCACACACACACACACACACACACACACACACAGACACACACATGGTGAGAGAGAGAGAGAGACACTGAAGCAGACAGGAGGAGAGTGCGAGCTGAAACAGGAGAAGCTGAACTGATTCCAGATCTGATTGGTATTCAGAGAGCGATTCTTTCTGCTGGGAGACATTCCTGCTGCAGGAGAAGGGAGGTGTGGATTGAGAGGAAAAGGGGTGGAGGGGGGGAGGAAGAGGGTGACTCCATTCATCAGCAAAAATCAAAAGTTGGATCTCCTTCTCTCTCTTCCTGTGAGTCTCAAAGTACAAGGCAGTGTGGTTGTTGCTGGAGATGAAGACCTCTTCAGCCATCACCGTCATCATCAGTAAAGGTGACATCATCAACAGGAACTTATCTGGTTCTAGTACCAGCTTCACGCTCTGGGTATTGAACATTTATTTGGTTGTTTCCTGGTACAGAGTGAAGTTTTCTCACAGTGAGGTGAAGTAGTGGTGATCTCGTCTGTGTGTAATGCATAATTAGCTTGTCAGAAATGGTCTGTTTTAGATCATTAGTTTGTTTATAAATAGTTTGCTTTAGATGTTTGTTTTCTTGTAATAAATAGTTAATTATGGATAGAACACGTTACAAACTGCCGGTATCGGCTGAACTCAACCCTGATAGTGTCAAATGCCCGTCCAGCCTCCACCTGTCGACTTCTCAGCTAGAATTACTGACACTGAAATGAGAACTGTTCCCACGTCAGCTTTTTTTTCTGTTTAGTTTCCATCTTTATTTATTAATTATTGGAGGTGTTTGAAGATCCAGATTTATTCACTGATGTATTTATTTAGGTATTAATTACTTTGACGTACATGTTCAGTTCAACTTCTCTCTAGTTTGTAATAAAGTTGAGGATTGTTCATTTCCAGCAGTGTTGGAGTTTTTTTTTTGCGGAGTTAGGGGATAATCAGATATCAGCCTTTTCCTGCTACAAACTATTTCCATTGTTTTCACCTTTTTAACCAATTTTGGGTCAAAAAGTAAAATTAAAGAACTTCTTATTTCCAAATAATTTATAATTTTTATGAATAAGATGTCAAAGACCATTTATGTTGGGGGTAATGTATTTGTTATCTATAATTTGTTTTTATAGATAACTAGTTTATTATATATAGTTCATTATGGATATTACTTTATTACTTTATTATTTATTATTATTATTTGATATATATAATATTTTGTGTGTGTGTGTGTGTGTATACATTTTGTTTTACATAATTAATTAGTTTGTATATTTAGAAGGTAATTATTTCTTTGAAAATTATTTTTCATGAACCTTTCCTTTGTTGTTGAACAGGTCTGTGTGTGATAGTGACAATCTATGACACTATCACACACAGACCTGTTCAACAACAAATGAAGATTATTTGAGATGTGTTTAATTGATTGATAGTTTGTTATTAATTGTTAAATTCTTTGGTAGTTTGATATTTTTATTTTGTATTGTATAACAAAATTGGTTTGTCATGAATAATTGCTTTTGTTTGTCAGGTAGTTATTTTGTTTGCACTGAGTAAATCTCCTCAAAGTTTAAAAAAAAATGTTAAAAAGAAGTTCAGTGATCCAGCTAACTTTATTGAACCTGCCTCAGAACATGATGTAATGGATGATCCATTGCTGCAGCAGTCCAACCACAACTCTCTGAGCAGGCAGTCAGACATCAGGACTGGTTTCCATTAATGGCCACCTGTGTGGACTTTAACTTCAAGGCTTTTACATGTAAAGAATGGTTCATTTCAAGCAAAGAAAAAGTTTATTTTTAGTGACTCTGATGTCATCTTGTCTCTCTGACTCAGGTGTTACCATAGATCCTGTCTCCACCAATCAGAAAGCAGTGTGGTTCTCAGTACAGGAAGTTGCACACCCTGGCTCCATGGAGGTGAAGCTGAGTGCAGCGATGACTGAACACAGGAACATGTGCAGATGACAAAGTCTAAAGATGCTCACGTAGCACACTGATTGACAGCTCAACACTTCCTCCCTCGTGCCACTGCCCACTCATCATCTATCCAGCCATGTTGTTGAGGAGGAAGGTGTGTGTTGCCTTGGTGATCACTGCCATCCTCTTCCTCATGCTCGCCAGTCAGAGCATCCAAAGGAGACATTTCCTGCCTCTGTCATTAGCCCTGCCCATCAGCCGAGCCACGCCTACCGGCACGGGGACAGGTAATGAGTTGATGTTGTTATCAATGGGTAAAAGAAAAAATCCATAAACAGAAAGGATGACAAAATGCAACACTGATTAAAGCTGGGCATACACTGTATGATACGAGGCCGTTTCCAGCTTGTTTTTGAGCTGTATGTCTCATTTCAGAGCCGTCACGAGTTTCAGCTGTGTTGGGCATCATTTGTCGTACAGCGTTCATGCAGGAGGAGGAGGAGGAGCGATCGTAGCCCGATCAGCTGCTCCCGACCGGCCGTTAGATGGTTGGATGACTTTCTGACATTTCACATATTTTGGTCGTCAAGCAAAACAGCAGCAGAGAAGCAGCGCCATCAATTGATTCCCCAAATACTGAGCCTGTGTGAAGTGGCAAACAAGTATGTCTGAAAAGACGCCAACATTGTACAATAACTGCAGCAAAACGTAGCTGCCTTCCTCCAACTCTGCATCAGCAAATCCTTCTGCCCACATCCTCTCAGCCACCTGTTAGTTCACATACAGGATGGCATAGGCGATCAAGGCAGCACATCCCTGCCTCATACACACAGAGTGAAAACTCCACAGGCAGATAAACTTCTAATTCCTGAAGAAACTGCCTTCAAACAAGCCTTTAATTATAATTGTCAATAGTCAGATCTCTCTGTAGGGGCAGACCGGTCGATTTTACACAGTGTGAGCAGTCAGGTAGTGGTTTGATGATCACACCGTACAGTGTTGGCACATAAACTGTACGCTTTGGCTTCACATTGCAGACAATTAACGAGTACAGTATGAGTTAAACAACAACGTTTTAAAAAGAAGAACAAGTTTAAGTGATCGCATAAAAGTATACACAAAGTACGACGTAGTGAAATTTGTTCTCTGCTTTTGATGCATTGGGGCGGCTGTAGCTCAGGAGGTACATCGGTCACTCACAGAACGAAGAGGTCAGTGGTTCAATCCCCAGCCTCTGCAAGTCTACAAGATACTGAACCTCAATTTGTTCCCCGTGTGCCGTAATGTAAAGGCAGCCCACTGCTGCTCCTCAGGGATGGGTCAAATGCAGAGAAAGAATTTCCCCCTGTGGGATGAATACAGTATCTCAAAAAAAAAGAAAAAAGAATCAAATAGTGTATGTCCAGCTTTTTCCAGGCAGATGTCAGCCAAGACAGACATCCGCCAAATGCATGAGCTGTAACAGTTTTCCACAACAGTTTTGTTCAATATTCATAGACTTTGTTGCATGGCATATGTTGACTTTTTGATAGATACTGATTGCCCAGATAATCCATCTAGTCGGTTTTCACTTTTTAAAAAAAAAAGAAAGGTTTGTGAGTTTTGGTGACATTGGCTGTAGAGTTCTCTGCCTTCTCTCCATTATAGATGGACCTTCACTTACGGTGCTCAAAGCACAAAAAATACATTTGAAAAACTTTGTGTCTCTTTCCAGAAATCATGAGCCGGTTACTCAAGTTAACCACAGACCTTGTTGTGAACAGTTTCATGTAAAGAACCATTTCGTTCTGTATCAACGTCAACATAACATCAGTTAGCTTAGTTAGCTAACCTTTCATCCATGACTACATGCTCACTTCCCTCTGCATGGTGATACGGAATAAAAAAGTTCCTACATGAGACTGTTTGTAACACAGTCTTTGGATTATGTTGAGGAACCAGGTCTTGATTCCTGGAGGGATTTTACAGATGTAGATTTTTGTCTTACACAGCTGATACCTCTAAAAAAAAAAAAAAAAGCAGTACAGGTAAGAATAAAGTATGTATTTTTGATTTGGAGGTGAACTGTCCCTTTAAATGAGGCTTTTTCCAGAGCTCATTTTGTTGTGCTATCATAAAATAAACAGCATATGTAATAGACATAACAGTATAAATAAACAAAGTTATATTTGCTGTGGTAGTGTTTGAGGTACATTTAGATGTAGTACTATTAAGATAATAGTTGCAGTAGTATCATTAGCAGTACTCTTGTTGTGATTGTGTGAACAGTGTTAGCTCCCACGACGCACAACTCCGTTTTTGTTTGCAGTGGTTGAACCCACGGCGCCTCCTGCTCATCTGACCCCTGACCCTCCCAGGACGCCCCCTCCTCCTCCCACCACCAGTCAACCTGAAGACGCGGAGGAGCCTATAGAGGTCTCCCAGTACGACCTCAGGTAACACGCAGGAGGTCACGTGTGTATCCCATGATTCCCTTGTTCTGTCCCCATCTGACTCCTCCTTGTCGTCCTCCTTCAGGTCATGCGGTTGTATTGAGTCCTGTGTTACAGATGTGAGGAGGTCAGACTGGTTCAGCCAACGCTACGACCCCAAACAGCAGCCCGTCCTCCGACAAACCAACAACAATTTTGACCCAGACGCACTTAAATGGTGGCTGGTGAGGACCAAAAATAATTCATTGTTCTACTGCGATAGGGATAAAGTTGGTGGTTTATTAGTCTGAGGTTTGAAATCAAGTTAAAAGGTGGTTGTTTGGATTTAAAAAGATCTTTATCTCAAATATCAAGCTTTTATTCATTTGGTCACACTTAAACTAATTAAAGAATTTAAATCTGTAGAGCTGTCACACTTTTTGCAAGGTAATGCCGATAAATCAATCAACAACCAGCAGCTTCACTGCAAGGATTCAAAAGCCACTTATTTCACTGTTGAGTTTAATTATAGGCCTGAATCTTATTGTTTCTTGTACAAATATATTTTTATTCCACAGTCAGTGATTAAACTGCCATCACAATCTAAGTATTGATACTTTACATTAACAGTTAAGTGAATCACCAAAATAAGTTAAAAATGTGAGAATAAATGAGATTTCCAGTCATTTCTTCAATAGATAATGCTTCATTTTTCACCATGACTCACTAACAAAGTGAACCCAGAGACAGAAACTGACCACACACTGGAAGTGACAGCATTCAACAGTGAGAATTGTTAAATCAGCAGCAGTGTACTGCATGATAGCCATACAATGTGTTCCAGTAAACAGCCAGGGCTGGTTTTCTGAAAGTCTGTGTGTTCAGGAAATTAGTAATATCTTAAAGTAGCTTCTGTCAAAGCTGTCAGCAGTCTGGATGAAGAGTCAAACATCTGAGTCTGTTTTACTGCATTTATGGATTAAGTCCTGCTGCAGAAACCATTAGTAGATTAAACAGGGGGCAACGAGGGGGAGGGGTTAGAAATGCTACCAATACTGATCCAAAGTATTCTGTGTATCCTCTGTGAGCTTAAAGAGAACAGCCAGAGCTGCAGTTACACTATAACTGTAAAAGCATGTATAAAGGACCTAGAGGGACCTAGATTAGCTCAATATGAATATAAAAAACTTAAAATAGATATATTACACTGTGGTTTGCTCCGCCTCTCCACAGGGTCTTCAGCGATCTGGTAATGACCAGACACTAGAAGGAGTGATGTCAGAGATGTTCCAGGTCATTCCCTCTCCCACTGTGGACTTCACGCCCCACCCCTCCCGTTGTCGCAGTTGCGCAGTGGTCGGCAACTCCGGAAAACTGCGACAGTCTGGAAACGGCAACCTGATTGACTCCCACGACTCTGTAATCCGGTATGTATGACAAAGGACACACTTGTTGCCCCAGTCGTCTTCCTTCTCCTCATCTTCCTCACATTTCTCGTCCACAGGATGAACAAGGCGGTGACCCGAGGATTTGAGAAAGACGTTGGGAATCGAACGACGCATCACTTCCTGTACCCAGAGAGCGCAGTGGACGTCGAGCGTGGCGTTAGCCTCGTCCTCCTGCCGTTCAAACTGAGGGATCTGGAGTGGCTGACCAGCGCGCTGTCCACCGGCAAAGTCAAAATGTATGAAATCTATACCAAATACAGAGAAAAGCCCTCAATTACCAGTTCATTAGGCACAGTTAGCTAAAACGAATGCAGTCTAATACATCAACTGCAATAAATCCCACCTTCGTGAAGGTTATAATGCAGGTTTTATTGACAGTTTATGTGAAAAATCATCAGAAACAATTTAACATTTAAAATGTTTTTATTGTCATTACATGTTCATTTTTGACCTTCGAACAAACTCTGACACGGCAGCATCAACAACATCAAGCCTTCGTATGCGAGACTATGTATATATTCATAACATACCTGTTCTCTTTAGGTGTGTGTATACATGTACAGAAACCTGTACGGTATATTTACGAGTCTCACATATATATATATATATATATATATAGATATATATATAGATATAGACAATATATATATATATAGATATAGACAAAAAATATACAAATGCTTATGTACGGTACTGAGCGCAATGCCTGAATATTAACATCTGTGCAAAGCTGAATATTTATGTCATGCAGGACAAAATGTGAAGATATGTATTATATTGTATACATAAATACACACATATACAAATAAAGAGATATGCCATCTTCTCTAATATGCAGTATTTCTTTCTGTGTGTGTTTTCAGGACCTACATGAGAGTTAAAGACCGAGTGGAGGCTGATAAAGACAAGGTAAAGTGTGCCCTCTCCACACATCACACTCATAAAGCTAAAATTAGAATATTAGGACAATTCAAATAAAGATATTCGATTGTAGTTCACAAAGTTCTTGTCAGCTGTTTTCAGATGATATATTTATGCTCATGAAATATGTGAAAACCGCCTGAGAGCCAGTAAACACGACCACATGTAATCTGATGATGATAAAGTGAACACAATATTTATGATGGACATAATTGTAAAAGGAGGTTGGGTATTTGATAAAAGTATATCAGTGCTCTGCTTTGTAATGTGAAACCCTTACCCTAATAATGTGAGATATAAGAGGTAGGAAGATAGGGGAGCATCCATATTAACTTTATAATAACATTATTCTAATTGAAGATGGGGTTGCTGCGTGCAATGCAGTTAGTTAACATTAAAATCGTACTCTGCCCTGAAGCTGGCTGTTTTGCTGTGAAAAAAATAAATCATAAAGACACCTGTGGAAAAAACATTTCTTTAGGGTCATGTATGACTGCCTCTAAATTCAGGCTGCATCATAAAGAAGTAATGAGACGTAAGCAACCTCAGGTATCACCTTGTTTCTGCTTCGGTCTGGAAAGGAGACACTAACCTCCGCCCACAGTGGACATGTGAGATGTATAGCATGGCCGTAAATGACAGTAGTAGTAGTACAGACCGCAAATGAAATAAAACCAGTGGTAGTGTGTAAATAATATAGAATATATTAAATAATGTAAAATATCTTGTTTCATTCTGTTAGCAGGGAAAATAAAGGTAATTATTTCTGCAATGTTAAATGTGTTACCATGGTAACACTCACTGTGTGTGTTTGTGTGTATAGGTTCTGGTGGTGAACCCAGCATTCTTCAAGTATGTTAATGATCGTTGGACCGAGCGTCACGGTCGCTACCCGTCCACTGGCATGCTCGCCATCATCTTTGCTCTGCATACCTGTGACCAGGTAGGAGAAGGGGGCGGAGTCTGTCATCCACTAGACAGTACATACTATACAAGATTTAGGCAAAGCACGTTTATTTTATATAGCACTGTTCAGACACATGGTAATTCAAAGTGCTTTACAAAGGAATGAATAATAACACATTAAAAACATTTAAAAAGAAGTAATGCTTTAAGAGCCTGAGAGACCTTTAAAAACAAGACTTTAGAATACGGTTAATTTGCTAATAAAAGACAATAAAGCCAAAATGCATAGATGAGCAAATAACTAGAGGTTAAATTAAGAGAGATAAATTAAAGTGAGATGAGAAACATTTTGAATTGAAGGGAATGCTGCAGTTTGAGCAGAGACATCAGGTACTCAGGTAGCTTGTTCCACAGCTGAGGAGCATAGAAGGTAAAAGCTGCTTCAACTTGTTTGGCTCTGATTCTGGGAACACTTAGTAAGCCCATCCCAGAGGACTTGAGGGGTCTGGATGCCTCATAATGTACAAATACATCAGTCATGTATGTATGTTATGCCCAAGACCATTTTTAGACCAGCAGAAGGATTTTAAATTATATTTTTCACATACAGGTAGCCAGTGTAGTGATCTGAGGATCAGTGTTCCATTCCTGTTTGTGTTCAGGTGTCGGTGTTCGGGTATGGTGCTGACCAGCAGGGAAACTGGCATCACTACTGGGAAGAGAATCGCTATGCTGGAGCCTTCAGGAAGACGGGCGTCCACAGTGCTGAGTTTGAAACGCAAGTCATCCACAAGCTCGCCAAGGAGGGCAAAATCAGTCTGCACCTGTAAAATGATCACTAACCCACAGACCTACAGGCTGATGGACTGACCTACAGATATGCTGACTGGCCAGCAGATAATTCACCACTTAATGAGGGACCAAAAACCAGCTACATCTCTCCTGGTAACCAGCAGAGTCTCGTTGATTGCAGCCGAGTATCGGCTCTATCGGCTGTCCTCTGGCACCGAAAAATATCATTAGAGCCGTTGCTCATCTATGGCTGCGGGCAGGAATCAGACCTGTGTACTTGTTGCACGTCAATCATAACATGTCTGTCCTTGGTCAGATATCTAGGTGTGCCGAATAGAAGCTGCTGTAGCGCAGAGACATTTTCACATACCTGGATTACCTGTGCGGGCAGAGCCTTCAGAGGTGGGCGGAGCTTCACATGCCACCTTCGTCCTCAGAAATACTCCCTGTGTAGTCTCATGCTGGTTTAATTGAGTTCCACCAAGTTGGGACCCTTCACTATTGAGACAGACAAACCGTCCTGCCGTCTGTGACTGCGAGGATCAACCACACAAGTTATGCTCTGAGCGGGAAACAACCACAGACTTTTTATATTTGTATGTTTTATTGGATTTTATGGATAACCTCTTTTTTCTTTTTTTTTTAATCAAAGCACTTTGTCTTGAAGAACAAAAAAAATGCCAAGCTGTTGTTTGTCCATCCACGTTACAAGACGTTTTGTATTTTATATCATTTATAATCCATCCATTTATTCTAACTGAATCTTAAAGCTACCTGTCTTGATGTAGAGGATGTTTCTGTCCTGACAGACTGGAACTGAAACGGGGAAAAAACAGGACAAGATATCTTTTTACGTTTTGTGTCATCCTGGCACTTCCTGCCTCAGCCATATCTGAGCTGGAGGCAGTGAGTGCGAGGTGCCTGTGTTCTTCATGTGTGTTCCATGTTTATTCAACAGTCTGCAGGTTTTCAGCTGATTTTCTCTGTCCAAGTCATGAACGATATATGTTATTATATTATTCAGCTCCAGTAGTTGACAAAGTAAGTGGTAAACAGTAAATGAAAATGTAGTCTTTATCTTCTCACCCCCATGCTGATGGAAAGTCAGGTGAAGTTTCTTTGTCCACCAACATTTTTCGACCTTCACAACAAAACGGTGTTGCAGCATCCTCCCAAACAAATGAAGACGATGCCGAGCTAATGTAACATTTTGTGTGAGTACTGAGACATGCAGAGTGATCTCGTTTAGCAGCACATGTACACACAACTGAGCTTGTTCATCTCCCTCAGTGTTCAGAGCGTACAGTGAAGATATGAGCCTTAACAAGAGTCATATCCCCCTGACCTCCATAAAAGAAATGTTACTACAAATCCATCAGTATGTGACATATCCCTCATTCCTTTGGAGAGCCCAGAGTACTTCATACTGTTTGGATATATGCAATGGAGAAGATGACCAACCTTCAGTCGCCTTAAAATGATCTTTCTATGGAAAACTCAAAAATAAAATGTGTAGAAAAATCTAAAGCACAACTACTTGTCATGGTAATTCATGTGTAAAGTGAAGTTAAAATATTTAGTTTGCGAGATATGCTCCAGACAAAAAATGATAACTAAATGATAACTAACCGTTTTTGAAATCGGTTTGGGAATGACTGTATGAGCTGAATATTATATATATTATATTGGTTTTTGACTGTTTGACTCCCCATCTTCCTCAGTTGTTTGTGAGATTGCTGCAGCACTGTTTTGCCGTGGGGGGAGGGGGGAGGGGCGTTACAGCCTGCAGACTCGGATAAGAGGGGCAGTGACCTGGCCACCGATGCTGGCCTGCCAACCAGAGAGCGTTGAGGATAAAGGCCGAAACACTCAGTGAAGGTTGGGCACCTCCTGAAGACCTCAATGCATCCAGATGAAGTAATCAACTACAACCAGGCCCTCATCCATCGGCCGCCTCCCCTACACAACCAGCTCCACCGTCACCCACAAGTCTCCCACAAGCCAAGATGCCATCAGGATAGTGTAACTACCAAGGGGCTCAATCGTCTAGTCCTAGGAATAACTGAAGCTCCAGAAATGTCAAGAAAAAACTCCAGTTAGTCACAGCAGAGCTGATGGGAGTGACAGGCAAGGAGACTTTTAACTAAAGGTTTATCAAACCAAACTTCACCACAAAGTCAAACGGTCAGTAGCATCAGCAGTGTTTGCAGTGCAATGGAAGATGTGGTGAAAAGTACTGAAGTCTAACCAAAAAAATAACCAACCAGAGGAATGAAGAGAGACCAGAGACCAGTCCAACAGGTGGCAGAGCAGTCAGTCAGCCTGCTGCTGAACTTATTGTTCATGGTGGACGTGTGTGCAGGGACTCACCTGTGTCTCACCTGGACTGTGAATGTTGCTGAATGTCAATCACAGCTGTCTAAATGTCCGTTTACACAATGAGGAATTTGAGTTAGTTTGAGTCTGGTCACTGCTCTCAGAGTGCTTCTATTCTCTTTCATGCACATGTTCATGTTTGCATGATGGCTGCTCTGCAACCCATTGGTTGTGCTTGCCTTTTATTAATGCTACACATCAACAAGATGCAGTTAAACCCATGAGCAGTGGAGGCCCTATCAGGATGTGAACATTTCAAATGTTGAGAAAAGTTTACACAATGTATATGAACAGTGTCATTAGGCATTTTCAGACTGGAGGAACCTTTTCATAGTTCTAAGAACCCACTTTTTATTGTATCTACACCACAAGAGCTACAAACGATTGTAGTTCTTAGAACTCTGAGAGTCTTTTTCGGTCACACCTCAGAGTAGGTCGTCTCTCAGCACAAGAGGAACCTTGAGTGACCTACGTGTACTGTGATTGGTCCAGACATTCGTTGATTGGTTGAACCACCATTTTTAAAAACGTTTGTGACATTCGCCATGTAAACAACAGCTCTTAATGGCAGCCTAGAAAACATAGACAAATGTCTGTCGAATGGTTGTTGTTGTATGTTGCACAGAAGTGACGTTGCTATACCAACCATCAGCCAGCTTATGTCACGTCTGTGTTACATAGTTCTCAGAGGGATTCCCCAGCATGCAGTTCCTCTCAGTCTTCAGAACTGTTTGGTCTGAAAACGTGCATTAATGCAGTTGCTTGTTGATGTGTAAATACAGATAAAATCGAGGAAAAATGCCGCTCTCACCTAAGCGTTTGCCTTCTAGTTGTTTGCAGCTGTGATCAGCAGTACATCATCAAACTAGTGCAAATGTAGATCTCAGTTTTCTAATGGGATTACAAATTGGTTTTTTGACTTATCTGATGACTAAAATGTTTGGGTTTACTAAGGTATGGGATCAAGAAAACTTAACAATATACAGTTTTTGGTCGTCCTTTCACACCAACCCAGCGGTGTTGAAATCGCTCTGTTGAGTGGTGAGTCAGCTTCAAACAAACTTGGCTGGTACGGCGTCTAAGGGCTACATTATGAAACGGTGTGAATGCATTGTTGTCTGACCATCTCTGAACACCAAAGTGTCTCTAGTGTTTTTTCATCGTGTTTCTGAGCCGCCACATTGGAAAATCCTGCATCCCCAAAACTCTCTTTAGTCCCAACGCCACAAGTCGTTTGAAAGGAGAAAACAGAGTCTTTCATTGAAGTGATAAAAGATGCTGTTAGACGCCCCCACAAGCGTCTGCTTGAAGTAGACTGAGGTGTCCATAAATAGCGACAAATGCTGAATCGTTATCTGGAGGCTGTTACTCTATAATTAGTTTGGCTGCAGTCTGGAGTTTAACCCTGTCTGTCTAGAATGTCATGTTCTCTTAAATCCTGAATGCTGACTCATTAGCTTTAGTGTAATCACAAACATCTGCTACTTGTTTTATTTTTTTTTTAAACTTTTATTCACTACTGAACTTTAACACTTTGCTGTCTTCTCCAAGGAAATTGCCTGCTGGTAAACGGGGGAAGTATCCACTTTATGAGGCAGTGAATGAGAGAGCAGCAGCCCTCTGTCTCTCACTGGTCTCAACATCTGGATGTAACTTTTAGACATTTGCAGACTAAATTAGAGTCAAAAAGATTTTCTCCCTCAAACTGAAAGGTTTGTTGTGAGTATAAATCCAAAGTTGTGTGTATTAGATTCCCTGCAGTAAATCCATAGATAACTAATAAACAAATAAAGAATGCAGGAAGGTGTAGATTAAATCAGATCAGCCAATCAGAATGCATTTGATTTGTAGATGAACCAAAAAAGGATGTACATATGATGCATGTTCAGTTACTATAGCTTTAAAGCAGCTAATCATATTTAAACTGACTGAAGAAAGAGAAGGAAATGTCATTCTTAACAAACATCCTGCTGATCATCAGTTCATTCATTCATTCATAGTTACCAGACAGACAGAAGCATTGTGATCATTCAAAGCAAAGAAAATCAACTGTTGTCACTTTGAATTAAATAAACAATAAGAAACCAAACTGACTTTTTCTCCCCATCAATAATTAAGGTAAAGGTTGGCACAAAAATGAAAGAAGTTCTGCTGAGAAATAAAATGTCAATAAAAGTTCCCATTGTATTACTGGCACCATGATAAATATGATAGTTCAGTTTCCAGTAGTACATGTCACATTATTGTGATTGTTTTTGTGTGCCTGTGCTGCAATTTGAGGTAGAAAAAGAAAAGTTTTGTGACATAAGATAAAATTAAGTTATACAAAAGTTTCTTAAGTCGGAGGTATGTGGTAAACAGTGATAACAAGAAAAAAGCATTTTAATAAAAGCAGAGTCATTTATTTTTGTAATAGTGGCGACAATACGGTGCTGCCAACCACGGAGCGTCAGGCAACTGGAGGCATCGACTGGTTTCCATTTTAAGCTCCGACTCCTCATACCCACATTTAGATCCCGACTGATGACACATCAATTTAGAGCAGACAACATTTCTCCTTTGGTCGTCTGTATCCCACAATCCTTTGTGCTCTGGTCACATGTTGGACCTTGTAATAAACTTCAAAATGAAAGTCCAGTGAGTTGTTTTATTTTCAAGAGGTCAGCCGTTATTTGTGCACTTGAGTAAAATATTATTTTTAATTGTGAATAAATAATAAATAAAAGAATGATCAAAATCAGCCTCGACTCATTGCTGATCGGTCTTTGTAAGGCCATCTCTATGACAACATCACATCACAGTCCAGTCTGGTCTGGTCAGCATGATTTCCATGTTAACAGAAGGCATGAGAAATGGTGGTCGCCATAACAACGTAGGTGAACTTGTGAACCCACAGGATACAGGTGGTCAGGACCAGATCAGACAAAAACCTGAAAGTCAGACCAGGTCTATCGCAGGTCAGAGGTCCAGCTTCTCCTTCTGCTGTCTGGTTTGGTTGGGGTATGGTTCTCCCGAGGTCCTGGTTCTCCATGTTGACTGATGAGGTCTGGATCTGGACTGATCCAGGTCTGCACTGGTCCTGGTTCAGTTCAGGTTCATGTCAGTCTAGGAGCAGCTGGACGAAGGAGGATGGAAACAAACCTCTCTGGTCCGGTTCGTCCTCTATGTAACCATGCTACACACACACACATACACACATACACACACACACACATACACACACACACATACACACACACACACAGACACACACACACATACACACATACACACACACACACATACACACACACACATACACACACACACATACACACACACATACACACACACACACACACACACACACACACACACACACACACACACACACACACACACAAACTTATATTGATCATTTGACAAAAATGTACATTCGCATTTGCCATATTTTGGTCTGTGGATTAAATGTGTTGAGTTCAAGGACCTGCTTGCCAAAGAACTTAAAGGACCATTGTTAGTAGGGCTGCAGCCAACTAATATTTTAGTAATTGATTCATCTGCCGATTTAATCGATTTACTGTTTAGTCTATAAAATGTTGAACAATTTTCCAGATCCAAAAGTTAGATCTTCGGATTGCTTCTGTTGTCCAACCAAAGCCAAAGACTCCTTTTTGCTTAAAAAAAATGACACGAGTAATTCATTATCAAAAGTGTTGTCAATTTTCTTTTGATCAACATATTGATTAATCAACTACTCATCGCCATATGTCCTCCTTTGTAACTCTATGTTGATGTGTCAAAGCATAGCAGACATGAGACAGATTTGATTAGCAGTAATAATCAGACAGACTCATCCATAAACCCAGATTTACTGTTTAAATACAAATAACACAAACTATACCAAATTGAAAGCAACGGTGTGATTCTGCAGTTTTATGACAGCTGCTGAATATTAATAATTGGTAGGAATACTTTTAATTGGTTCTAAGTCATTGAAGAAAAATTGTACTAAACTGCAAAAACTGAAATTTAAGGTGAAATATGTAAAATAAAGGCAGTTTGTGACATTTCTTTATACCAGGCAGGTTTTATGTTGGACCATTTAGCTTGTTTTAAGCTACTTGGTGCTTATTAATAATATTAGAACTTGTTATTCAGATTATATTCCTGGTTCTGAGTGACTAAATACTTATTAATTAAATGAATTGATAATTAAAAATTAATAATTAAAATTATGTGAATTTTATAAATCAACACTGAGAAGTACAAAAACTACTTTGTCAGAATTTCTTACACCTAGCATTTTATCCTTTTCATCTCTTCACATATTACGACATTTGGTCTGATAACCACACAATTACATCCATCATCTGGTTGTATGTCTTACAATTTCATTATTAGAGATTCATTTCTGTCCCTTTGCGAAATATTTAATTTCTAATTGTGTTGCTAGTATATTTAGCTAGGTTTACTTACAAACACAGTGTGTTATTTTTTAAGTATAATATATAAATATATATATATATATAAATAAGTATGTAGCAGGACACGCAGCTGTAGTTGTAACTGATTTGTCAGCCACTGTTGACATAAGGTAATGATGGTGCAGTGCTTAGCAGTATCGCTTCACTCAAAGTAGGTTGTGGGTTTGAACCCAATATAACCGTGTCATATAACCGTCAGTGTGGAATTTGCATGTCGATCTGTTTATCGCATCTCTTTCACAATTTTAGCTAGTAGTTAATGTTAATTGCGTTCTTGATTTCATCATTTTAAGACAAAAGATTTTGATGACAACTCTTCATTGAAGAAGAATCATCATCATATTTCAATTTCTGCTTTATATTTTTCATCATAGCTTTTATTTTTAATAGATTTTGTTGAATTTGAGTCTTGTATTCATCATGAAGGTGGGGACTGAATATTTTCCAACACAGGACTTGTTATCGTAATGAATTCCTTTCTCCAGCCCACCAATGGGACCAACAGTCAGAGTGCAGGATGACGATACATACCCACCAATCACTGTCCTCCTGTCCCAGGACCACCAGCACCTGTCCTTCAGAGAAGCTCAACTCATCATGGTGGTCGGCTTGGCAGTCGTACAGCGCCTCGACTCGACGGGTCGTCGCACCCTGATGCTGATGGGTAAGTAGTAGTAAATGCACAGTTACATTTCTTTATGGAGCGTTGTGATGTGGTGTTTAGGGTGTTTAGGGTGTTTGGGGTGGTTGTTAGGGAGTGAAAGGTTATGACAGGTCTCACCAATGATCTGCGAGGACGAGGCTGGGGGGCGGGGCCTCTTCTGTCGCTCTCAAAGCTCTGGGAGCGCTGATTGGTGGGACAACTGTTGGGAGGAGCTTTGCTAGCAGGGTAAACAAAGTGGGAGGAGCTCCCGTCGCTGTCTGCCCTCCGAAAACCTCAGAGACAGAGATAAATATTTCAATGTGGAGTTATTTTAAGAAAAAAAAAACATCTACAGAGGTACTAGACATGAGAGACTTCAATAAAATGGATTCACTAAAATGGATAATCAATCAAATTTTCAGGTTGACCATATAAATGATCACTGCTGCCAAAGAGATAATGTTTTCATGGGTGTCGTGTTTGTAAGCAGGATTACACAAAAACAAACATTACACAAAGATTTTCATGGTTAATAATTAGAATTTGGATTAGGTTTTAGTTCAATTAAAGGGACTCTTGTGTCTTGGCCCAAGTGTGCCCTCTATTTATTTATTATTTAAATATTCATTATTTTGAATTGAGCAATTTTTATATGATGGTGTCTCGAACTTTTTATGAGTAATATTTTTTTCTTTTTTTTCATAATATACAAACAAGCAAATATATATTTGATTTAAAAATGTACAAATATTGTCATAAAGCCAAAATGTGACAGAGGCATTTTAAAGTTAAGTTGAGCAACTAACAAGATTTATTTATTTATCTATTATTATTATTTATTTAGAGATTAATTTAAGATTAATTTCCATTAACAATTCTTTTGCAGATTATCTTCTCAGTTAAATAGATTGATTGTTTGGTGGCATCTTAAAATGACTTTTGTTGGTTTACTATGATGTGAGACCAGGAAAACAAGAAATTCTAACATCTGAGAAGTTCAAACCTCAAATGTTTTGGACAGCTGATGGACAGTGAGCATAGTTGGCAAATCATTTACCCTCGATCAAATAATGAAATGATTGACTACTTGTTGCCTCTCATAAATGAAGTCAATTAAAATGATATCATCAATGAAAATGTAAATTAATCTGCTTAAAGTATTGGAAGCAAAACTATCATTTACAGGCTAAATTTCTCGGCCCCCCTGCTGTTCTTCCTGTTCGAAGCCCCGAAAACAACACAGTGAGCCACCATTTATAAACATCACATGATAGATTCATCAGACACCAAACAGATATAACAGATGTGGACCTGAGAGGAAGGAGGTGGATGTTTCTGGACTAGAAGTACCTCTGTCAGGTCGTTGAGCCAGCGAGCTGAGAGGAGAAGCTGGCCTGGAGAGAGAAGAAGAAGAAGTTGTAATTCAGCTTCAGTCCACCAGAGGTCAGCGCTCAATTTCTTCACAGCTGAATACAGAGACTGTTCTAACTCTTCATTAAAGCTTTTTTTTAAATATTTTGACTGAGTGAGATATTCAAACACAAGGCTGCATGTTTTTAAGGCTAAACCGTCCCATCATTAATTTACATATTACAGACATTTCTCCAAAATTCATTCACATATCTGACCCGTTTGGAATCTCACTAAAAAATAAAAGTTTGGACAAACAACACGGGCTTGTGAAGATGAAGCCACCAGAGGTTTTACAGTGTGTGCAGTTTTCCTTTTTATTCTTTAGCACATAAAGAATCATCATTTTAGATCTCCTGTAGGACCTTCATTGATACTACTAGAAACTAGATGTTTCAAACATTTATCCATGACTTTCACGTATTTCAGCTGTTTAATCCGTTTGAATCATTACCTTTAGGTAACTGTTGAGATTTGACAGCTTGCCTGCTGAAATCGTTTCGTGCACGATGTTGGGAATCACAACTCAAACCGACATGCAAACCAAATAAACCAACACATACACTTTCCCTAGACTCTTGATCATTGAATGCATCACTCAGCAAGCCAGTGTAAAACTGCTTCCAAAAGCTGCATCTGTGTGACTGACTGGAAAGGAAGGACAGCTTTGTTTGCTTTATTTTTGTTACCACCGGCAACAAAAGTCTGTTTGTTTGTTGGTTTGTTGGCAGCATTACACAACGGCGATCGGTTGGATTTCCATGAAACTGGTGGAGAGATGGGACAGGGGCCAAGAACCCATTAAGTGTAGTGCAGATCCAGGTAAAGGGGCAATTCCAGGATTTGTTTTATTACTATCTCAACATTTTCCCTAATTATGCAAAAACTACAGAACGTATTTCCACAAAACTTTGTGGAGGGGTGGGGCATGAGTCAGGAAGATGAACAGACATGTGTTCAGCATTGGTGGAGGTGTGTGCCCTCTCTCGAGTGCCGTTCTAGTATTTAAATTTCAGTATTTAAAAATCAGGGCATCGTCATGTTTATTCAATTCTGAACAGTTAAACCCTCGATGTCACCACAGCTTTTCCCCTGTCCAACAGGACCAGAGTAGGAGTATGTCTAAGCCATCAACAGCATCAATAGCTGAAAAGCATCGTCCAGGCTGTTGCCGAGCAGATGGAGCTCCGTCCATGAGGGAAGTTAGAGAACAGACATGATCTCATTAACCTTCATCAGGTGATTCTACGAATGCTTCTAGCATCTTATGATACGTAGTTTAATGTAAGCATCAATAAATGACCAGACTGACCTTTGTGGGTGTGACATCATGCCACGACTCATCCAGTTGGATGTGTTTATTTTATTAAAATGTGAAACTAATTAAATCGAGTGTATTTGTGTCTCAGATACTCACACGTACTTCTTAAAGGAGGAATCTGGACTGCTGTTGATCCTGGGACTGTTTGGCACCCCATAATCTACACACACACACACACACACACAGACACACACACACACACACACACAGACACACACACACACACACACACACACACACACACACAGACACACACACACACACACACACAGACACACACACACAGACACACACACACACACACACAGACACACACACACACACAGACACACACACACACGCACACACACACACACAGACACACACACAGACACACACACAGACACACACACAGACACACACACACACACACACACAGACACACACACACACACACACACACAGACACACACACACACACACAGACACACACACACACACACACAGACACACACACACACACACACAGACACACACACACACACACACACACACACACAGACACACACACACAGACACACACACACACACACACACACACACACAGACACACACACACACACACACACACACACACACACACACACACAGACACACACACACACACACACACAGACACACACAGACACACACAGACACACACACACACACACACACACACACACACACAGACACACACAGACACACACACACACACACACACACACACAGACACACACAGACACACACACACACACACACACACACACACACACAGACACACACACACACACACACACAGACACACACAGACACACACACACAGACACACACACACACACAGACACACACACACACACACACACACAGACACACACACACACACATGCAGACACACACACAGACACACACACACACAGACACACACACACACACACACACACAGACACACACAGAGTTAAAAGCACAGTTTCACTCTGACAGTTTAATGGCAGCGTGTCTCTCAGATGTTACCATGCGTGCTGGACTCTGAGCAGCTCCTCTTCTGTCGGGCGGCGATGGGAGGGGTCAACTTTCTGTTTCCTGTCAGGGAGAAGAAGACCTCCCCCTCTTCCACATCTTCCTCCCCAACACCTTCCCCCCCAGCGGGTGGTGGAGGAGGAGGAACATTAGGAGCTGGAAGACGACGGGATGGAGAGATTTTCAAATATATTTGATGATTAATAATAAGCCTCCCTCTTTTTCTCTTCTAATCTTGTTTTAATTTGCAGCTAATGGAAACTCAGCACTTCCTCTTTGCTGTTCTTGTTTCCACAACATCTGGTTCACTACATCACTGTCACTGCAGAGGCTTCAAAATGATGTTTGCCTTAACCTTTAAACCTCAAACCAAATCATAGACCTCTATTTTTTTCATCTTTATATTCAGGTATATGACATTTGTCTTGGCAGCAGTTTGAAATATGTTTCGAATGAGATACTTTGACTGTTGTGATTTATGCAACACTGACGTCCATTCAAGTCTTCTTGACGATTTGAGACACATTTTGTTGTAAACAGTGCTTTAATTTTGATTTAGTTGTTTTAGTTGGATGGATTATAAGAAGACTAAGGATCCACAGCCCCATGTACTTAAGCAGTGCTAGAAACATGAGGAAATTAGTACTAAACACACGTTATTTGGTCATAAACTGAATGTTTATGGCAAATAAAAAGTGAAACTTCAAGTTGCTGACAATTCATCCAATAGTTAATGAGATATTTCAAGTCATTTCCCCTCATTTCTCATTTTAAACATCCTTGAATCCTTTCCTTGGCTCCTGTCCTTGCACCTTAGTCCCTCCCACTTTTGCATAAGTCATCTTAAAGTTGCGTCAGTTAAATGTGACGTGTGGCGCAGCTGCATCATCTGCCCATTGTTTTGTTACAGCCCACCATGTATGTAGTGATCTCTGTGTCAGATGAGTGCATCAGTGTTCACAACAACTTATCTGTTTATTTTTGATTCATTCACACTATGGCATCACATGGCAATCATCTTAAACAACTAATAGAACTTATGAACACAAATGGAACATTTGTAGAGTCCTCCCGCCATGGGTTCTATATCACAGTTGTGTGTCACGTTGCTTATGTCACCAGAAAACTTCAGTAAGTGACACACCTTTGCATCAACAAGTCTCCTCTCTCCTCCAGATGTATTTTTTAGGAATTGAGACCACCTTCAAGATGGAACACTTACAAGTAAATTGATTTCCAGGTCACAGGCAGGAGGACAGAGGAGAGAGGAGATGAGAAGGCACAAATACCAATCAAGAGCCCCACTGGTATGCATGGCTAAAAACCTTTTGAGGACAGAACCTTTCCTGTGGCAGATTAAATTTATGGGGTTTGGTGGAGTGGTCAATCCTCTTTGTTTGCAATGTGATGTTTTATGTCGTGTCTTCTTAGTCCATTTAGGCCGTTTCAGTAGCTTAACTATAATTACTTTCTGCCTTGATGTTTTTTTTAAGCTACTCTCAGTTCCTGCAGATGTTTCACATTAAAATCTACCAAGAAAAAGAGGACTTCTAGCCTTTGACCTGAAGGGAAACATCTTCAGGAACTGTTGACTCTAAGATATATGTAATAGATCAAACACAGTAACAGAAACATAGGTTATTGTTAAAAAGTATTTTCAGTGGTGAGCGTGGCGTTGGCTCTGTTGTTGTACTGGTACTGAATTTCCCACATGTGACATTAAAGTGCAGGAAAATCCAATCTTTCTCCTGTGTTTTTCACCAGGTCTTCTACAAAAAGAAGAATCTGAGCTCACCTTTGACCCTCGGGGGCAGTGGAGGTGCAGGGGAGGACGGAGGAGGAGGAGGGGGGCTAGAGACAGAGCCAGATGGACGGCTATGGAGCTCCATTGCCATGGCAAGCCTCCTCCCCACACTGAGCAGACCTCCTCCAATCGGTCCAGAGGAGGACGGGATGGTAGAGGAGGAGATGGACTGACTGAAGCTGAAGGGACGGGAGGAGAAGGAGAAGGAGGAGGTGAACGAGGAGGACGAGGAAGAGAAGCGCTCTTTCTTAGCCGGACCATTCTGAAACAGAGGAGGAGTTGTGAAGTTAGTTTGTTAGTTTGTTCATACTGGAGTCTGATATAGGCCACATTTTTTAAGTTATGTGAACAGCTACACAAAAAAAATCCGATCTGGCAGTGTGAACTACAGTACCAGTCAAAAATTTGGACACAGTTTCCCATTCAAGTGGATGGGAAGGTATGTCCAAACTATTGACTGGTACTGTATGTCTGGGCAGGCGGCAGAGCAAACTCTGGTGGAGATCCTGATGTCTAGTAGCTGGTTCCCTCTGAAGTTTGAAACGATCTCAACCTGTTGTCAGACTTTAAATGGGTAAGAAGCCTGGCTCACTGGCTTGGAGCCGGACGCGGTCCCGAAAACACCAGGAAATTAACACCAGTTTGTTTTTGAACAAGGCAGGAATGCGGCAGATATATCAGCAAGCCATCTGCTGCAATCATTACCTTGTCGTCCGTGTCATCATCACTGTCGTAGAGGTCGTCACGACGCAGCCTCCACTCGTACTCCACATGCACGTGATGGTCAAACTGGTTGGACTGGGCCTGATGCAGCTGCACAAATTCACAGTCACAGTAAGTGTTAGGTTGACATCGGCAGTCAGATGTAGAGACGCAACCACACTATGACCTCACCAGCGTCTCACAGTCGCCATGCTTCAGCTTTCGACTCACATCCAGAGCGGTCTCTCCTAACTCGTTCTCTGTTACAAAACAGTCAAAGTGGATTACTTTCCAAGAACAGATTTTTAGAAAGTGAGGACATTTGGGCTGTTTGAGGGTTAAGAATGCATTCAGACCAAATTGAGCGCTGTGCAGGGTTGTGCAGCGGTCTGGGAGGACACAATTTGTGTGATTGTTACTTGTCACTTGGATGATGAAGGTGACGCTACTCTGTAGAGTATGAAGGTAACACAATAATATAGTTGAATTATAAAGTACCATTCAAAAGTTTGGAAATACCTTCACTGTGTCTAAACTTTTGACTGGTACAGTTTACAGAATATTATTGATCCAAGTTGAAACTGGTAGACGGGTGGGACTGAGAGACGATAATGTTAAATAATGTTAGGGAAGGTCAACGAGGGTCCTCACAAGTACAGTATGCAAATGTGTGTGTGTTGTGTGTATGTATTACTGATGTGTGTGTTGGCTCTGGCTCTCAGCAGAAGTCTCACACAGTCGCTCTTGTTGTGCAGACAGCTGTAGTGCAGTGCTGTGTTTCCTGCTGATGTCTGTATGTCTATATTGGAGCTGGAGAAAAACAAGCAAGCAAACAAACACACACACACACACTCAGGTAAACAAACAGGTGTACTCATTAATACACACAGATGGATTCATTGAGGAAAATCAGAGCAGACTGACCAGTTCTGAGCCAGGAAGTCCAGGATGTGCAGCGATGTCCTGTCAGCCAGTAGGACAGCGAGATGGAGCGCACTCTCCCCTTTCTCCTGTTGTCATAGAAACCCGCAGCTGAGTGTGTGTGTTTATGGGAGTTTACTGGTGTGTACTGTAAAGTATAGCTGTACGTGTGTGTACCTGAGTGTACAGTATACTTGTGTATGTGTGTACCTGTGTATATACCTGCATATACACGTATCTGCTTTTACCTGTATGTGTGAAGCTGTATATGTGTGTACCTGTGTGTAGAGTATATCTGTTATGTGTACAATATACCTGTACGTGTGTGTACCTGAGTGTACAGTATACCTGTACGTGTGTGTACCTGAGTGTACAGTATACCTGTATGTGTGTGTACCTGAGTGTGCAGTACACCTGTACGTGTGTGTACCTGAGTGTGCAGTACACCTGTACGTGTGTGTACCTGAGTGTGCAGTACACCTGTACGTGTGTTTACCTGAGTGTACAGTACACCTGTACGTGTGTGTACCTGAGTGTACAGTATACCTGTACGTGTGTGTACCTGAGTGTACAGTACACCTGTACGTGTGTGTACCTGAGTGTACAGTATACCTGTACGTGTGTTTACCTGAGTGTACAGTATACCTGTACGTGTGTTTACCTGAGTGTACAGTACACCTGTACGTGTTTACCTGAGTGTACAGTATACCTGTACGTGTGTTTACCTGAGTGTACAGTACACCTGTACGTGTGTTTACCTGAGTTTACAGTATACCTGTACGTGTGTTTACCTGAGTGTACAGTACACCTGTACGTGTGTTTACCTGAGTGTACAGTACACCTGTACGTGTGTTTACCTGAGTTTACAGTATACCTGTACGTGTGTTTACCTGAGTGTACAGTACACCTGTACGTGTGTTTACCTGAGTGTACAGTATACCTGTACGTGTGTGTACCTGAGTGTACAGTATACCTGTATGTGTGTGTGCAGTGGCTGGCTCAGCTCTGTCCTCTGAGCGTACAGCTGAATCAGACCATAGATGTCGCAGCTCTTGGTGGCCTCATGCAGGCCGAGTCGCAGGGCTGCGGTAGAGCTGTAGCTCCGCCTCACAAAATGAGCATCCTGATATTTTGATAGGATGAAGTCTTTACGCTCCACCCTGCACACACACCACAAATATACAGCAATATATCAGATTTATTAGAACTATTTTTTACTAGAGTAACATATAATTGAGTTTGTGTGTCTGTGTCTTACATCTGACTCTGTTGGGAGGGCTTCAGTGATGGACTCAGCAGGTTTGCCTCTAGTATTTCATTAAAACCAGCGTTACCAACATTTCTAGCCAACTGCGAGAAAGAAGACAGAATTCACTACTGTACTCTAGTACAAACAGCAGAAAATTAAATCAGAAAATAAAGTTACAGCCAAATGATAAAGTATATTTAAGTTCCCCAACTAACCTCACACTTCTAATCAGAGTCAGAACTGACTGAGGGAATTGTTTCTACTAGTTTAATCAGAGGGAAATCCACCTTCCAAAAACTCCAAAGCTATCTGATTTAAATATTGTATCTTGTTAGCCGACAAGCTCATCAAACACCAGGCATCCTGCAGTCAGCTGGGTTTAGTTAACTGGCGACATTAGTTTCCTAATAGACAATTTAACACCACTCATAGTTGGAGTAATTCAGCATCCTGGATGAACATAAAACCATCTTTGTTGAACCATCAGTAGAAAACATAACAGTGTTATAATATGTCAGATTCTTTGATAAAACACCCCAAAGGGGTGGGCATGAAACTGAAAGGAGAAATGTGCTGTGATGTACAATCTGTCATATACGCTGCTAACAGTGAGTATAAGCTGAAGGTGATGGTGTTTAGAAAAATGATTTTGTAATTTGAAGTTTATCAACTAAAACCAGCAGATAACATGATGGACAACTTGTTAGTAGACCAGATCTACCAGCAAGTCCGAGGTTCCCAGACTATCCAGGCTCAGAGACTGGATCCTGGAGACATGGACCCCCATCTCCCTGTGGATCCCTGAACACTCGATACAGGTCAGGATACCCAAGTTGGTAGAGAGCCACCCAGGATCTACAAAGAGAGAGAGAGAGGGATTAGGGGCCTATTAACACCATCCCAGGTGTGCCTGCACCTGGCCCACTGCTATTTAGACAGCTGTACTAATTCTTCTGAGGGACAGATATGTGGTCCTTGGCTGGTGGGCCCTCTGGCCCCACTGTCTCCCAGTCCTCTGTCCCATCAACAACCCAGGTTGACTGCATGTGATTTTAAGACCATTTTAAGACCAACACTCCCATGGATGGGTGCGAGTAAATGTGTGACTCACACAGCATAACCGCTTGGCATGGAAATGAAAAAGATTTTTGTTTACTCTTATTAGGACAGCAACTAAATATTAGTTTCATCATTTAATAATCTGCATTTATTTACTTGATTAATCATTTGTTTTATAAGATGCCACAAAATAGTGAAAAGGGTCGATCACAGTTTCCCTTGAACCTAAGGTATAAACCTAAAGTCTTCAACAGATTCTCTATTATCAAGGTTGTTGTGGATTCATTTTTTGTGATTGACTAAAAAGCAAATCCTGTGATAATTCCAAATCTGTATCTAATTTTGCCAACATTGATTTGTTTGTTTGTCTGTTGGCAGAATTACTCAAAATGTTAGGAACAGATTTTGAAGACATGTTTTGGAGAGGTAGGGTATGATCCAAGGAAAAATTCTTTCCTTTTGGTGGTCATCTGGATCGTCATCTGGATCCTGAATTTTCTTTTTAAAGATTCTTTACCAATAAGGGACACTTAAAGGATTTGTTCGTTTAACTTCATGGATAATGCCGTCAATGATTGGATAAAAAAAAATAAAAATAACACAATGACATCCCCATAAGATCTACCACACATCAGAGTCTGATCTGGATCCAAGTAATATTCTGGATCTGGTGATCCAGCATGTTTAAATTTATAGGGCTCACAGAAAATTCACTACTGTGAGATAACAAATAATAATGATACAAACTGGAACTAAGATGAAATTGTAGCTTGAACTATGCTGATTCAGTTTGGTGTCAAATTTAACCTATTTCAAAAGTTCCTGATTTGGATCCTGAAGAGAACCACCATTAGAGAAATAATCTTGTCTTGACTAACTATCAAACTAATAATCATACAGTACCAATGTAAGGTCAGGGAGGGTCAAACTATTGTGGGACTATTGATTTTAAGTGCAATTACATAATGGGGAAACTGAGCTCCTTTGGGTTTGTGCTCTCTGAGTGCTGTGTAATTGTTTTTTTGTTGTTGTTTGTTGGTTCTCTGACTGTAAATATTTTGCTATCAGTTCTCAGTGATCTTCATCTCAATAAGAGAACCTGGTCAAATAAAGTTTTGACTGGAGCTGGTAGGCCCATGTTTGTTACCTGGGGCTCCACAGTCACAGCAGTTGTTATTTCCTGGCATCTGTCTTATGTTCTCAGTGATGGCCCGGGTCAGATCCTCCATGCTGCTCTCCCCATCTCCTCCCCCTCTCATTCCCCCATCTAGAGCAACAGTCAGAGCCTCCTGCTTACTGTTACTGAGCACAGAGATCCATCTGAACACACACACACACACACACACAACACAGACACACATTGATATACACAAACACACATTTACTGCATTTAATACATTTAATTTTTTTATGATAATCAACATAAACACAGGATGATACCAAAAAAATAGTCAGAATAAAGTTTGACTCACGCCACACATTCAGCTTCATCTTCGGCCAGGAAGTGGTAGGTCCGATTATCTGAAGGACAAAATATCAGTCATATGATACACATTAGCACATTTGATTATGGTATGTGCATTTATAACATGGCTACTGAAAATTCAGGATTCTGGTTGGCTGGAAGGACAGTTTAACTGAACCCTAGTGACATTCATGTCTGTTCACAGTTCTAGATGGATGACAGGAACAGTGGGATGAAACCTATGACTGAAACAATCATACAATCAGTCATTGTATTATTTATGGATGGAATAATAGTAAAAAATAACTTCAGTTTTTGCTGGTTCCTAACACAGAACCCTGTGGGTCACCAGACAGCACTCTGGAAACCACTGATTTAGGTGACCATCATCAGCAGACGGATGAAGCTAAAAAGGTGGGGTCCAGGGACCCCTAGGGTTCCTACATGGGTTTCCAGGGCATGCACATTGGTCTGGAGTAATGAATTTCTATAGTTTTCTATTTTATATCAGTATCACATTCCCGTGTCTGTGTGTGAGTGTCTTACGAGAGATGAGGTCAAAGCATTTCTTGTCCTCCACACTGGGTTTAACTTGACAGGTGAGCAGGTTGAGTCTGGTAGGAGGTTTATTAGGCTGAGAGAGAAGAGAGGCTGATCACTGACCAGTATCAGCCTCAGACTCACATCAACAACCCACAGTATCTCTCTGAAGGCTCCCGTAACTTACAAACATCAACACTTTCTCTGAACCTGAACTGATTTAAGATTGAGCGACCAAACAAACTTTAGCAGGAAAACACACACACACACACACACACACACACACACACACACACACACACACACACACACACACACACACACACACACACACACACACACACACACACACACACACACACACACACACACACACAGGTGAACTCACAGTAGCATGTGCGATGGTCAGGTAACAGTTGTGAGCTGAACATTTTCTCTTCTGCCACATTTTCCTCAACCTGAAGCACAGACAGACACATAGTTTAAATTCTAATACTGATGGTCAGTGTTGAGTGTTTCTGTGTGTTTGTGAGAGTGTGTGTTTTTATTTATTTATTTGTTTATTTATTTACCCATCACTCTTCTTGTAGAGGAATCCTGTTCGTTCTGTCCCATACAGTTTGTCTCCAAGCTGTTGATGCATACTGTACACCTGTTTAGGTAAAGAGTCCTACACACACACACACACACACACACACATTAATTACCTCTTAAACAGTATTATAATGTAACTGTGGAACCAGTGTGTGTTTCCCTGACCTGCTCTGTGTGGACAACCGGCCTCAGCTGATCTCTGAGAGACACAAGCTGCCTCTTCTCCTCCTCCTGACGCTGCTTCACCTGCAGACACACAACAGCTCACCTGAGGCTGGACCTTTAAATGTTGCCTACATTGGAAAAGGCTCCACTTCAGTACTTCGTTGTTTTGCGTAGAACGTTTCGTGAAAAATATTAAACAGTTTTTTAGTTATTCCTCAGAAACAAAATGTGATGGAAAGACGGAACCCATTCCTACACCCCCCTGCACTTTGTCCATGGAGGGGGATAATAATCTAGACTATAGCCCCATTTCCACTGTGTAGTACCGGCTCAATTCGACTCAACTCGACTCGCCTTTTTTGCTCTTCCATTAGGTAAAAAGTACCTGGTACTATTCTTTTAGTACCTCCTCCGTTGCGGTTCCAAGTGAGGCAAGCAGGTACTAAAAGGTCACATGAAACATTACAGAGCACTGATTGGTCGATGCCCGGCACACACAGAGTATCTTGCACAACACAAATCAATGGCCGCCACACTCAAACAGCGAAGCTACTTTAGTGCTACTTTAGGCTTTTTTTTAATTGCAGCCGCTATATTGAGGAGGTGCAGATGTCCCTTTTTAAACTGCTGATGAGAGGATCACGAAAGGTGGTCTAGAGATGTGTGTCGACCGGCAGAAAAGCACCCGATACCAAGGCGAGTCGAGTCGAGTAAAGCCGGTACTATGCAGTGAAAATGTGGCTTAACATGCTATAATCATGCTAAAAGTAGACTGCACTCATAGGCAGCTCAGTTTCCCCAACATGTCACTGCTCCTAAAAGCAATAGTCCCATAATAGTTTGACCCGCATAATATGACTCCTTGACCATGAAAACCTTCCTCGAGATCTTGGAATCACATCGGTGTCATTATTAGTTTGATACCTCATAGACCTCATTATATCTTTTATTATTGATCTGAATCTGCAAAGTAACAAATAACTAAAGGTAAATGTTTGGTAGTAAAAATATATCTTAATATCTGAATTGTGGTAAAAATATATCACGTTATATAATGTAGCATAAAATGGAAATACTCGAGTGAAGTACGACTTCAAAATTGTATTTAAGTACAATGATTGAGTAAGTTTTCCTTCGACTGCAGGACAGAAACAAAACAACGCCGACAGTCAGCTAGAGGCTGCAGTGATCATTACAGCCACAAGTGTACTGCTGTTACTTGTTTTCATACCGTTGTCAGGACCCCATTCAGCTCCTCCATGTACTGCTTCAACCTCTGAGTGGTGGAAACACACTCCTGCAGGAAACTACACACACAGATACACTTAAATACAACGATGTCAGTGTCCTGCATATACAGTACCAGTCAAAAGTTTGTCTTTGACTATTTTATACATCGTAAAACAATCCTGAATACTGATTACCGTGACCTGGATGAATCTACACATGCATTAAACGACATTAAAACTACGAAATAACACGCATGGAATTGTGTATGTCAGATTTTTCAAAGTAGCCACCGTTTACCTTGATTACAGCTTCGCACGCTAATGGAGCGAAGCCTGGGTGCTAGTTCAGGCAGACAACTTGAGCTGCACTGCTGTACACACAATACTCACATGACATGCCTCATTCTCCTCAATCGTCATCAAACACATCCTCCCAACTAGCTAAGCTGCAACAATGTCCCATCTCCTCCTACGCCTGCATATTGATGCCTGCACTTTCTGCCTATTCAATGACTGTAGTAATCCATATAATGCCGAGAACCGCTCAACTAAGTAAAGAGAAACAACAGTCCATCACTACTTTTAAGACACAAAGGTCAGTAAGTCTGGAAAATTGCAAGAGCTATTAACCAAACGGTTCGATGAAACTAGCTCTCATGAAGACCGTCCCAGTAAAGAAAGACCAAGACTTACCTCTGCCACAGGTACCACGGATGCTTGAAAGAGTTTAAGTAGCAGGTGTCTCTTTGCTGCTGACACTGTTGCTGATTTACTAGAACTGAAGATCACACTTAACCAGCATCACTGCTGCAGCATTCTGCAGCGACATGCCATCGCATCTGCTTTGAGCTTAGTGGGACCTTCATTCGTTTTTCAACAAGACAATGAGCCAAAACACACCTCCGGGATATGTTAGGACTATATATAACCGAGGAGAGTGCTGCATCAGATGACCTGACCTCCACAATCTCCTGACCTAAACCTAATCAGACAACACGTGTTCAACGTTTATGGGGACTTGTGTGTATGTGATGACCTCATGAAGCTGGTTGACAGAATGCCAAGACTGTTCCAAGCTGTCATCGAAGCAAAAGGTGTAGAATCTTAAATATAAAACATTCAACTTTATTTACACTTTTATTACTACATAATTTAATCATTCGAGAGTTTTGAGGCTTTCAGCATTGTTCTATAATGTAGAGATCAATTCAAAAAATAGAAGAAACACTGAATTAGGTGTGACTGGTCCTGTAGGCTTGTCTGAGTGTGTGTGTGTGTGTGTGTGTGTCTTCTTACTTGTTGTGGCTGTGGTAGTGTTTGATGAGGTTCTGCAGCAGGTCGACTCCTCTCTTCGTCTTTATCTCATTGACCTTGATCAGATACTTAGAGAGAGAGAGGAGTTATCTATTGGATCTGTGCTTGATTTGTTTTTAACAGAATAGCTGAGGAGCAGCAGTGGGAGGGGGTGAGGAAATGAGAAGAATATCAGGGCGAGCGCAAAGAAGGAGGGGAGAGAAAGAGGAGCAGATAGAGCGGTGGAGGGAGAGTAAGAAGAGGAAGTTTAAATGGGAAGGAGCAAGAGGGGGAGGAGTCACTGACCTCACACATGCTCAGTTGGAAGGAGCGTCTCTCTTTTTCGAGCTCCTCGGCAATCTCCCCTCCGCTCACCTCGTTCCTCACCATCCCATACTGACGAGCTAACTCCCTCTTCTCCTTCTCCACCTGTTTACTGCACGCGCACACAAACACACACACACACACACACACACACACACACACACACACACACACACACACACACACACACACACACACACACACACACACACACACACACACACACACACACACACACACACACACACACACACACACACACAGAAAAGGCAGACATAAATGTTGTTGGTATTGTCGTGTTACTCATGCGTGTGAAGCAAGCAAGACTCAAATGATCTGGCGATGACATTTGCGTGAATAAGTGAGTGGAGCGATGTGAAAATTTGCATCACATGTGATATGAATTGTTTGTGTTGTATTACATTGCATAGGCTTGGGTTTGGTGTCATTCTTCAGACGTTTTAGCAGTTCCACCAAAGAGACATTCCCCATGTAAACATCTGAGAGAGTCTCATTTAAATCATATGCTCTGCATGCATGAACATGTAACAAGATGAGACACGAGTGTGCAAGTAAATATTAAGACAGGAGACGATTCAGTGTGATCGTCACTCACAATCTGCTCTCATAGTCTCTCCATGCTCTGTCGAAAGGCTTCCTCAGATCCTACAGAGAGAAGGACACAGTTTAGATCCAGGCTATAAACACTTGAATTATAACTGTTGTTAACTTTACTGAACACAATACTGCTTCATGACTCAATGATCAACAATTGTAATAACAGTCAGGTGACATATAGCACCATCCTGAGGCCATGATTATTACTGGTTTATCAGTACAACCAGTCTGACCAGAGGTCTGGAACGGTTTACATGAATCAGTTTGGTGATGTGACAGCAGTAAGTAAAGATAAAGTCCTCACCCCCTTCACCTCCCTCAGGTCTCCTTTAACCAGAGAGTCCAGGAAGAAGTTGATGTTGTGGAGCATGCTCTTTAACTACACAGAGAGAGAGAGAGAGAGAGAGAGAGAGAGAGAGAGAGAGATTTGATTTGTGTTATATTCTGAGGTTTAACCTGAGTTGATTCTGGACTGGAACAGTTAACTGGAACCATAGACTTTTGGTCAGAGAGGTTTTTAAAAAAATCTGGAATGAGTTTGACATGTAGCCATTAAGAGTATATTTGTTATTAATTAGAGGTTTTTCCAGTGGAGTTTGGAATCTGCCAACTATGACTGAATCATAGGTTTTCAATGAGTGTGTTTCTCAGTAGAGCCAAATGATCTTAAAAGTTTTTTTATAGAGGATGTTTTCAATGCAACTTTTAAGTTCTGATTAGTTTTAACTTCAGCTTTTCTCCACTGAGTTTGCAGAAGACGAGTCAAGAAATCACAGACTTGAAAGTTTTTCATCCGAATTTTGGAACGGACCATTTTCAAAAGGGTTTCACAATAGAGTCAAGAGGTGACACAACTGTAACACAGCTGTTTTTTGTTTTCTTTTTAATTAGAGGAAATTATTGAAGTTTGAAACAGAATGTTCAAAATGTTTCTTAGATCAGCATTATTCCGATGGATGTTTTGAATGCGACTGTTATGGTCTGATTGGTTTTAATTACAGGTTTTCCCAATGAAAGTTTGGAAAGAGCCGTTAAGACTCACTGGGAAGATTTTGGACAAAGGGGATTCTCAGTGACGTTTGTTAAGAGAATTAAGAGAAAAGTAGCTTTTCTTATTGAGCTTGAAGTCAATTCTGACTTTTTAAATAATGATTAAAAATTGAATAAAACAGAGGGTTTTTCAAGGGGGTTTGGAATGGAATAACTAATCTAGTGAAGTAATTAAATGCTTTTCTCCAGGCATGTTTAAAGTATGTAAAAATATGACTAATATTTTGGTTAACATGGTTTTCCCTTAGAAAAAGAAAAAAACAAATTCTCCCTCATTCAGAAATTCCGGATCTATGAATCACAGGCCTTGCCGAGAAACATCTGAGAGATACTGCCATAAAGATAAATGTTTGAGCCTCAGTCAGACCCGGACCAAGATCAAGAGTCTGTGGACTAGCAGACATATCAGAACTGAAGTGGAGTCAGCATCTTTTCTTTGTATTGTTTCAGCAAGTCGGAGGTTTCCACGAGGACGTGCAGAGATCACGGACTAAGAAACTTGAGGCGATTTTCCGTAACCTCCACCTGCGAGAGTTGGAGGAGGTTATGTGATTGCTGTCGATTGTTTATTTGTGTGTTTGTCAGCAGTTCTGAATGGATGGATGGACCCTATGGAGGAGAACGGGTGATTCGATTTTGAGGCTTATCCGGAAGATGTTACAGATCCTGGAGGCATTTTCCACGTCATGGACGCTCTTTCAGTATGGTAATAGTAGGAATCATAAATTCCCTTGGTGGAGGTGTGTGCCCTCTGGTGACATTATGTTTTTCCAGTCCACCAGTGAAGACCCAATGGTTTTCAGTCAGAGGTTCTCTGAGATGGTCAAGAGCTGATTAAGGTAACAAGAGTCTGAGTTCTATAAACCAGCTTTAGACTTACCTGGAGGCCGTGACTGTTGTGACCTCTGTGACATCACACCGCTGTCACTGATGACTTACCAGATTCTTCATGGGAGAGAGGAGTTCTTTAGAAAAGTCCGCCAGTTGGCAGAAGGCTGAGCCAACCTCCGCCTCTCCATTTGAGTGACAGTTGACCGAAAGCTTCTCCATCGAATTGATGTAGTGCTCCAGGTGAGACACGTGTTCTGACGGAGGGAAACACTGTTAGTACAGGAAGTAACATGTGTTTGTATGTGTGGTGAGCACGAGTGTGTACCTTGTCCTGATGTGTATTTGGATTTAGCAGCTTTCTTCATCTTCTGCAACACCAAGCGGTCACTGTCCAGAGCCTAAACACGCACAAAAGAACGCAGTGTGAATCTGCTGAATATGTGTGTGTTTATGTAGAGGCACCTGCTGACTCAACACACACACACACACACACACACACACACACACACACACACAGACACACACACACACACACACACACACACACACACACACACACACACACACACAGACACACACACACACACACACAGACACACACACACACACACACACACACACACACAGACACACACACACACACACACACACACACACACACACACAGACACACACACACACACAAACACACACAGACACACACACACACACAGACACACACACACACACAAACACACACAGACACACACACACACACACACACACAGACACACACACACACACACACACAGACACACACACACACACAAACACACACAGACACACACACACACACACACACAGACACACACACACACAGACACACACACAAACACACACAGAGGGCCAGCTTTGTGACAACAGGCAGCTACACTCCTGTGTGAGTCTCAACAGTCTAAATGTCAACATGAAGCAGGTGAAGTCCGATGTTTGAGTGTCACAGAGTATAATCATGTGTCCCAGTATAAACCATGACAGTCTGAAGGTAATGCTGCATTCATGTCATTTCCAAATAATCAGACAAATGAGTGCCTGACTGGGAAAATTTGCCAATCCCTCCTCAATTTAGAACAACGCCTTATGCATAAACATGACGGACTAAAGTAAACGTTAATTTGTTGGTTACAATCTTTTCATTCATTGAATATCAGTTTTTTGCATGAATGTTCTATGCAAAATGGTATTAGGTTGAAACGGTTTCTGTCCACAAAGAGTGACCTATTAGAAAAGTGTTGTCATTAACCCTGATAACAAGTAAGAGCTGTCAGAAGATGTCGTGGTTTTGGTTTTAGTTTGTTGTCTTCTGCTTCATTTCGAAAGTTGATCCCCCTGAATTTGTTGTTTCATGCTTTATCTTAATTTTGTCTCTCCTTGTTGTGTTTGTCTTTTTTTACATTTCCTGTCTCTTTCCCCTTCCTCCTGTTTGGCCCTATTGTTTCACCTGTCCTGGATTAATCTGTGTTTTCGGTTCTTCTTCTTTCCTGTGCATTCCCTTTCTCGTGTTTGTTATCCTTGTGTCAGTTGTCTGTCTTCCCCTTTAAGGTTTCCTCTGCATTTTCCCTCCAGTGTGATTGTCTATCTTTTCCTAATTGGTCTCACCTGTGTCCTGCTGTCACCTGTGTCTCCTTATCCTCTAATCCCTGTCTATATAGTCTGCTGTTGTTGCCAGCTCATGGTTGGTCTCTGCATCACTCATTCCAGCCTCTTACCTCTTCGTCGCCTCGTTTTCCTGTGAGTTTGTTTCCTTGTGATTTCTGCAGGTTTACTCAGTTTATTTGATTCTGTCTCTCTTTGGGTTTCACTTCTGCTCCTTGATTTGGATGATATGTTTTGGAGTTCTGAACACCTGCGTACTGAACATTTTTACCTGTTTCTGGACTTTGCCTCGGCTTGCAGATTTGATTCATTTGCTTGGACTTTGATTACCTGTGTACCTGAACCCCTTTACCTGTTTAATGTTTGTGCCACCTACTTGTTGATATTACTTGTCTGATCTGGACTGCTCTTTGGCTCTTGATCCCGGCCTGTAAGCTTAAGATTTTATTATTAAATCCCTGAACTAAACCTTCACTGTCACTGTCTTTGGTATCTGCATGTGGGTCCTCATCCCTCACCTGCTCCATAGTTGTAACAGAGGACCAGTCAGGGTAACAAGCTGCTTTCTCCTCATAGGTCATTTTCCTGATGATACAGTGCATTCATTTCTAAATTTGTCATAAAAGGCTGAGCAGGACACAATGTCAGCCTCAATACATGAAAATACAACACAATGCAACAAATTCTAAATAGCAAAGAGGCACTTCACTGTTAGGACATGAGAAAATAGAGTGGTGTCTGATATACGTACTGTATGCTTCGTAAAGAAAACTGTTTTCACCTCAGACCATGCCAAATTTATTTTCTAAAATGTTCTTTTTTTTCATTCCCAAAATATCAAAAGCCAGAGGTTTGACTGATGACACCCTCATCTGAGACTAAGTTCAAGCTGCTTGTACACAATTGGAAAATTGACATTTCTAAATTCTGAAGACGACAGAAGGCCCATCCTCAGTTTGTGGGTGATCCGTGTGCAAGGTTTCTCAAAAAAGAAATAGAACATTGAATGTGTTTTGAGATACTCTGGATACAAAGCCCACCCTCACGTGAGACTAAGTTTCATTTTAACATTTACATTTCCAAATATATCAAAAGGCATCTCTTCAGTACATTAGATAAGTGTTTAGATATTTGTTAAGCTATATTGCTATGAGCTAACGTATTAACAGTCTTCAACATATTGGGCGGCTGTGGCTCAGGAGGTTTCCTGTGGGACGAATACAGTATCTAAAAAAATATAAAATTTTGAGAAATAAAATAGATCTTCTTTATGGAGCCCATGTTGTTCCCACGATATAACTTATTATAGAGAATTATCCATATTGCTCACTGCCATTTAATACATCGGGGGATTCAGTTAGCAACTGTATGCTCATTTCTATGCATATCATTCAATTTATCAGTTTATTTAGGCTCAATATAACCTCAGTGGCACAACAGCAGATTAAGTTGTTGAACTGAATTACAATTAAAAGTTGATTAAAGTGTTCCATTATTATATTTTTAACAGCTTTAATTAGTGTTACAGAAATGTAATTAATACAAATTAAAAGCACATGTGCTACGTGATGCAGAGAAATAAGACGAATTAGACTCATTAAGGGTATAACTGACCTACAAAAGAAAAAATCCAATTATCATTTAAAAGGTAATAATTTAACCTCTCCTTTATTTATCTTTGGATGTAGTTGAATTTCATGTAGTACTGCAGTAAGCTCATGGTTTCTGCTTAGAATGTCAAGAGAAAAATTCATACAGTATTAGAAGCTAACGATGTAGGCTAACCACTACTAAATGTAAATCAAGACTACTGTGAGAGGTGTTGGGGTTTAATCCTGCACACCTGCTCCTGAACAGTACCTTGATCCATCTCTTTTCCTGCTTGGAGTTGACCATGTTTAATGAGTCTGAACATGTATGTATAGGTACATGTATGTAGAGCAGCTGAGATTTATTATTGTTCCCTGGGTGTTTTCTTCTTGTTTTTATTGCACACATTTACAACTTGCTCGATGTAGGCTTTTATAAAGGGTGGTGTCAGTGTGCAGGATACAGATTAGCTCACCATCAAACAACAATGACAATGAATAATAGTGAGGATTAATCTGTTGCCGTGGTAACATATGCCTGATGCTGTTGGGGGTAAAAAGAGGGCAGGAGGGCAATTTGAGTCTGTTTTTCAGGCCAGTTGAGGATCTAAAGTCTCTGGTTCAACTGTGTGTGTGTGCTGGGGGTTTCTGCCTGCTGGTTTTAAGGCCCCCCCCCCCCCCCCACCCACCCAAACACACACAGAAACAGTGGATGGACAGAAAACTATTTGACTATTTTGTTAATTGATTAATTGTTGAACTTTCCTTTGGCCAAAATAAGATATTTAAAGAAGTGGACTCTGGCAAAGGTTGGATTAACCCATGAGGCGCCATCAAGAGTCTCTGCTCAGAAAATCAGTTTATAATGGCAGAAATTCTCTACGTGACTGGTCTTTCAGTGAAGCCTGTGAGGAAAGGCATTGTACTAACTTTCTTAAATCATCAAATTTCCAAACACTGTGACAAAAATAAAGTTAATATAATTTTCCTTCACGTGTTAGGATTTTGGAGAGACACTACTATGGCATTTTAGACCTGTTACAAGCAAACATAACTGGCAGTGTTCCTTTTATTCCTCAAACTGCTTCATTCTCAGAGAAGTTGGTCAGGCTGGGGTGTTGTGGTCAATGGTTGGACTAACAGTTCAGGACTTTGACACTCGTGTCTGGGTCCTGCATATGGTTATATTTATATTCTTTAGCACTTTTAGAGTTCTAAGCAGAACCTTAAAAATGCTCATTCGTGGGCACAGATCCTGGAGGGACAGAGGGCGAATGTCCCACTCAACCTCCCAAAAACAGATATGGTTGTCCGCCCATTAAAGTATTTCTGAACTAGACAGCACTCGGAGAGCGCAAACGTCCCCTGAGGCAGCTCAGTTTCCCCTGTGAAGCTCACTTCTTAATGCAATTTGTGGACTTCAGTCTCCCTGTGGCACACCTTTCCTTCCTAAACCAATCTGTAATGGAGCTCACCTCCACAGCAGCCACAGGAGGACTGCAGGTGCAGCTCTTCTTCACTCATCTACCTGATGAACACGTTGACCAGGCAGGGAAACATGAACAGTTCATTGTGGGCCTGTAATCTGGACCACCACCAAAATCTAACGTACTGTTCCTTGGGCCGTGCCCTACCTCTCCACAAAAAGTAATCATAACCTGTTCATAACTTTTTGATTAATCCTTAGCCTGTCCAGGATAAGTCCAGGGCTAAATTACCAGTTGTAATGAGATCTGTACCTTTGCTTTCATAACCCAAACCTCTAACCCCAACCCTCTGGAGTGACTGCATGTGAACCTTGTCAGAGAAAATTCTGCAAATACATATTATTGAATACACAATATTGAACATTTTGTATATCTTGCAAATTAGAACATAAATGTAAATTCTGAATAGGCCTGTGTTGGCAACTGAATCTAATCTAGAAAATCTACAGAAGGGAATCTTAATGGTGACCAAGCAGGTTATTTTGCCCTGGGGGTCCCAAGCAGTTCAGTCCGGCCCTGAATGTAGAGTAGAACATTTGTCTCATTTATCAGACTGAAAAAAACCTTCCAGAGGATAGATGGGTCATAATGGTGTTACACAGGTACTACCCCGTCAGTACTGACCTCCTCCAGCAGGTAGACGGTGTTCCTGCAGCTGATCATCTTGGAGGTGAAGGAGGAGGTGGTAGGGGAGCTCCAGTCCTCATGAACCTCCTTCAAGAACTCGGATACCGAAACACACTCTGGCATGGTGCCCCTCAACCCGGGACACACCGGGAGCACCCGGGACAGAACCGGAGCAGACAGAGTCCGGAACTGAGATCCACACAAAAGACGGAGGCAACCAGGCGGAACCCTACCGTCACTCCCCGGGGCCAATTATAATAAATAATCAAATAAATTGAATAATGATCCTAAATGAAGGTGAAATAATCCCAGCAGCTCTGTTCCACACTCCCACTATCCCGTAAAGATGAACCGGAATTATCAAACTGATTAACACGGTGATAAAGACCTGCGCCGGTGACTCCTCCGTCAGTGTGACTTCACCGTGAACCGCAGCATCAGCGCTCCGTTCTCCGAACAAAAGGTGATAAAACTCGGCAGCAAATAAATCCCAACGGTGCAGATTCAAGAGATAAAACTGAACATTAAAACATTCCCGGGTCACCCGCGTGTTAAAGCCCACGATTGTCGCTGTGGTAGAGCTTCTCCGTTCAGAGAAAGCTCCTCACACCCGGCTGGGATGTGTGAACCGGCTGACAAAGAGCGGAGGGCTTGGCGAAGAACCGGGGCCCCCGGAAACAGGAGCTGTGTTCAGATGAAACAATCAAACCGGCACCTCCTCTCTGCTCCAGGAAAAGCTTCATGTCGTCTCATCATCAGCTGTTTTTCCTCTTTTCCTCCTTTATTCAAACCGCATGGAAAAGCGCGCTCACGGTGTACGGCGGAGGGGCTGCGTGCCGCGGCGGCGCGCACCGCTGGCCGAGAGAAGAGGTGGACGGACGACCCATTGTCTGTCAAACATTCACCTTTAACTCTACACTCAGCATGAATATTCACCTTTGACTCATTCTGTTAACACATTGAGTCCAAATAAGTTAAAACTGCAACCAAATATGAACCACAACTCCTCATTTCAAGGTTTATTTATATATTTTTTTAAAAGGAATGAAAAGAAAAAAGTAGATACGAAAATCTCTGTTTATGGTTGCATCAAATTGACTGTGTAGAATATAGAGGCAGAAATGGCAGTATATTGACCTGCACTCCCTCTGGTCAGTATATGATAGGAGATACAATACCTGGGTTATCTGTAAGCAAAATGAGATTTGTAACATTAGGTTGTCTTGCTGCTGTCATGACCGTACCTAACATTGAGGTCACCAGGGTCCGGACCTCGGTATTTTTTCAGAGGACTATAACAAAAGTCGTGAAATAATTGCCTTCCGCATCGGATCGCCTGCCTCATTGCGGTGCGGGGAGTAAATTATCTTGCCTTTACAACTCTTTGTTCAACACAGTGGTTCTCTGATTGTGTCTCTGATTAATTAAGATACAGCTGGGCATCTCATTTAAAGGGAATTTCACTAAAGTTACTTATAAAGTATTTTACATTTCATAGAGTCTACTGTATCAGTAAACTAGAGGGCACTCGGAGCATACATACCTCCACCAAGTGAATTCATGAATCCCGAATCCTGTCTCTGATTGGCTTGGCATGACAATGACGTTTCTCATGTAGCCCCTCACTAGATGATAACAATGTTTACCACCTCTAATGAGTGTCAGTTTAGGTGAGTTTCTGGGCATCCCTGGCCCCTAAACACCAACTTCTTGTTTTAAGGTGAAAATGAACAGTCGCTGCACAGATGAAAACTCAGAATATTGACCTTGAAGCTTCATCAAGGTGTTTTGGCTTTTCTACCCCAATTTGAGATCAATATGGTCAGCGAGCTAATAGGAGTACACCAAAGTATGAAGAAGTACATTTTCTGTTGCCACAAGGTGGCGCTAAGACTATATCAGAATTTTGGCATGGAGA